>VTPC01091058.1:105592-142327 GCA_011009095.1 Ignelater luminosus | reverse complement strand
AGAGCGGATTCTTAGGATAATAAAATGTCAGAAATAGGATCCTAAAATAGGAAGGATAGAAAAAGATATAGGACAGAAATCCTAAATCAGAATACTGAAAAATCTCACCGTTTGAATATAATTTATACTTTATTTAGCAATAGATGTACATACATACATTTCTGAATTTGGTTTCTATGTGACAGAAAAGCATTACATACAAGATGCTGCTCCAAATTTTCAGGGATAAAATTTGCATGCTTCTCTATTAAGATTGGTTTCAACAGCGAAAAGCTGCGCACAACATCACATGATGTAACAGGTGCATATTTGTAACTTAGAAAATTTTGTATTAAACTTTGGGTATCAACACTTTTTTTCTATAATCATTTTTTTATATCCAGACATCTCCATAATCCTAATTTCTTGCTGTAACTTTTAAGAGTTTTTCATACGCTAATTTCCTAACATTACCTGGGCACCCTTTTAGAGACGTTTCTACTGCTTAGATTATGGTCAGTGAATCTGTAAGAGGTAATCCAACTTTCTCTAGTTTTCTTATGCTTGAAACTAGAATTTTAGAAGGATCTTTTATGTAAACGAGATTGTTTTTTTATATTTGGTTGATTTAAGCAACCTTGCGCAATGCGGTCTAAGCATTATTATGTATAAAGTACCCACACAGCTTACATTGAGATGCGAACGAAGTTCAAGTTATTGCATCTCAACTGAGGGAATACATAAAAGGAAAAGAATATCCTAAAATAGGAAGCCAAAATACAGTATTTAAGATTAACATTTGTAATTTAGGAATTTAGGAATTTAGGAAAAATAAAAAGGGTGCCAAATGATTTACTTTTTCTAGAAATGTAAATTGAGTAAATTTTCTGTATTATGTACATAGAAAGAGTAGAGTTCAAAATTCTTACATTTTGCAAATTCTGCAAAGGATAAAAGTTGTATCCAATCCATCTACAGGCTGGTTTCTCGTCTGTTATCAGTATTTCTATTTAATTTGCTTTTCAAGCAACACTTTTCCAAAGCGTTAAAATCATGCATAATTCTGTCGAGCCTAATTATAATTGGAGATGAATTCAGGTACGTAGCTAAATTACCTAATACAACTTACTTTAAAATCACTTTATTATTTTGAAATTTAATTCAAGGTAACTTAATTACTGGCAATAATCTTTTTTATTTTATTAAATTTGTTGTTAATTTAGTAATTCTAATCGGTATAATCTTCCAACTTCCAAACTAAATCAGAAATCCTTTTGAGATCAGATCTTGAATACTAATTGCGAGTTAACATTAGTTTCTCTCAAATCGTTTTCAGTGTTAAGTGAACATATCTTTAGTTTAATTTCATAATTGCAATTTACTGAAATCTATAAAATTTAAGTTTTTAAAAAAAGAATAACGTTGTAAAAGTGCTTTAAGAGGTGTATGTAAAACAAAGAAGGAAATGAGGTTTCGTGATTGACATCTACTTTCTATCCAATTTTCACGTCAACTAGAATATCTGATATTTTTTGTAGCATTCATTGATCCATTTCCAGAATTTTAGTAAGAATTTATACGCTTTCAGGATACAAAGTGAAATGTGAAGGTTTCCCCTTATAAATGAAGAGAAATGTCTAAACCTATGCTTTTCAAGCTTTTGAAAACGAAAAAAAAATATGAATATTAAGTAAACACAAATATTATTTGGAACAACCTAAAGTGCATTCCATTGCAGTTTCTCGAGTGCCGAAGTTTCCAAACACGCAAACAAATATCTTTAATGAGACGTTTTGTTAAATTGCTACTTTAGCTAATTTGTTGATATACATTAATTAGCGGATGCCCATAATTCTTAATATCAAAGGACGTACTTGCAATTAATTTAGATTAATGACATCTACTAATAAATTTATTTGAATACTAGAAAACGCAATAATTATTTTTTAACCCAGTTTATTGTTGTCACAAGATATAAAAAATGTGCATTCTTAGTTTATTAATGTGCTATGGCACAAAGCGACCTTTGTTTACATGTTGACCTTAATTGTCGTTAGTGTGTAGTTTTTTTTTATTGTTTACTGTCATATTATCGTTTAGAACATAGTGTCTATCAAAGAAAATAAGGGAAATTATAATATTTAAATTATAAAGCTAATCTTGCAATTAGTGAACTGTAAATATTCCTTATATTGCTGCGGGAGTATCTTCATACGTAACGGACTCCCGAGTAATTATTTCGAGACGGATTATATGATATAGTGTGGTTCATTTTAATTATTTATCCACAGAGTGTTTGCTTATTCAAAGAGATAGAAGATTCATTGTTTCAAGCTGTTTAATAATTTGTTTCAAGTTGTTTCAGCGTTTCAGTTTATTTCCTTATTCATTTCTTTCGCATTTATGGAATGTTTACAATTCTGTAACATCTTTTATGTAAAGTATTTTTCCAACGTTAGGATATTTTGCTTTGCTCGTTTTTTGTATTCCATCATTTAACTTCCAATATATAATTCATGCGCCAGGCTAGTCAGTTGACAGTCTTGATCATGAGTGAGCTGTCTAAAGGAAAGGAATTAATATTCAGATCGTATGCGGTTCCGATTTACATGCAGATGCAAGATCATTGAGATAAATCAATGAATTCGTAATTTAATTTAAATAATTAGTAATATAAATTAATTAAAAATAAAAATCATCATAGAATTAAGACTCGAGTTTAACTAATAAAACAGTAACTCCATAGATACGTTTGATTGTAACAAACATATAGTGTGATAGCTGTAGCTTTTATCAATTTTACTTGCAACTCTCCTATTCTTCCCAACAAAAAAATGCTTGAAACGGTATACGGTTAAAATTCCTGTCTTACAATAAGAATAAGTACTTACGATAAAAATGTTTTTGCATCATCATGTTTTCCCCACCCTATGACCAAGTCTTCAGTCAGACGTGCTAAAAATATAATTTCGATGGAGGTAAACATGAATAAGATCTTGTTTGCTTAGTATTTGCATACTTTCGGTTTCTAAGAAAGAAAGAGAAGTGCTTTGTTTTAAGAGATACCAACAGTGGCTTAACTAAGCATCACTGCTTCTCCTTCCCCGGAAGGCTCGTATTGACTATGTATCTGTGTGTTTCTCTCAACTTCTGTAATTATAAAATGTTTTTATTCACTGCATTGTCGGCCACGTAGTTTTGTCAATTGTCAAATGACAATTGCGCTAAATACAAATGTTTAAACTACGGTTTTATGTATTCTATTGTCATTGTTTCTACTATAAACAAAGAAGATTTCAGAACAGAGTGATAATTTAAAACTGTAACGTTTATGGCGAATCATAAAGGGTTACTGTATGGCTGCAACATGCTCCTGCTGCGATGAACAAAACATAAAATATTACTAGCTGGGAAAGTAGTGCCTTGGCGGTTAATATTAAAAGCACTCAAATGCAAAGACCATAGAAACAGTGACCTTTGACCAAGTCAGAAGGCCGTGGTTTAAACTATTAACATGATTATGAGGTTATGGTGGTTGATCTAGGCTGTAAATAAAGGGTTTTCCAATAAGAGGTGTTATTTTGAATAGCCCGCTATTTCGGTAGATGTCACTTTTGAAGCTATCATTTTTTGACATTTGACAAGTAGAAACTACGCCATTAATAAATATGGAACGATACACGCTTCAACAACGCATTGAAATTATTAAAATTCACTATAAAAATGGTGAAAATTTGGCAGAGACGGTTCGTAAAACTCGAACATTTTTGGGTCACCGTGAAGCACCTTGTCGGACCGCAATACAGAAATTGGTGAAAAAATTCGAGCTCTTGGGACAAGTTAGTGATGTGAAGAATAAAACCCGTGCACGTCGCTCAAGAACAGCCGAGAATATTGCTGTTGTAGCCGAAAGTGTTAAAGAAAACCCAGGTTTGTCCATTCCTCGTCGTTCTTTGGAATTAGCCATTCCACAAACGTCATTACACCGTATTTTGCATAAAGATTTGGGTCTTAAGGCTTATAAAGTCCAGTTAACACAAGAACTCAAGCCGGCCGATCATCAACAACGTCGTGTCTTTGCTGATTGGGTCGTTGAAATGCATGAAAATGATCCAGAATTCCATCGAAAAATCATCTTGAGTGATGAGGCCCATTTCCACCTCGGTGGCTTCGTCAACAAGCAAAATTGTCGGATCTGGGGCTCAGAAAATCCAAGAGTTATTGTTGAAAAGTCTCTCTATCCTCAACGTGTGACTGTTTGGTGCGGTTTATGGTCCGGCGGAGTCATTGGACCTTACTTTTTCGAAAATGAGGCTGGAGCAACAGTTACGGTGACTGGATTGCGCTATCGAGAGATGATTAACGATTTTTTATGGCCGGAATTGGATGGTATTGATCTGGACAACGTTTACTTTCAACAAGACGGCGCTACGTGCCACACAAGCAACGAAACCATTGATCTTTTACGGAAAAAGTTTCCGGACCGTGTTATCTCTCGAAGAGGTGATCACAATTGGCCACCGAGATCTTGTGATTTAACACCTTGCGACTTCTTTCTTTGGGGCCACGTGAAAGAGAAGGTCTACGCCAACAGCCCAGCGTCGATTCAAGACCTCAAAGATGGAATTCGTGAGGCTATCGAGGACATAGGGCAGCCACTTTGCGATTTGGTTATGGAAAATTTCATGAAAAGGATATTGTCCTGTAAGCGTGGTCGTGGTGATCATTTGCCTGATGTTATTTTCCACTATTAACGGCATACCTTCCTCTTTATAATGAAATAAACATCCGATCATTTATATTAAAAAATGGCACTTTTCTTTGAATATCAAAATAACACCTCTTATTGGAAAACCCTTTAGTTTTGAGACAAAGTTGTCATTTACATTGATGCCTAAGCTGCTTATCAAGGGACCATAGTAAAAGATCTGTTGATAAATCGTTGCCATCGTCTCAAACATTTCTAGGTTTAATTTATCTATAAAAAACAAATTTATTTAGTTATTAACGTATGATAAACAACTGCGATCTCATAGTTGGTGTGTTCTGTAAGGTTGTGGTTTTTCCACTTTGTCATAGTTAATAAGTGAGACAAAGTGATTGCTTACTGCGTTAGTCCTCACTGATCGGTTTTGGTATGCCGCGAAATGATTTTTATGAAAATAATAAATTAGAGATGAGTTCGTTCACTGATTCCACGGATATTTTGAATCTTTGGTTGTTCGTAGTTCAATTCTGAAGACAAATCAATAAAATAAATAATAAGAACAGCATTCAAATTTTAACTCAACCTAACATAGAGAACGATTAAGTAGTATAACGAGCAATTTTATTTCTGAATGGAAATATTTAATTGGTTATTAGTTTTGATGAGGGCAGGAAAGCGCTTCAGTCTAAATTTAGAAAATGCTCAGGGTGTGCTCTTCTGATTTTAAAATATACTAAAACATCAAAAAAGGTCTGCAAAAAGCTAACAAGTAAAGAAGAATTTATGTAACTAATGGACTAAAGATTCAAAGTATTGATTATTTGTAATGAAAGCAAAACGATCTCGACAGACAATTATTTATATTGGACGTTACCCACTATACAATTGAATTTTTTAAAATCTAGATTAGTACAAAAGTAAAAGCAATCATTCATAGAAGTGGCTACAAAAACTAATCTCTGTATCAGTCGTACAGGCCTACTATACAAAAGATTATTGAAGATTTTTATTTCTCAATTTTGAACATTTGGATATTGTAAATTTGCAGATGTTGTTATGTAGCAGTTATACTGCATTGCATGCTTGTCTTCAAAGTGATCCGAGAACCAATTCAGACAAGCGAGCGGTGATGATATTCACCATTAATACACTTTATTAGTTATAGTGCAAACAGCGTCTACAGAGCGAAGCTATGTCGAGTCAGCGTGAATTCGAGCTCGGGATCGGGAAGGAATGTTTCGACTCTGGGATCAAATTACCAGACCAAATAGTCCTAGCAGTTAGTGCCTAAATAAAAAGAAATAAATAATCTGAGAACTAAACTCGAGCAGAAACTGGTATTACTAAATTAATAGTAGTCTTGCAATGCAAAGTTCTTTGAACTGCGGAAAAAAGCTTCTCTATTTGGTGTTTCTGCTGCAAAAAAGAGTCAAAGAAATTAAAGTCACAAAGTACTAGCTATGTAAAGTTTGCAAGTAGATAGTTGCACTAATATCTTAAATTGCTCAAAATTTCGACTTCGGCAAATTGATCAAACTACCAAAGTGCTAAAATCAGGCTGTAGCCAAACAGCACACCATTTTTGCAATTATGGAATTAGTTTGCATTTTCTGCGTTATGGAAAAATTAAATTGGCGTAACCATCACGTGCTCTTTTCAAGACTTTTGGCATCATCTTTCCGTTACTGCGTTATTAATCTGGTACTGCTATTTCACAGTTTGTTTTCTACATAAAAAGATAATCATTATGGAAAATTTACAGACTACGATTTAGTACCTTAAATTCTACTTATGAATCACTATGGAATACCCTATGTTATAGTTTCGTTTCAGAATTGACCAACACAAAAATCTTGATGCAATTATGACGTTCTGAAGCTGAAACTTGAACAAACGTTTTGAGACTCGTGGTAAACTTTTTGTAAATATAATAGTACCAGTGGTCGAAGTGAGGCGGTATAAATACCATACCGATATTCGTTTGTAGCAACTCGAACGATAACACTCTAACTTATTTTTGTCTCATAATTTTGTTCTAAGTTTATTAGAATTTTCCTTGATAGATACGGTTCCTTATCGGTTTTCGTTTTTTCTTCTGCCATTCTGATTTTGCCGTTTTTGAAAGGATGGTGCAGTCAATGATGTGTCGGATGCAGTTGAAAGCACCTATTACTTCAAAATATTTTTCGACAAATTGTATAGTTTGTACAGTGTCTTGCTAAAAGCTCAGCACGAATTAAGACAATGTGCAGCGAATTTAGCCATTTAACGTCATTCTATAGGGATACGTACTTAAGTTTAAGATCCGTTAAAGCTGTATGGAACAACTACAGAACTGTGTATTAGCATTTTGACAATGCTTCTAAAGATTTCTCAAGGCAGAGAAAGAGAGATGCTTCTTTTCCAAATTGAGAGAAAGATTAACTAAGATAGGATTTGTCCATAATTTAGGCTTGTTGTATGGTGCTCTTTCAGAACTTTCGTATTTATCTTTAAAATGACAAAAACGAGAAAAAAACTTTTCCTGGTGCTCATTTGTAGATTTTATGGCAAATTCGTGTGGTGGAATCAATGATACAGAATCCGGGTTCATACTTCAAAGAAGCAGAAAGGTCCATATCCATACTTGAATTTAGTGATGTGAAATTGGACAATAGTAGAAAAGTGGAAAAAATAAATAGCGCACAGTTTTATAGAAGTTTAGCGGAAAATTCTCGCCAGCGTTTGCCAAGGTTTTTTTTGTCACACAGATATGGAATGGAACCTCAGATTTCAGATGATTATTTTGATTTTATAAAAGCATTAGAAATATTTGACCGTAATCAACAGCCACAGGAAGTTAATTTAAGGTACGGGGAAGGGAAAATTAAACAGTTGTGTGAAAGGTTTCGACTAACCGGCCATGACCATATGAGAAGCTTACGAGCCTATGTAGAATCCAGTATAAAATATCTGAAGCTACAAGTTTACTAATGAAGACTGTCAATACCTTAGTTGCATCTACTGCCTAACGTGAACAAATATTCAGTGCAATGAACATTGTTCACACTAGTTTTTATCTCGAATATCTTCTTCTTCTTCGTATCTTCTTATCAGGGGAGTCGTGATCATTGTTAGCTTTTTCTTGTGGCTTTTCTATTATTTCTCTCCATCGTGCTCTGTTGTTGGCTTTCCTGCTTCTTGTATAGATACGTTTGTAATTACTTTTATTTGGTCGCTCCATCTTTTTGGTGATCTTCTTCTTGGTCTGGAATCTTCCATTTTCCCATAAACAACCGATCGCTCTATGTTGATAGTGTTTTTTCTAGATATGTCGCCAAAAAATTTCAATTTTGGAGTCTATGGTTTCACGTAGCCGTTGTGGTTAATTAATTTTTTCCAGGATTGACTGATTTGTTCTCCTTGCTGTCCAGGGAACACGAAGTATTCGTCTCCAGCACCACATTTCTGTTGCGTCAATCTTCCTTTCGTCTTGCGCTTTAAGGGTTCATGATTCAGCACCGTACAGCAGTATGGGATATATTAATGTTTCAATTACTTGTTTTTTGGTATTCACCGTTATGTCACTGTCCATCCATGTTCTTTGAAGATCCTTAGCTGCGTTTCTGGCCATCTCGCATCTTCGCTTAACTTCATCTGTACATCCTTAGTTATTATTTATTAGTGCTCCGAGATATGCAAAGGTATTTACTACTCAGCATTGTTCTATTTGCGGTATGTTTGGCCGGTTGTTATTTTTTCTATCTACTATCATAATCTTGGTTTTTTCTTAGTTCACAGCAAGTTCATACTCATTGCTAGTTATTTCTAATTGTGTTATAAGTTCTTCTAGTACTTCTTTTGTGTTTGCTAGAAATGCAGTATAGTCCGCTTACCGAGATGCCTCTTGCTCAGTTTTCCCAGGTTTTTCTCATAATGTATACTCCATATATACCGAATATCTGCTGACCATCTAAAGTTAATCTGATTTCGCTATTTGATTTTCGACATAAGGCCGGAGAAGGTCACATACACATATTACGTCCATACAGGACAGGATCTATCATTACGCAAAGTACGCAGTTGCGTAGGGCCCATCACCCCGAGAGGCCCATCAGCCCCCTTCAATTTTCAGTTTCATATAGGGGGATCCCGGATACGCTAGGGAAATTCTAAAAAATCATATAAGGAGGGGGGCAAAAAAGTTCCACAAAATAATCATATAGGACTCACTAACTGTAGAGCCCACAAAGAGGTTAATACGACACTCAGTTCATACTGGTAAGAAATATTTGCCACTTTGACTACTGAATAGTACTATACCTACAACTGTTATTGTGGCAACAACTTTTCAGTATTGAAAAATTGAAAGAATTCAAAGTAAAAGACATTTGCGTTTAGAAGCGAAAGACATAAAAGTAAAAAATCAATGATGTCTTTATCATAAAAGTATTTAATAGAACTGTGCTTTTCCCAAACAAATCTCAAGCGTCTTCGACCGAAATGCATTAGGCAGTCGAGTTTATTTGTTAATGCAGCATTTAGATAATACCTTTGAAAGACAGACACTGAAAAATGTGTTAAATCTGAAGAAGAGAACAACAAAATATTCTTTTCTTTGATTTTGCTTTAGAAATAATGAATAATTAAAAAGTTGACCAAAAAACGTTCAACAATATTTCCAAAAACAAGACTAGACTATTTATTTTTCCTTGAGTGGCAGATATCTAAACAAAAAATAAAACAAAGAAAAAGGTTTAAAACCAACGAAAAATTTGAAAGTAAACATCAATTCTTGATACTCTCTATTATAGTTTGCATCTTGTTAGCTTTTGGTGTTCAGCCTTCACAAACCGAATATTCTTATACAACTTTGAAAGAGAATGTTTAGTATCCCCAATCAAATTTTAAAGGTTTTTATCTGTAGACCAGAAGGAAAACCTAATGCCTTTTCTTATAAAATCTTAATAAACTGAATTGAGATTTGAACCTTTCCTCTTTATGGTTGTACAGGTTGCAATGATGAATTAGATCCTAAAAAAGTACTTTCCAGTATTTATATTCATCTCTACAGATTGATTGATCACCGCGTGTTAAACAAAAAGAGGTAATACTCGCATTTGGTTTTCATATTTGTAGCCATCAAATCAAAAAGGGAAATATCTTGTTTCAACAATTTCTTTTTAAATAATTATTGGAATTCAATTCGGGGGTTTGATTCTAAAATCGTGAACTATTCATGTGTACAATTCTTTAGACACTACAGTACTACAACAGTGAATGCATCCTGAAAACTGTTTAGATAATCTGCAACTAATATGCACTTTTACATACACAACAAGGCGCCATTGGCAACATTGTTTAGTTATTTGGTTCTGTACGCTTGGTCTATTGTTCAAAGTCACATAAAAGACTCTTTTTGTCGACTGCTGACAAAAACTATAACGGAAAAGCATTGTTATAATACAGGAGGCGTAACTAATCCTTATCATGCATCTCGTACATCTAAGGACGATGACTTTGTATTTACATTAATTAAGAAATTTAAAATGAGACCAATAGTGGGCTTCCATTTATGGAACAAATAATTGCATGTGCATGGCAACTTTAAATCCGGGACGTTGAAGTAACTACAAACTAGATTATATTATATGTGTTACCCATATAATGCGTTTAACTACTGTTATATATTCACAAAGGTTTCATAAGTACACCTGAACGTACCTATTAAAACTTTCAGAACTCCACTGGTTAGACTGAGCTTACGCAACTACAATTTATTTGATCCCGAGTCAGTTCTCATCAAACTTTTAAGAAGCGGTATCAGTTTCCGAACCAATAAAAATCAAACTGGAAAGCAATGGAAGTCAAGCAAAATGCCAATAATAATTAAGTAGGAATTTACACAAGATCGCTCGATTCCCTGCGATCTCAAGAGGGTCATAATTATAAATTATTGGAGTGTGGCCGATTCCACCGAGAATCTCTTACTTGCGCAAAATCGAAATATTCGCTGTCCTGGATATCTAAACAAGTGATGTTTTGTAAGTCTATTTGTACAGATTCTTCGTTTATAAGTGTTCATTCAATTCTGAATAACATCACAAATATCTTTCAAGTAAATTGAAACTTCTATCCTTAGTTTGTCCTGAATTTTCAGTGCAGATGTAAATTGCGAACTGGAAAGGACGAATAAACTGCTGAATAATGTATCAGTCGAATTAACTTTGTAAATATTACTTTATGACAGTACTCTAGAAATGCGATTATAATATACAGTCTTTAAGTTCTTGTTTTAATGTGCATGTTAGAACTAGGCACAATTGACTTGATTTATAACAAAAAGGCAGAAATCACGATCAATTAGCGCAATTAGTTAATTATAGTATACTAGATTAAGAAATAATATTTACTGGCAATATGATAGATGGTGGTAAATATACAAAAGCTTGTCTCGTATTTATAGACATAAAATCCTTATTGATTATTATTCTGAATATTAAATTAGAAAATATCCAAAATTTTTCAAGATCTTTAATAATCAAAACCATTAGCAAGCTATGAATTACAACATTCTAAGACTTACAAACGTTAATTTTGTAATTAATGTAAATTCAAAATTTCAAACGTAACAATATTTTTTTGCCCTTCTAACTTTTTTCATTTTTGCAAATGGTTTTATACGTAACTTATAAAATTATATTTATTATCAAATTTCAAATTAAATCTTTTTATAGAAATTATTAGAGAATCAATTCTTCTGTTGTCTGAATTCCGTCGAAGGAAGAAGATAATAATGATCTTTAGAAGTTAAGAATTTGTTTGTCTCTAGCCAATAAAACTGTAATTAAAAATTTGAAAGGTGACAGTAGATGCTGTAAAACGTTGATAAAGTGTTTAGATTCTTACCTGAGAAGAAAACTGAGTGCTAAATAAGCAAATACATCAAGCTGTATGAAATAAATCTACAGCATCTTCTTGTGGCAAACTTATGCTAGTGTTTATCACAGGTTTGACTAGTTTTGATGAAATAAGATGTCTCGACAAATAGTAATGTGAATTACACAATTTCTTTACATAGTTTTGAGGGTTTTCATCCATAACTCGTAAACAATCGATGTTTTTAGTTTTTTCTTCAGATTCATGTTCAGGGCATTAAATGCTGCGGCTTATTAGAGATTCGATAATCAAGTTTTAGAGGTACATTCACAAAGATGCTTTGTACGTAGTTGATACTTCAAGGTATCTGATGAGAGAACGAGATTTTGTAAGAGATCCCGATCACGACCAACTACGATGGCTTTCTTTTTTTGTTATTGAGAAAAAGATTTTTACAATTAAATTTAGGCCAATTTTTCCGTAACCTCTAGCGGTGAAGTCTGAAAAGATAAAAAACTCGTTTCACTGGCTCTGTAGACATATCCTTAAGTAGAATAAAACCTCTTGGTGCCATTTCCACTGACGAACATCTATGAATCAGAATTTGATCAAGCGTGAATAAATAGATAGCCTGACGGTTCATAAAGACAGCGCCTCTATTCCTGGTCCCTCTATGTCGAACACATGATTACAGAAAACCTTTGCTGTTTTCGCTGCTGTCATAATGCACATTGGAATCATTTTTGAAACCCAATCAATGAGTATTTTGAATTGATATGTTCAGCAGGTCCGGCGCAAGGATGTGTAAATGGGCAACTTGTCGTAGGCGCCACAGTGACTAGGTGATGCACAGTGAAGAATCAGACAATTGAAATTAACATTGAAAGTACCTCACCACCCTGTCTACCACACGAAGGCATTTAAAAAAATTCTGCCATAGGCACCAAATACTCTACCACCGCACATACGGGTATTTACATGCAAAAGTTGGCCAAAAGGTCAAATTGTAAAATTTATTGTTGCTGCAAAAAAATATCTCATATGAGCCTTAAGGTGGTAAGGAATATCTTCACTAGGAAAACCGCCTCTTTATAGTACTTGCAGTACCCGTCAGATAAGCCCAAAGTCGACAGTTTATTTAGTTGCAACCACACACTTGAGTTTGTGTCGCAATACCTAAATTTTGAAATTAGTATTTTCTTTTTATGCGTACATTATAAATTTGTGTATTACGGAGGATTCTGATACAGGTATGTATAGTGTATTTTAGTGTATATTATAATTAATTTATAAATCTTATAACGGTTTTAAAAGATAATGCAAAGAATTGTACTTTTTTCATGAGACATCAAACTTTTTGATAGGTCTTGTTACACTTCCGGGCATTTCCCGGTGTTGTTTTTTGTTTTACAATAAAGGCCAGACATTGTAATATCACTCAATATTAAAATTATTTCCAACTTGATCCAAATCACTGAGTTATTAACTTTAATATAAATCTACCCCCAAAACCGTTAATTTCGATCTGCTCATTTTGTTGGTTTTCTATTTATTTTAGGACCTTCAAGAATCAAAGTAATGACTCGGCAGCGTTTCTTTGATATAATGCTGAAATCTGATGAAAGTGACATTAATGGCAAACTACAATATGCCGAAACTTTTTTGGCAAAACGCGAAAAATATACTTCTGAGAACAAGAAAGAGTTCAAGAATGTGATGTATCGTTTAAAAACCAAAATTAAGCGTAGATGGGTTTCTTTGCATTACATAAAATAATTATTCTTGAAAAAAAACGAGAGTTGGCTACGAGGCACTCTTAAAATACTGCGGAGTCGACAAGAACTAGGACGTCCGAAAAAGAGTTAAGGAATCAAGTGAACGAAGCAAAAGGCGTAAGACTGAACATCTTTGCACTAATACAAGCAATGAGGAGTTAACTTATGCTGCTCAAATGAAGAGCTGAGGGAAGAACAGACGCTTCTCAAGTTGTGCAAGACATGACTAAATCTCCTACACGAGCAACTAAATATAGGAAGGCTTATTCGAGTAATACTCAAACCCTTCGTCGTATTTCTTGATAAATTCTTGGCTTTACTCTTCTAAATTCACTGGTCGTATGTCTCCAGAAGTTATTGACAATATTCAAAGAGAATTTCTCGTCGTTTTGGCTACTGTCAGGTTGCCAATGGTACACAATTTGAACAATTAATTTAGTTGTTTTTTGAATTTTGCATTACCAGTAAATTTGATATTGCGAAATTTTGTTACCGTTTTTCTTCGAAATTTTCTCATGTGACCTGCACCCATAATTACCTTACGGTATGTAAAAAAATGTGCTCTTTTAAATTCCGTAATAAAATATAGGGATTGCGATTAATAAAAGCTATCGATGACGTCATATCTCCTACGTGACTCACCCTGTATATATATTTTTTGTTCATAAAATGCGCGTTTAAAAATAAAAATCGATGGGTTCGAGCGTTTTTCCTAAAATTTCGTTCCTGAATTTTTAAAGAATTTATGCACTACCTGACAAAAACACTGTATGTTTCTAATTATTAAAAAAATGTGTTTTATTTTTTTTAAACATAATATTCTAGTGGATGAAAGCATTTTAAGTAATTTAACAGCAAAAAATAATTGTGGCCAACTTTTCGTTATAAATACCCCTATGTACCGTGCCGTCCCTGATGTTTATAAAAGGGCTCTTGTTTTTTTAACTTGAGCTACAACTTTCCCACAAACAGCAAAATAAAATACCTTATTGTTGATGAGTTATGGCTGAAAAATCTCGAAACAATCTGAAGAAATCATGTAACTCATATTACAAACTTTTAACTCAGACAGAAACACTTAACTAACCTAACCTAGCAGAATATTTTGGTCACATATTACCGATTTTCGTTGAGAAATTTTATTTTAGAACGTTCACACTTTGTTTTGAGGCACTGTGTTATTAGACAAAGTAAAATATTTAAAGTTTCTAAACTCATCAGTTAAGAAACTGTAAATCTGTATCTTGGCATTGTCTGAGTCTCAGGAATTAATATAAAGTTGTGTAAGTGCCAAATCTTTTAATAAATGAATGCTTTCAGGATTATTAATTAATTTATGAATAGCAGGAATTTCGGGTAAACAGTCTAATTAGATGTAGCTATGATATTATAGGTAAACTTAAAATTTGCGGTTCTTAGGTACGGTGTGACCGTAAAGTTTGGAATAATTCTCTAAAATCATTAGTCATTTGAAAAAACTCCGAGAACGACAAACTAATTCTAAATTCTTCTACGTATTTCAACATTGCTGGCAAATTTATGACGCCATCGGTGTCTGACAAATGACCTTATTGAAGTCTTTTAATTCATTTTGTTTGGTAAATACTTCTGGTAGGAAAAGACAATGATCCGGCGTTAAGTTTTCAAGAAATTTTTTTACGTGCTACTCATAGCCTTTTCCTGAAACTGCAGACGGATGCAAACCCTATCCCTTGCTTACTGTAAATGGTGTCTTCAACTCTTGCTGTAGCAAAAAATTTTTTACGTTCATATCCCAGAACTTTTAATATGTCATTCGGCATAACAAATACTATCTCTGACCAACTCTTCAGCTTTACTTTATTTGTGTGAGGGTTCGCGTAAAATTTTAGCTAAAGTTACTAGGTTACTGTTTTTTTCTTGATTAAACCATGCAATATTATTGAAATCGGGAAGATCTCTTGAATTAAAAAAAGCAGCTCATCATGATGCATATAAAAAATGCAGCGTAGAAAAATTCATTAACTCTAAATCTGCATTTGAAATTGTGACCCTATCATGCACGTAAATGATTTATTTAATTTCATCAAATGTCTCAAGATCCATAGTTTGCCTAGAGGCTATTAGAATAACCCTAGGGAAACCTTGCTAAAACTACATTATGACAGATAAATAGAAGTTGCCGCAGAAGTGCTTGGTATTCATTACCCTTTACATTTATGTACTTAACCTACAATTCGAATTAGCAACCCAAGCACTTATTAATAAATTAAGTAACATCCTGAAAAATTAAACAAATACTGAGTAATATGCTAGTTATAAAATGTTTTGTCAAAATTACCATAATTATCAGAAATGGTAAGAGAGTTATATAAATACTCGATAGTTGTCATTTGAAATTTTTGCGCAAATAGAATTTATAAAAATGAAATGCTTACAGATTCTAACCTTAACCAATTTTATTTTTCCGGTTTATTACTACTTTATAAATAAATCATATCTGCTTTTTACTAACTGGGAAGTATCTTAACGGAGTACAATAAACGTTTGTGTCATCAACTTCTCAAGAGCTTTTTGTCATTATACGTTAGATGGTCGTTTCCCTGAATTCGAGGTTATTTATTTCATTAAATTCTTATTTCCAACTTATTGTTTTCTCGGAAACTGCAAAGGTTTTAGTTCTTTACTCCTATTTACGTTTATTACAGTACCGAACTTAATACAACAACTGCATGCACTGCAAAATGGTTCTCCCTGAAATTTACTTTTTACGTAATAGCAACTGAAAACATCTTAAAATGTGCAAAGATATTTTGAAAGAGTTTTATTTTATAATACAAATTGAATATTCTTGATTGTAAGAAGATACATAAATAAATTTCTCAACTTTCCGCAAACGTCTATCAAGTTTCTATCAAAAGGGCAACTTTTCGTTGACCTTGTGAAGGTAATTGACCTTCACTAAACTTTAAATTTATATTTATAGAAACTGTAGATATTTTTGGATCTCTTGATTATTCATTATATTATTGCGTATAATTTTAGATACATTTGTTACTAAAATGGGTATTAAGGTAGTTTTATCTGAAATCTTTAACTTTCTTTAATAATTAACTGAAACTTAAAAAATATGTACAACTTGTCAACTGTATCAAAATATCAATAAGCCTATAACAACGCCAGTGAAAATTTAGTGCTTATATTACTATCAATATATTGATCTTGCTTGTTTGTGTAATTGTGTAATTTTTGCATAATAAATGTCTAAAGATTTGAAATTAAATCTTAATAGATGAATTCGGGAGTCAATTATATTTTAATCTCGAGGCTCTAGTTAATTACACAAACAAATAAGACTTAACTGGAGAACTTGAGATATTTTACCGACCCTTAAAAATACTTTAAGTGCAGTTGAAAGTTTTACAGTTTCAATATTAATTTATCTGGTCTTCCGTTAACAGTTTTTCCAGATCTTTATTCGTGACATCATTTCACTATAGCAAATTCTTTTGTGAATAAGGATTTAGAAAGGAAGTCTAATTCGCGAGTATTTTGTACCCAATTTAGTCAAAATGATGTTCTTAACAAATACTTTAGTAAATTCCCAGATTTGAATGTTAGCGTGAAACTTGAGGTTTTGCACTGCATCTACCATTATGCTGTAATGCGTGTCAGCACTAGCGTTTGGATTTAAATTAAAGATTTCTCTTGCTCCGTTTGCATTCTTCAACTGTCAACGATAGGAGCAATAATACATAAGTCTGTTGTTATATGATTGCCCACAAGTGAAATAAATTGAGTCTAAATCTCTGCAAAATTGTTTAGGTTTGAAATAGGTGTTCACTTCCAGAAGTCAATAATAGAAATAAGTAAATGCTTATACTGACAGTTTTATAAGTAGAGTAGGGACAGTTGCCTGCTTACCAAAAAAGTTGCAATCTATTAAAGATCTAAAAGAAAAAATCAGAAATCACATTTATTTAAAAAAAGAACATTTTGCAAAATATCAAAAAAATCAATTGCAGATCGTAATAGAAGTATTTCGGGGTAGTCCCTACCGTTACTATGACCATCTGTTTGTACCTAGCCACAAAAATAAAAAATAAAAGTGTTTGTCAATGTTTAAGGATTCCCTTCTGCAATCCAATCTTGGAAAAAAATTAAGAATAAGTAAAATAATCAAGAATAAATTACAATAAGCTACTTTCACGACGTCTTTAGAATCTTTAAGCAAAAAACCAATAAGAAGGGTTTCCAAAAGCAAAAGCATCTCTATGCAGTAGTTGACAAAAAAATTGTAGGTGCTAGAGATAAATGCTTTCTTTTACTAAACAGTAGAATTGGGAAGGAAGGTATCAAATTATAATTCGTTCTTGATTATCAGATTTTTGTGTCTGAAAGGATATAGAACCTTTCCCCAAAATATAATATGTAGAAGACTTAATTATAAAAATGCTTCATTGAATATTGTGATGACATTCGGCATAAAAGCATATAATCTATGTGATGCCCTTATTATATGCCTGCGCCTAGAATTGGGAGTTTTACTCGTTTCTGATACATACAATCAATTAACGAAAAGTCAAAATTTGATGTATACTTACTAGCTGGACATAAAGTGCTTTTAACTACTGATCTATGAACGATATATCTTGTATTGAGTTATGACGGTATTCTTCTAATACCTGGCGACCATTTTGCTTAAATCAATGAATGCAAGAGATTACAAAATCTGGAGTCCATTTTCTAATTTAACTTCCTTCATTCTCTTTTTGGTGTTGACCAAGCACATCAATATGTGTGAAAAGTTATTTTACAACAACTTGCACAAAACAAGTTATGATCGCGTTCTCACTCAAAAGCTACACAGCAAACTGCCAGTGGCTTTGATATCGATTGTCTTATTAGTCAAGATTGATTCTTCTTTAACCAAGCTGATACTTACTGTAGATTGAATGCTTACAATTCTTCTTCTTGTCCGTCTGGATAACAATAGTAGAACATAAAATAAAGTTGGAAAGTTTTCCAAAACTAAAGAAAAACATTTTGAACGTTAGCTTCGTAAAAAAATCTAAAGTAATTAATATGCAATTTGTGCTTATCAAGCACAAACTTTTTGAACGTAATATTGCTTACAAATAAAAAAAAGCAAAATGGTAAAAAGCCATAAAATAATTAAAAATAACAACTAAAAGAAAACTTGATTCCCCCAGTTGGTTCTTTTATCCTATGTCTCGTATTTTATGTGTATCCTCGCACGCTAGATTTTATAGGTCTTCTTGGAGAAAACAAGGAAGGAAGTCGGTTGAGCTCCTCAAGAGAACTTTTGTTATTGTTTGGGAATTATTGATTACATTTGTAGCCGAATACGCAAGATTTATGTCTCTTGAGAAAAACAGTGGACACAGTAACTAGATTTTAATTAAATTTTCAATTACCTGCACGCGATTATCAAATAAACCTTTTTTTTAAGTTTTGATAAGGGTCGATCTATTCAAGATCATCTTACTACACGTATCTCTAGCAAACAATATTTGAGGAATGGGATGGGTTACGATTTCTTAAAAAAAATAATAAAATATTGAAATTTTATTATTAAAGTTTTCCATGATATCATTGTTACGGATAAGGACGTATTTATCTTATTAAATGCGTTGAACGGAACTAGAGAACTATAATTTCAAATTTTGTCTTATTTTCCTATTCGAAACGTTAGATTACATTAGCACTATGTGATTTCCTGAGTTAGATGAGAAATGGTAACGCCGCCGACAGTGCAATTTCGTAGTTAGCACAATTGTGTGTGTTAATGTGGTATAACTCAGCCCCGACCGTGATTGTTAGAGGTCATATTTATAATTGCGATTGGGTAAGTATTTTGCCAAATAATTTATTATCTTAATTTATATGCAACGACAAATTAAACTAAGATTTTAATGCTTCGTATTTAATGAATGAAAATTCGGGATATTTTAGGCTATCCCATAGCTGATTAACCCACTCCGTCAAGCAGAAAATCGTTGAACAGTTAACAAAGGTTAGTTTATTTATCACGGTAAATTGAAGGGTTGCATATCAGTCTAGACAGGGTTTCCCTTCTGGTTTTAAAACAAAAAATTCCAAACCTTGCATGTTTATGTTAACAATTTTGAAAAAAATGTAATTTACGGTAATAGTTTTTTTATACCGTTAACAATACGTGCTAATGTGCGCTATTTGCTATTGTTTATGATGCGTAACTGATTTTCTATTGCAGTACCAAATTAAAAATTATAGCATACAATATTTTTTGTACAAAACTGTAATTATTATATAAACGTGTGTAATTTTATAGACCCAATATGTATCTAACAGTAAATGTACTAAGGAAACTGAAAATTTTGAAAATTTGTTGCTAATTAGGTAGTCACATATTATGTTGACCAATAAAGTTATTCTAATATTTTAGGACTTCAGTTTACGATATAAAAAATATGTCTTGCGTTTTATAAGAAAACTAATACACAATTAAAATTGTTATACCTTGTGTCCCACAGAAAATGGAACACATACATACCCTTGTAAAAACTATAATGAATCCAAGGGTGCTTAAGCAATTTTATAAAGTTGTCAACAAAAAAAAATTATGATATCTAATCAATTGATAAAACATTCAACAAACGCTTGAATCTAAGCAGTGCATATTTGCTTTATATGAGACAAATTGTGTACATAAATTCTTAAAGAGTATATAATAGACACTACTAGTGCTGAATCTAATGAGTTTAATTCAAGGTTAGCAAAAACTTTGTTGACATAACGGTTTCCTTAATGTTAAGTAACTCTGAACTTTGGCTTTTGATACTGTGGATATATCAGCTTTTATCTTCTCTAATAACAGACTTGAAAAAGAACATACATGTGTAAGTAAGGTACTTACGAGCACGATAGAAAAATTATAAGTAGAATTGAATTATGAGTAGAAGGGCTAAGGGAGTTCCGGTCCTATTCTTCATTTATTTATTTATAGAGATTCACATTTTATTATTTTATTTTCAATTAAAATTGTGAGTAATTTTTCTACTGCATTTAAACTTCTAACAAATTAATTTGTTTAGACTGTTTTACAATTTCACACAAAATTGAACCAAAACGGATTTAGTTACTTGACTTTTACAACTACTTATCGAGAGAAAAGCCCGTACTTTCTGTAAAATAAACAAAATGGCTTAACTAACTGCAAGATTTCTCTGATTATGGCTTTGCAAGAATCTTAAGTGCTATAACAAGAGATTGTACTGGTACATGAGGTTGACAAGAAAGTATTTGGCTTGCTTGTTGCCAGTGTAAAAATTTTTTTGACATTAATCTGCAATAACTACAAAATCAGATAAATATTTCTTCTTAAGATTCCTTGTACATTCTTGCGAATGAAACCTCAGAAAATTAATTTATCAAATAAATTTGTCCGATTCTGAAATCTACAAACAATTAAGGTTAGTAGGCGTAAGATAGTTATCTTCATCTCTCGTTGCCTGTAAACTATCCAACCAAAAGCTATTGGTATCTATGTTTCTTGGCTCTAGAGAATAGTTGAAGAAAGATTTTCAAATTGTATTGTCTGTCTTTAAGCATACCGCATTAGGACGTAGCAACGTTTTATCAAAATTGATATTCTACATACTTCCAAGAATTTTTATACTGACTGGAAACATATTATTTTCAAAACCAGGAAGCTTGCAATCTAGTTTTTTGGAATTTCAAAGTTTATTACATTGATTCGTCTTAGAAGCCAACTGAACAGTTTATACTGATCAGGTTTACCCAAAATCTTCAAGTCTACCTTATACTTTTTGAACCTATATTAGGCTTCTTGGTTTAGCTTGATTTTACCAACTGTTCACTACTAGAGAGGAAGAAGATGCGTCATAATTAATTTTGGCGTTACTCCAAATTATGCCAATATCATATACTACAAACAAGTGTATGGTTCAGGTCTCAAATTCAAACGAACTATTGCAGTATACCATTTTACTTAGTATCTTACTAATAGTTCAAGTATTATTTGCATAGGTATCAAATGTGAACAAGCATCAATAAATTCGTAACAGACAAAATTCATAATCTTTATTATGAAGAAATCTTCAAAACTGTACTGTAGCTTCTAAATAATTTTGACATGCATGCTCAATTGGATTTGATTTTTATAAAGTGAAATTCAAAAAAATCATGTTTTTTGTATATGTTACGCCGAATACACGTAGTAGGCAATTTTTAGGAAATACACAAGTTTGTTGAATGTGGTCGTGTACTAGATGAATTAAGCAAAACAGCTAAATTGTGCAAATATCTTGCTTATGCAGTATCAAAGAGGCTAAAAAATTCATAATATTAGTGAGAAAGCTCATGACTGTTCATGATTATTACAATTTCTGCCTGCATGATAAGATCTGGATCCAAAACTATTTCGATAAATTGATTAGATCAGCTGTTCCTTAGTATTAGTCATAATCATAGCTACATTTATGTAATAGGCAAGAATCTAGGTGCCCATTCTATGTAATCGAACTATATTGCATATTACGTGAAATAGGCAACCCTTCTGCCAATTTCATAAAATAAGGTCTGTCTCATAACTTTTGGCACAAAATAGAATTTTGCTACCTAATAGAAATGAAGGAATTCAGAACGCGAATGTTTATTTTTATAATTAACAACATCTCTGTTAACAAAAAACAAACTGTACTAAAGTTGGTGCGTGGTCTTCAATTTGTCGTAGAATATGTTTGATATTATGCATCATCTGTTGGACAACCCTCATGTCAATTTCTTTAATTTTCTGTTTAATGCGTCTCCGAAGTTAATTTTGGGTCTTGGCTTCCCAATCATCACTGTAGCCTAATCTACTTAAAGTGACCAAAATGCTCTATGGGGTAAACCTAAGGAATGTTAGGCGGATTGTCCACTTTCAGCAGAAATGGTATTTTCTTAATGTTTAACCATTCTTGAGTTGTTTTAGCACAATGACACGGTGCTAAGTTTGGTCAAAACATAATTTTATTGCCTTTACGTTTGTTTTAAATAAAGTTCTCCAATTTGTTAAACAGTTGAACAGTATCTTTCGAAATACCGAATTTCCGCCCTAATCGTCGTGTTGACACAGCGATGCGATTTTCGACACTTTCGCAAAGTTTACTTACTTGCCGGTTAGTCAAAGTACGTGGACGGCTACACTTTTTTTCTGTTTACGCAAACTTTATCTCCCGCCCCCCGTAACCTTTTATGGTGCGATAAATGGTTCTTCCCAATACATTTTCACTTGCAAACAAATTCAAGATTTCCTTGTTTGAATGATGTACAACTATTCGATAAATTCTTCCCCTTAATTCCAACTTGTTCGACATTTTTTGCACATTGTCAAGCAACTGTCATTGCCACTTTGTAACGCACGTTATAATTGGTTTTATAAACATACAAATTGTTTCTTTAACTTGGTGTGCCAAAACTTAATGAGACAGGCCTTATGCAGAATTTTGCTTATTTCATGTATCGTAGTAGGCATCTTCACAAATTCGACGTAACCTAGGGTGTTTCTAAATTGCATGGAATAAATAACTATAAGGGTGTTATTCTACTATACAGAATAAAACAAAAACTTGGATAAAATGTTTTCTGGAAACACTTCCCCGCGGAGCATTTTTCGAGTTTTTCCAGAAAATCAACATGTTTACAATAATAACAGGCAAGATTCTTTCCAAATAAAACAGGCTTTATAATTAATGGTTCCTTTTTCTTTTTTTCAAAACCGCCTTTGGAACAAAATCGATTTTTACAAACTAAGTGCAAATAAAAGTCTTGATTAGTAGAGCACACATACCAAATTTCGTTACAGCAATACAAACTGTAGCGGGGTTATTAAAAAAATTATCTTGTTTAGCAAAACTTTAACTCCTCAAAAGAGCGTTTTTGGAAAACATTTTATTTAGGTTTTGTCGTAGAATAACGTCCTTATATTTGTTCCATGCAATTTAGAAACAGCTTATACAATATTACTCACAATAGCGTTTTCTAAACGGTTTTGACTTGGAAACGCTGTTGTAAATGAAGGATTTGTTGTAATATGTAATGAGGAGCTTGCATTCAAAACCGGATATATCCCAGTTTTGATCGACTTTGGGTTTGTCTATGGTTTGGTTCAGTTTACTGGGTTCTATGCAGTGCTGGTGTTAATGTTACTAGTTGTGTCCAAAACGGACTATAAGTGTTTTGAAGTACAACCTAAAGTCCACATCTTGTATCAAAACTGCCTATATCTTTGTTTATGCTGCAAACGCGAATACATACTTCTTCAAGTTAAGCACGATTTAACCTCCGAGTTTTACGTAAAGGGCGAGGCTGTGCTTTGTGCAATTTCTGAGTCGTTAATTGTTAATTATAAGCTTAAAACATTGTAAAACGGTTGACAGTTGTATTGGTATTGAAGAGGGTAACAAAGGAACTAGAATGTTATTATTTAACTCTGTATATGAGAAGCCGTTGGGCTGAAGTCCACTTTTGAAAACTTTACAGGAGAACGAAAAAACTGCAAAAGGAAAAATTTCATTTTACACTGTAACCACAAAACTTTGTGTACACGTTTTTCAGATATTTCTTGTGGGTTTCTTTCAATACAATTTGTTCAGAATTTATTTTTTTCGACATTGCTTTTCTATGCTTCTTTCTAATCTTGGTTTTTAAGTTTGTATCTAAGTTCTGTCTCTTGGTGATGTTTCCTCTATTGATCTTGCGACTAGAATGATTTTTTAGTTTCTCATCAACTGTAGGTGCAACAAATTGCCTTCTGTGATCCCAGTTGAATATATCTTTCCAAAAGTCCCTAAATATATTTAGTCGTTTATCTTCCGGAATCTTTTCATCACACTTTCTTGGACAAGAGCAAGACAATTTTAGTCTCTTGTTTTTGTTTATTTTATTTTTCTTAGTCACAGAGTATGTGTAAGAAGAACCTTTTAATCGAACCCTCTTCGCTATATTCCTCTCATTTCATTCTTATCCTTTTCTCCCCTTGGTGGGGTTTTCTTTGCCAGGACTCAATGTGTCTTTATTGCTAGATATTGTATTTGTAGTCGGCGGTACTTTATTTTTAACAAATAAATAAATGTCGTTTAAAAAAAGGCAAAATTGGCATAGAAAGTTTTTCTGAACAAATCTTACCTGAAAATATTTTAAAATATATTGAAGAGTTTGAACACGTAGCCTGAGAAATCTTTACAAGCAGAAAGGCTGAAGTCCTTATGCCGCTAACAAAACAGAAACGTTTGTTAAGAAGCATAGAGGCGTAAGTGGGACTTAAGTCTTTATGCTGCTAAGAACTATGGGACTTGTGCCTTTTTAATTTTATGTAGTATTTTATTATTGCATATGGGACTTCAGGCTTTCTACCATAAACGAGAAAGAGTATTTTAAGTCCAAAAATGATTTAAACCGCATTTCTAAAAAAAGTGGACTTCAACCCAACTACTTCTCACATACAGAATTAATTAAGACTTTTCAACTGCCAAGAAAATTGGGATACTTTGATTTGATCACTTATAATCTTCACCGCAGTCTGGAATTTAAATTTATTTAATTCTAGTTACCTATGTAGTATCGTTTTTATTTCCAAAACGAATAGTGTCACAAAATTGTCAAAAATTGCCAAAAGTCTTATTAATACTACTGTTGAAGTCATACTAGTGTGAAGTCTCCATTCGTAAGGCGTATCATTACATACTATATTGCAGTTATTCTCTCAATTACCTAGAAGTTAATTGCACTTTGAAACATCGTCTCAGAAACAAAGGCAAAATAATTCAAACTGAATAATTCATCAAATTGTAGTCTCTGAAAATCTAAAGTGGAAATTGTTCTTAACATCCACAATGAGTGCAATGTAAACTGGCACTGTTTCCTTGGTGTAGCTAATTATTTCATCCATGGTTTAAGCATCATATGTTTGTAATGAAAACAAGAACGTCCAATTCGTGCAGAAAAAGTTAATTTCTGCCATAGAAAATTAAACAAAGACAAGTTTATTTCTATTAAATTTTAAACCAAAATCACAAGTGTTGTGCGGAACACACTTTGAGGAACTCTTCTAGATATTCATGATTGTTATACGGCTAATGGGGTCAGTCTAGTATTTAAAATGTTATTGATCAATCTTTCTTCCATCCCCATAGATCAGTTTCAAACAATTTACTCGTAATACTTGCCAGTGTCAACTGTTAATTATTGTTGAATTATATTATTTATATTCTTTTTATATCTGAATTTATTTTTTCTTGCTCTTAAATTCTATTTCGTTTCTTTCTCTATCGGTTTTAATATCATTTACATTATAATAATTTCATTTCTCTTTCATCACTAAGGCACTTTCCTGTCAAATATTTGGCCAAAATGTCTGCAAGCTTTTATTAAATCACAAACCAATTTTCTGTAATATTGTTTTTTTTATTGTTTGTCATGCATTCATCCACATGTCCTACAATTGGGAGGCTCTGTATTCCTCCTCGTACAACCTAACCCGTCTGTTCTGAACTTTTCAGTGCTATTTATACATATTATGTTGTAAAATTAATGTTTGGAAACAAAAATCGACTAACTACTTATAATTAATGGCCGCACGACGAGGGTCACGCACATAGCCATTAAATTATTTCAAAGCTCTGAGACACATTATTTTTTAGCTTAAGGAATGCAATTAGTACTAATGTTCAAATGTTCACAGAAACAGTTTTGCAGTTATTATTTGTTTTTTTCTTTTAAAATTTAAATTAAACTAAAATCTCAATTTTTACGAATTAAATTAAAATTTACTATTCATTATGTTAGTTAAGTGTAAAATGAAAGCATTGCATGTATGGAATTCAAAAGTGCAATTGGCAGTAGCACGAAGCAGCTTTGTATACTATGTACATACCGGATAGGTAAAGCTATACATTGGGTTTATGTATGTATGTTGTAGTATTGCTGCTTGGTGTACTACATTTATCGTTGACCTAAATCTACCTGCACCACATATACAATTGTTACTGAAACGACTAACTTCGATAAATACAGAGGGCAGCGATTCAAATTCAATTATTTATGTTATATACTGGCTGGGCCAGGAAATTGGGATTACTAAGTGGATTAGGACAAAATAGCAATTATTGTTTTCTGGAAGATACAGATTTTAAAATATTTATACTGAAAATGTGTTTTTAGCTTTTTTATTCTCAATATGCGGTCAATGCGCATGAGGTTATGTTGGATTTTTTTATTTCTGTCTCTTTTTATCATCCTGACCTGTTAGTTAGTTTTCATTATTTTATCATATTTAATTTCACACGACCTCACTTTTATCCATTCGATTTTATCACAGACTCTTTGTTGCGTAAAGTTAGTTGATTTGAGTTGATCCGGCATGCAGAGCAAGATTGTTCCATTAAAAAAATTCGAATTTTTCCGGGAACTTTTTTGTAATATTGAGAATTAAATAAGCCTGTCTAAAACAGTCTTCTTCAACCTTGGTTTGGTTATGGTGCACTTACTTACCACAGTTACTTTTTTGTTTTTATTCTCAGCGAAACAAAAATTTTAAATAATTATACTCCTACATAATAAACTTCTCTAATACTCTCTGTTATAAATTTCTTAACTAATCTCACAGAATTAATTCCCAAAGTATTGTGAAGCGAGGAATTAAAATTTCATTTAGTTCAAATAATACTTCAATCATTAATCAATCCAAACCGCCAACACAGAACGCAGCTGTTCATATAACACCGAGGATCTGTATGGTGGCACACATCGTCCTTGCATCCAAAATTAACTTGTTCCTGCCACAATGGGGGTATTAAATTATGAACGCGAATTAGGATACTGCTTAGGCGTGAGAAATCTCCCTCGATTCCTCTTAGTATCGTGTATAGTCAGGTGTCAAACATCTTAGTTCACTGTGTGCTCCATTGCGTCTATTATATGTAAACTCTCTCATACAAAGCCTACGGCTTCTGCATACAAAATCTTGATTAAGTTTCGTTAAACTGTGATTACGATATTTTAAAAGATATTTAGATTTATTTGAACACAAACTTGGAAACTTTTAATTGGTTTAACCTTCTACTTCCTACAGTATTGAATTTTTACAAAAAGCTTGCAAGCTTAAGCTTCTGTACATAGACGGATGGGATATTGAAGTTTATCATAATCAATCATTTTCAAAAATTTATTCTAAGGAAATGTAACATACGATATGCATCTAAATTTGTAGGAAAATTAGGTTGTAAAAAAGGGCAATAAAGTCAACTAGGTACCAACATGGAGAAAAGAACATGAACGTCTATTGTCTAAAAACTCAAGAATTTACAAAGTTGAAAAATAAACAATAAGAAAACAAATTTTCTTAATGTGTAACTAAGAAAATGTGCAATACAATATTGGAAACTGCATAGGAATATAGATAAAAGACACACTGGAGGAAAAATTAAAAAAAAACTAATGAAGTATACCGTATACTTAATTGTGACTCATTCTAGATCGTGAAGGTATTTGTTATCCTTTTGCACAGCTTTCTCTAGAGCCTTAATATTTCTACAAAGAAAAATGTTAGCTTCAGACTAGAAACTTTGGGAATATTCTTACAAAATTCACAATTATCAGTTAATATGCTGCACTTGAATCTAGAAGATTCCAACCCAAAATCTCTAATTAACTTCTAAGAATTTTTGTGGCTTTTCTGAAGAGAAATTATATGGATTATGCTAATGCTAATACGATTTTGATATAAGTTCTTGAATCAATCTTCTTCTACAGTTTTTACCAAAAAGGTGGGTAATTAATCCCATTTTTTGCTCTCAAGATTCAGAATTTCTCAAAAGAAAGCAAATGGAGATTGTTTCCATTTAATATCAGATATCATTTTTGATAAATGGTCTTTGAATCTAAACTGGTTTACAAGTTCCAGCAGTCTCTGGGAAGATTTGGACTCTAGAATAACTAAATAGATCATTTTAAAAAAATTAAATCTAATTATATAATTAGGTATTCTAATCAGCTGAAATCCTAATTGTCCTCCTTGATGTAGAATTAGAATGATAACCAAAAGTAGTTTTCTCACCAGATTTTGAACCTGCTTACAGATTTATTTCAGTTAGCAAAAGGATATCAATTACCTTCTTGATTCCAGACAGAAGTTGTCTTTAAAGTCCAGAATTTCTCATGTTTTGACTCTAACAGCATTCAACTTAGATTTCAAAATATCTTGTATTTGAAAGTTAGGTCGTTAATCAAGTTGTCCTTTATTCCCAGACTATCGGAACAATTTCTTAAGTTTATAACAAGAATCAGTAGTTTTGTATTCTTTTACAAATCGAAACAGTCGTTATCTTTAAAAAACTGCAGGGCAATAGAAGATATCGTCACTGCCTTCCTTCAAATTTGAAACAAATACAAAAGTAATAATCATATTCATCACAGCAGTTTGATAGAAAAGAAAGTTTGTACAAAAGGTCAATATTAGATTTGAATTGTCCGTAAACTTGATTTATAGGTAGCTTAGTTTTTCTGCAACATAGGCAGAGATGTATTTTTAGAGGAGTTTCGTATTTAAGGCTAAAGTCATCGGAATACTAAACTTTTTCTGATACTTAAGGGAACCGCCAGAGCCCGGAAATTCAGAAAAATCTGAAATTTTGCCTGGGTATATAAAGTAACATCCCCTAATAACATATCTGATTCTGCTGCTGTCTAAATCTAGCTTTAAGCCACTAATGCTCGAGTGATCTTTTTGCTCCGAAATCGATTAATTTTTATAAACGTTCATTTTTTGTCGATAAATAAGAAAACAACATTAAGAAATAAATGTCTTTATTAAAAGTATCTTCTTTTTAATATATGATCAACTATTATAAGAAAGAAGAGATTCTTAAGGGGGTGTATAGTAAGTTTGAAAACAATCTTTGTGATGCAGCCCTACCTACACTACATTTAACACAAATAAATTTAGCGTACTTTTTGCAGTGTGCACATTGTCTTTGTGTAGAATTAGACATTACAATGTGCCCTTTTCTATCAAACCTCACTTCTTCTTCTCAATTATCAAGAAAGACTATACTATCATTAGGCAAACAATTCAGGCATAGCATTTCAGTTACATATGATCCTAATGTTTTACCATCTTTTTTATCTTCAGTATCACAATAGAGATTAAACTTCGATATGTAACCTTCAGGCATAGAAAGATACCAAAATTTAAAACCATATTTCATATAGTGATGTCCATAGTATGACTCTCTAGCTTCATCTAGCAATAAATAGTTTCCTAGAGGCAAAGCTAAAGAGTGAGACATGTAGTCTACTTTGTCAACTAGCGGTTGAATCTTATGTAACTCGTTGTTAGCATCTATTTTATTAATATTATTATCGTTAACATGTAAATAAGGGCGTATAATCTCAAACCTATCACATGAAATGCTATTAGTAACCAATGGATTGAATGCATCTGGTTTTGTCTGCCAGTACATTCTCCCGGAAGAAAGCTTTTTATATCCAGATAGCATTATTATTTCAAAGTATACATAAATTTTGCTTATATGTATGATTCCTTTTAAAACTTGCATATTCTTTCGATCCCTTGCAAATATATTGCATAAGGTCTCCTGAGAAAGATACTTTGAATAAGTAAATATATAGGCTATTTATTTTCATTTAGTATTTTTTGTATGGTATTAGGTTTTAGCGTTTCCTCTATTTTTATTCTTTCTACTCTGAACTTCAAAGTCTTCACTTACCAATTTCTGTATTTTCTATACTTTTTCTTTCCTGGAACAGTTTCCTCATTTACCTTTACTGTTTTGCATCTTTTAGCAATGATTGAAGGAGGTATATTATCGTCATCCAAGAAATCTTCATCACTTTCATGTAAACTTAGGTTTAGCTCTTTTTCTTTGTCAGTTTCAGAAACCGCATATATCTGCATTGGTTGCTTTAATATACCTTTACCTATATCACGAATTTCAAAATTCTTTCCTTCATTACTTGGTGCATCGTCTTTATTACTGTCTTTGCCATTTTTATGTTGGCAATAAAACCAAATCAAAATGGTTGCAATCTCTTACTGTATCAAAATCTTCGTTCTCTTTGTCCAACTCATCTAAATAATTAAAAACCTCTTTTGCATCTCAGGGGACGTCCGAATTGTAGAATTTTCTTCTGTAATAAAACACTATACAGAACGCCTAAGATATTAAATCTCATATGCAAGATCTGCAAGCTCTTGGACAATCTGTCAAGTTTCTAAATTGTTGTTTTTGTTATATACCAGTTTGTTTGACTAATAAGCAAACCCATTTATTATAGTTATGTACAGAATAAATGTCAGAAATAATAAAAATAATCTTACCTTAGTGGTATAATTTTGTTCAAAAACAAACTTGCAAAAGTTTATTCACGATTTTATTCAACAAAAATCATTAACATTATCACACTGTAAAACATAACCTAGAAGACCACTACTGTTTGCGTATGATATATCATGCGATAGACATTATTGGGTGGAACACCCCTTAAATTTTAAAAATTGACCAAAATGCATCTAAATGTATCATGTATCAATAACGCCTGTAAAGTCTATTGTTGCATCAAAACAATTTTAAAGGATGAATCACCCCTTCAAAGGGGGAAATTTAAAGAATGATCAAATTGTGTCTAAATATACCATGGGATTAACAAATTATCTTCTGTGAGGGTTGTAAAGCAGTGGGTTTCGTGTGACTACGACGAGTTACTCGTTAAAAATACCTATCGGGATTGGAAAACTTCGGGTTCGGCAAAATGACCATAGCAGTTGAAATCACGGTATCATCCGCGACCTGAAACGTCAGCCACAAAATAACAACAACAACGCCAGTAATGTCTGATGTTGCATCAATGCAATCTTTAAGGGGCGAAACGCCTTTTCGAACGAGTAACTTTGAAATCGAAAAAATGACGAAACTGCATTAAATGAGAAGTTCAAAACGGTTAATATGGTTAAAAATGTTCTGTAGATTCTACAGCGATAAACAAATAATATCTATGTCGTGAAAAAGTAGTATATCACCATAATACTGCCTATAATCTTTAAATTACTTTAAATAATCTCTTTGTTCCTACAGACAAGACTTTCTGACATTAAATGAGTAATTTTGGTATATGAATTTGGGGTTTGTGTCCCGAGAATTCTCGTGAAATGTTCAGAAATGTGTTGTTTCGAATCCCGACAATAGCAGCTCAAGGCTCGAGCCTTCTGGATTTTAATTATAAGGATATGAAAATACCTTTACTTAAGAGCTGGAGAGAATTGCATGGTAAAGATCATAAACTTCTGGTTAGAGAGATCCCGTTGACGGGAGGGTCTTTGTATATCAATGAATCTCGTAAGCGCGATTTGGACTTTACAATAATGTTACCCAAGTTCCCTTTAAAAGGAAGTCCCACCCTCTAAAGTATCTTGGATAGACAGATCAACATCGTAGGCGTTATTAGTACATCCTATCGCACATTTAGACTTAATTTGGCCATTTTTTAAATTTCGTAGTTACCCATAGGAAGGGGTATTTCACCCCTTAAGATTGCTTTGATGCAACAGCAGACATTACATACTTTATTAATACATTTCATGGTATATTCAGACGCAATTTGATCATTTTCTAAATTTTGAAGTTACCCTTTAAAACCAAATTTGGGAAGCAACAGAAGGCATATTTATTAGATGGTATTACTGACTCAGATAAAGTTTCAGATTTTTTGAATTTTCGGGTTTTGACCATTCCCATTTGAGTAGTGCGTTGGGTTGATATTATTAAACCATATGCGATTGAGAGATTTAATCATAGGTAATATTAATATCCCAAGTTCAAGTCAAACACGTCATACATCTAAGTAAGTTGGAGTGTATTTTGCTAGTAGCACTGTACTAATATTTTTTAAATTAAATTATTAAAACTAATACAATCATCTTAATATAAATAATAAAAAATATGTTGATATAATTAATTAAAAAATGTAATTAATTTGCGACCTGTTGAAAGTAAATGTTATTAAAACAAAACTATAAGATGAAAAATTAATGCAAAAAACAAAAAACGTTGTTTTCACAGGCGTTTCATTCTTTTTACGAAAAAAAGACGCGAAAATTAAGTTTCTCTTAATAAAAGAACGGTATCAAAATAAAATAATGTACCAAGGGATGTAGATAAATTAATTAAATGATTTAGAAATATAAAAGTAAAGAAAATAATTTAGCAGAAGAGAATTTCACTTCCGAGGCATTTTAAACGAGAAGTAGGAAAATAATGGGTTTCAATCAAAAATACAATTTTAGACGCTTTTTATGTAAATATTATGAAGACGTACTTCATTAATAAATATTAGGTGTACTGAATATTGCTTTTACTTTCGGCTGATAAACAACACAACTTTATTGCTTCTAATTAATTTTCACGCCCGTGCTTAACGAACTCTTTTACCTTTATGCGTCGCTGTGTAAATTACTATAAAACTTGTATCAAGGTGTTGTTCTTGTAAAGTTTTTATTAAGATATTAATTTGAAAGTTTTACAAATTCTAATTATGTAAAACGTAATAATCGTTTCTTAGAGTCTTAACATATTAATTAACTTTTTTCACGACTACCTCTAAAGTTGATACTTTATAATTTGCTGTCAATATCAAAAATTGACAATTACTAAACAGTGCAATAAATCTTCCTGTGTTCTGGGTTGCCATATCCCTGTAATAATTCCTACAGCTACTTCATCATGGCCTGTTCGACGGGTTCTGATACAGCGGTTGACTATGCACGGCATGACATTGTAACCTTTTCAAGAAATCTTCAGATTTGCTTGCATTTTGCGTTGAATTAAATAAAAATTATTTTCTATTGTATATCATAATATAAAAGTCCCATTTCTTTCAAATCTAAAAAATCTTTTAAAATTATCGCACGTATACGAGGGTTGCTATTTATATTTCTGGCCTTGGCAACACTGACTGTTTCCAGGCGTCAGCTGAAATTTCCGGTGTAAACTTTACATTGTTGAACATAACCTCAACCACAACATTTTGTCATTTGAGTGCGATTAGTGTTGTTTGCAGTTAATTGAAAAGTGCATTCCCTATTAAAAAATGGAATTGACCCGTGAACACTTTCGTGCAATTATTTTTCATAACTTTCGACGTGGATTATTACGATAAGAGTGCATCAATGAACTTAATACATTATATAGCGATGAAGCTCCATCCTACAGCACTGTAAAAAACTGGTATAATGAATTCAAACGTGGCCGATGTTCACTCCAGGACGAAATCCGTGAAGGCCGTCCAAAATCTGTCGTTGTGCCTGAAAACATCGATGCTGTGCTTGAACTGATTAAACAAGATCGTCATGTGACATACCGTGAGATTGAGGCATCTTTGGGCATTAGTATGACTAGGATCAACAAGATATTACATGATCATTTGGCCGTAAAAAAAATTTGTTTCCGTTGGATCCCGCATAACCTGACCAATGCTCAAAAGAAGACTCGCGTCGACTGGTGCATTGAAATGTTGAAAAAATTTGCGAAAGGTGCATCAAAGGCTGTGTATAACATCTGCACAGGTGACGAATCATGGATCTACGCATATGACCCCGAAACAAAAGAGCAATCAACTGTGTGGGTCTTTCAAGACGAGCCAAATCCAACAAAAGTTGTTCGCGGAAGAAGCACATCGAAGCAAATGGTTGCCTGTTTCTTTGGCATTACCGGTCATGTGGCAACAGTGGCGTTAGCGCAACGTAAGACGGTCAACTCTGAATGGTACACAACCATTTGTTTGCCAAAAGTCATTGGAGAAATTCGGAAAACTTCAAAGAAGAGGCGAATCATTCTTCATCATGACAATGCAAGCTCTCACACCGCTGCTCAAACAATTGAATATTTAACCAGCCAGAAGGTCGAGTTGATGGGCCATCCACCATACAGCCCTGATTTGGCACCCAATGACTTCTTTTTATTCCCGTACATCAAAAACAAACTGCGTGGTCAACGATTTTCAACACCAGAAGAAGCCGTTTTTTGTTTCAAAACGCATATTTTGGAGCTGTCTTAAACAGAGTGGAAAAAATGCTTCGAAAATTGGTTCAAACGCATGGAAAACTGTATCAATCTTAATGGAGAATATTTTGAAAAACAATAAAACTAGTTTCGATCATAAATACTTGTTTTTTCATTGTTAGGCCAGAAATATAAATAGCAACCCTCGTATAGCAAATTCAAACTAGTGAAGATGAAAGGATGAGCTTTTGCACTGTTGGTACATACGGTAGGTACTATTAGCCACCAGACATTGTATAATACGATATTATTCGAAATCACTGACAAAGTTAATAGATATAAATTCACTATTGCCAAGAAGAAGACAGAACAAAAAAGCATCTTTGCTTTTAAAGAATAAAAACTGGTTTTTCTACGAAACAGCGACATTTCATAGCTATTAAGAAAACCCTTTTAGTTGCAGACAACGATTGCATCCACGAACAGTAACCATGTTCAAGCGCTGCTGTCAGTAAAAAGCGCTTTTAAAAACATTACATTTGCATTTTTAAAACTGACGTTCACTGACGATTGTTAATGATGTCAGTGCTGACCATTTACTGACAGCTTGTGGACACGGCGGTAGTAAATTATTAAATGCGTTTTTACTTGATTAATCAGTCTGGAGTTAACCACAACGTAGTTGTGCCAGACATAAAAAAATATAAGTAGGTATTATCAATTTTCCTTTTTATAAAAAGAAGTGTACATCGTGGTAATATTTAAATGGTATGAAAATAAAATGTCGCAATTTATAAAAGTACTGCCATCTACTTGAGAGAGCATGCGTGATGATTACGATGACGATCACGAATAGCAGAGGAGACACGGTCAGCTGATTGGGCGGAGCTTGACTCAGCAAAGTCTCAACAAACGCAAATGGCGGGAAATAGTTGACGTTTTATTATTAACATTTATTATTAACATTTATAATAATTCAGAATACGTCATTCGTAGGCTTCTTGTTCTACTTTTTCTGTCTTTTTCTTCTTGAGTCAAGTTTGTTATTTTATATTTCTTGTTTTCTTTCTGCACATTTTTTAATTCGTTTCTTGATTAATGCATCAAATTATTCCTGTTCAGCATAAGATGATGCCTTTTTCATCATGGCAGAATTTCCTTTCAGGACTCTATAGTTTATTTTTAAAACCAGTTTATTATTCCTTTATCTCCTTTCTAACAAAATCATAGTTTTGTGCAAAGATTTTAATTTAGGTATATAAAGAAAATTAAATCAGTGGCTTTAGTATTTTAAAAAAGCGTTTTATACTATACGAAAAATGTGTATTCGCTAAAAGTGATACCCCTGGATTTTTTACGATTCTTACAGGCGTATTGGTGTAGTGTTGTAGTTGATCGACAAATAACAGAAATTCGAAATTATGTACTTGATGTGGGTGTGCACGTACAAGGTCTTCAAAAATACAAAAATCATTTCTGAACGTTCTGTATTAACCGTCCAGAAACTCAGTTTGGGTGTACGTTGGGAGCGCACAAAGCATACCACTCTTTTTTACCGGTGTGCTTGGTATGTAAAGAGAGGGGAGTATGTCAAAATTCGTTTGCGTGAAGTTTTCAATCACTAGCAAGTTTACCTTTAATTAACTTAAGTGGTTACCTCAGGAGAACAGATTCTATGTATGGCCGAAAAGCACTGGAGCTGTACCAGAAAGCATTTGTCGATTCTTGGGCAATGTATCAAAGAAAAATTAAGTAAATGAAGTTTTTATCTTTGCATCAGAAAAAGAACTGATTTAAGTGGAAAAACCTTTTTGGAGAGCTTATAATCCCCGTTTAGCGTAGTTAACTGTGCAATGATCTCAGTAACATATGATATTGTGATTTTTTTATAATTTTGTTAATCTACTTCACATTATCCATTCCAAACAAAATATACCTAATGTTTCAACATTTTAAATCTCAGTTCTGAGTTGTGCCAAATCATTAAATTACAAAAAATTTTGATTTACGTTCTTACGAAATTAATAAGATTTTTAATAGTTTTAGACCTTCTACTAACTGATTTTGGTCTTTTTGTGTCAATCGATGCAGTCTAGAAATCTTAGTGTTTTTTAGTATTATCAGTGTTTTTGTTATTTTTAAAGGACTTGTGCCAGAGATTTCCATAACAATCTTTGTGGTGAGAGACACTGTTTTTGAAAATTTATCTCCCAATCCCGGATGCACCAGAAAAATCAACCGTCTTCTGAAGTCGGGAGATAATGTTTTTGAGAGTTTCTAAGGTAAAAAACTTCGTGATCCAGAAAACGTTATGATTTCTTCATCATAAGTGTGTTTTGATTGTTCTTGGAGTAAA
>VTPC01091058.1:0-95952 GCA_011009095.1 Ignelater luminosus | reverse complement strand
TAATATGAAACAAGTGGAACTTGAAACTGAATTTCTTTTCTAAATGCGCAGAAGCTCTAGAAGATACCTTTTTTAATTAGGGCTACCTGCTCGGTAAAACTCCTGAAGCAAGACTCCACAGTCTTTGGGGATGTACACGGACGTTAATGACATGGCTTGCTTAATTTTATTTATAAAGAACATAAGAAAAACTCCAAGAAGATAATTGGGAGCGCTTACATTGGAACGCCCAAATAGTTGAGACAACACTGTTTTTAATTCAAAGGCTTTTCAGGTTAAAATTTAGCGAGAAACAATATAACATCTAAATACAACAAATGCTTTTTCCACGTTATTTCATGAAAGTCTAACTATCAGAAATTAAAACTCTCCGATCCACTATAGAGTAGAGCATTGAACATGACCATTAGAGGAACCTTTTTACTATTATACGACAGACCAAGTGGAGAATATTGTATATAAATTTTCGAAAGTCACGATGGGATAGATTAGTCAATGAATGAAACTGTGTTTTCCTTTTCAGTGCTCAATACTTTTCTTGAAAGGTCATCAAATGTACGAGGTGTGTAAATAAAGTAATGAGACTGATTTTTTAAAATATTTTTATTCAATTAAAATTACAATTCCACATTGTAATTGCCTTGGGAAGCCACACAGCGATAGAGACGATTTTTCCACTCTTCATAGCATTGCTGGAACTCGGATACTGAAATTGCCTTCAGCTGGTCGGTTACGGCAGTTTTAATGTCTTCTAGTGTCCTAAAATAATGCCCTTTGAGGTGATTCTTTAATCTTGGAGAAAAAAGTCGCAAGAACTCAAGTCGGGGAATAAGGGGGCTGAGGAGTCACAGGGATGTCTTTACTTGCCAAAAACTCATTTATTGAAAATACGGTGTGACAAGGCAATTAGTCAAAACCTCATGAGCGGTGGTGTGGGTCAAATCCAAACTGTTCCCTGATTATTCTAAATGTCAAGCGACGATCAGAACGCACAAGATCCCGGATTCTGGCAACATTTTCGTCGGTTATTGCAGTTGCAGCTCTTCTACTGCGAGGTTCATCTTCAATCTGTTCTTTTCCTTCTGCCTTAAACCACCTGAAAATTTGAGCCCTTGACAAAACATTGTTTCCATTGGCCTGCTAAGCTTTGCAAAAGTTTCTCTCGCACTGTGACTAAGTCTGAAGCAAAACCCGTTGCTCGAGATTGATATCACTCATGGACTCGATGGAGTTCAAACTCGTACCGGTTGAGAAATCACATGTTGACTCACTTTTCCACTAAACCGGTAGTCTTCCTACAAAGCCCTTTTTGCGCATCCCGATGTTTCTGTACATTTTCTGATTCTTGGCAGCATCACATCTTTGCGAGGTCCTTGTATACTTCTAAAATCTCTCATGTTTCTAATTTGTAATAATTGTGGTTTTGCAGAGTATTGAGCTTTTGTCAGGGCTTTGTTCATGAAAAGCCCAATTTTCTGCAAATATGCAGATTTTGTAGTTTTTTAGGTTCTTTTAGGCTTCTAATGTTTGTAAAATCTAAATCTTCCCAATCGTCTTTCAGGTTCTTACCTAATCCCGGACTTTTTTGGACTGCCAAGTTTTTACAAATAGGTCTCCAGTTGTCTTCGTTGATATATCACTGATAAGTGCTCAAGGAGCTTCCGGTCTTCTTGTGCAACCGAAATAATAACAAACTTTGATTAAACCGCGTTAGCTATAGGTGTAAGAGAACCACTGGACCTTCATTTTTATTTCCTAAATAGAATTTTTATGAGGAACTTTATGACACTGTCGTTTTTGTTTGAGGTTTCCTTAATAGACACACAAATTAACAAAACATGAGTTTCATTTTATGTGATGTTTTGCAGTTAGAGGAAAAATAACTTTATTTAGCGTAATTCACACCGGCAAGGACCGAAACAATATTTAGACACTTGTTTCTATTCATTGTAAAATTATTAAAAGGTTTTTGTTGGTTTCAAATTTTTTCTGCTCCAAAAATCTGGCTCGCTCGTCCAATCGGTTACGCCGGCCCTATCGCTAATTAATGTGCTAATGGCCTTCTGTGAAAAGTTTTGATTGAAACATATGTAATAGGTATATCTTGACCAAGATTTCTTTGTAATTTCAATGACATTCCATAATAACTACACGTTTTGCCTTTCCAGAGACATGCGTTCAATTAGGGTGCAGAAGAGAATACGTTGTATAAACAGAAAGTGTTTTTCGAAGTCTATTACATTCACACATAGTAGTAATTAGATAATTACGTAGACGTACGTAGTGTGTAAGCAATGATGTTTGATTACGGCATAATTAAACACCGTAACATATGTGTAGGCAACACAGCTAACGTTTTATCAGTTTAAACAGTCTACAAATGCTCTCGTGTAATTTGGAATACTTAAATTTTATAGTGAACAGCAAAAATAAATTATAATTTTATGACAATAAAAAGTTTGAAAAATACGTTGATGTCCGCAAAGTAACGTATCTGGTTTTCACTTTCATACACTTGAAAATTTTTTAAATTTTTGTTGTTTAGTGCTAGGAAGATTTTGTAAACTTATGCGAGTTATCCAATTTTGTATTACTCCGAAAACTTTGTTTAAATTAAATTGCAAAAGGAAGAAGACCCTTATTTTAAAACATAAAACATAACCTCTTGGAACTTTATAACTTACCTGCAGTAAATTCATTATTATGTTCAAAATTCTAAATTTACAGCGAGTAGCAAGCTTATTGAATAACATAGTGTAGTATATAATTACTTGAAAATGATAAACAATTAAGAAATTTATAATTAGCGTTAGTGAAATCAATAAATAATTTATGAGGTACCAGATAATAAAATTGAAAAACTTTTATCAAATAAGTATTTCGGAAATGGTGCACTTTAGGGAAAAAAGGTATTAGCAAAGCAGGCATAATTTCTATCGAGAAATGCGATGCGATTATTGCATTTCTGTTTTCGAGCCATTTAATAACATTTGCGACCATAGCATAGGCTGTTGAATCGGAGAGGTTTTGAAAAACCCAACTTTACTAGAAAATAACGCATTCTGCGAGAAAAATGCAATAGCAACTCTTTTTGTCAAATTTATTGTTAATTCAGAAAATAGAAACATCTTTTAATTACTGAGTAGCGTAACAATTTTTTTTACGTTGGGGAGTTAGTTATCACAGGGATAACTGGATGACTTTGGATTCCAACTTAGTGGTTCTAAAAACTAATGGATATTGTCAGTTACGACTGACAATTCGCGATCTTAGATTGGATCCTTCATGTGCTGGTGTTGTCTAAACAGAATTCTTAGAATCTAGATTGGAAAGTTAAAATACTTCAAAGTTCATGATGTTATATGTTCCGTTCTGTTCAGTCAACTGTCAAGGCAATGAATAACATGAAGATGAGAGGTATTGACAGAGTCTTCGAGATATCAAACAACCTTTCTGGATATTCGATGATGGAAATGTTTATTTGCTCTATAGATATTTGTGGGACTGACTTAAGTAATAATAGGATGACAATGAGCAAAAGCCCAATGATGGGATTAGTTCAGATAGGCACTCTACAAGGTGATGAAACAAGAATGTGACATAGCGCTTATTCAAGAACTTTGAACCCTAACAGAGCTAGTTCTAGATATTGAAACAGAAATCAGAAAAGCGTTGAGGAATTTAGCAATTGGAGCAGCCTACTTTCTGAATGACGAAACATAAAATTCACCGCCAAATGACATAGAAAGGCTTACAGCAAAATGCAAGGCAATCGTCCTCAAACCAAAAGATACCTAATCGATACAGTTTGATGAAACGAGGACCTCTCTAAAAAGAGAAAAGCAATATGTAAACTGTACAATCGGACAAAAACAACAGCAATCCGGAGCGAAAGAAAAGCGTTGGTTGGGTTCAACACGGTCATTAGAAAGGCAAAAACCGATACGTTGAGAGGAAACTGATAGTATTCGCACTTCTGCCAGACTTTAACAAGCACTCTCAAAAGTAAATCAAAAAGCCATTACGAGATTGGAAGATCCAACAGGTGACTTCACAAAAACAAGGAGTGAGAGAACAGCAGAGCTGCTAAGGATTCTCTTTCTAATTTAAGGATTAAAAATTATTTAATACATACGTTTCATTCTAGGGGTAGCTCAAAACTTTCTAGGAGTGGCCGAGCTACCCCTGGCCCCTCTCTGGTTAAGGACCAGTAAAACTCTGTACATTTAAGCTATTTCTACCGTACACTAAAGTAGAGGTAGGTGACTATTTCTTTTATTTGTTTAAGTTTATACCGTCTTGGGCGATATCTACTCAAAATGACGACACAATTAGTGTCATGTCAAATAAGACGTGGGAAAAATGGTGCTATGATAAAACGGTTCTGCATCATACCACATAGCGCCTATAAAACACATTTCACTTAATATAAAAGAGCTGGGAAAGGTTCTATTTTGTACTTTAATGTCTCTTAGTAAAATCTCAGTTAGTAACATAATCATACCTTTACGCTTTCCAAAAATAAACATTTAAGTTCAGATGTTCCCAAAACCTACTTAACATCTATTGTAAGTTTTTCTAATGACCAGCAATTTTATCTTCGAGCTTTGTCAGAATTGCTGTATCTTAAGTTATTGGTGGAGGTTATGAGATACTGGTTAGAAAGAATTTGGATTGCTTAGAGAGTTGGGCAGTTTAATTAGCCAATAATCAGCATATAAAAATGATTGTGCCTGACTAAAATGTGTCAACCAACAACACATCCGTTTATTCTGTTTATTAAAGAGATTTCTCAAGCGTTGTTATGAAACCTCCAATCGACAGAATAAACATAATTAGACACGGAATATTCGAAACTAAGATTTCAACTTTCTTTTTATCACTTTTATATAAAATATAAAAAAGAAACTCATTTTGGAACTAATTAGTCTAATACAAAATATATATACAGGGTTTCCTCAAAAGGTTGGGACATGGCTTAACTGCAGACTCCTGGGATAAAAATAAGAAGATTTAACCCAACTTACCTATATCCAAAATCGTCTTGTTAAGTTGGTAGGAGGCGTCAAAGTTTTTTGAGAAAAAAATTAATTTTGCATATAAAAATAGTAGGCTTTGATCGATTTTTATAATTTTTGGTATGGCATGTTTTGTGACTATAAGTCACGTTTCGAGATGGTTTTGGTCTTCATCAGTAAGTTGTAAGTGTATTAAACAAGAATGTCACAGTACAGATTTGTTGATAACTTTTTAGTGACTAAGCTGAAAACTTTCAATTTTTTTTCCAAAAAGATACTTTCTTTAGAAATATTTTGTATGTCTTTGTAATTTTTGATAACGCTTAAGGTTTGTTCGCAAAAAAATAAAATCTAATGTGATGATCATGCTATTTTAATAGGAATAATCTAGAAATAATCTAGTTAGCCGGAATACCTATCTTTAAATGACAAATCAGTATCATTTGTTTGTTACATGTCAAAATGGCAGAAGTTTAGTGTGATGAAAATTAAGTAATTAGTTTAGCATTTTTTGTAAGTTCTAAGTGTATTAAACAAAAATATTGTAGTACAAATTTGTTGATAACTTTTTAGTGCCTAGGCTGAGAAGTTTCGATTGTTTTTTGAAATTTTTGATAACGCTTAAGGTTATGACATCGCATGTAATGAAAAGTTTATTAGTGATAACTAGTCTAAAATTACAACAAATAAATGCTAAACTACTTATTTAATTTTTATCACACTTCTGTCATTTTGACAGGTAACAAACAAATGACATTGATTTGCCATTTTAAGATAGGTATTCCGGCTAACTAGATTATTTCTAGATTATTCCTATCAAAAAAGCATGATCATCACATCAGATTTTATCTTTTTGCGGACAAACTTAAGCGTTATCAAAAATTACAAAGATATAAAAAATGCTTCTAAAGAAAGTATCTTTATGGAAAAAAAAATTGAAAATTCTCAGCCTAGTCACTAAAAAGTTATCAACAAATCTGTACTGCGACATTCTTGTTTAATACACTTACAACTTATTGATGAAGACCAAAACCATCTCGAAACGTGACTTATAGTCACAAAACATGCCATACCAAAAATTATAAAAATCGATCAAAACCTACTATTTTTATACGCAAAATTAATTTTTTTTTAAAAAACTTGGATGCCTCGTACCAACTTAACGAGAAGATTTAGGATGTACGTAAGTTGGGTTAAATCTTCTTATTTTTATCCCAGGAGTCTGCAATTAAGCCATGTCCCAACCTTTTGGAGACACCCTGTATAATACATTGCGGTAATTCCTAGGACATCCTGTACATAGTCAATTATTTTTAAATAAAAATAAAAATGGTTTACGTTTGTTATTTTTATTTTAATTTGAGTAAAAATCACATTTTAATTTATTTGGTTTCCAGTAGGATGAACAATTCCTATGAGGTAGTATTTTAATAGTTGTCAGATAGTATTTAATTAAAATAAGGGTGGTTGATAAAATACAAGATTTGGTTGCAACGTTCTTCCGGCTGAACTCGGCTATACTTCCTGTGATGCGAGCTGGGTTTTATCTTTAACTATATTGTACTGTGAGGATTTGTGTTGCAGGACTATGATATGCTCTAAATACGTCAACATTTTTCATTTTAATGTGAGAATAAATTAGGATTTTCTGAATTTTTGTTTAAATTACGTTATATATTTTCCAGCCTACGCCAGACACGTCTTTGTAATTACAAAATAATTTTATTTTTAACCGTCGTTGGTTAGTAAACGTAGAATTATTTACGTAAATTAAATAACAACGAGAATATTCGAAAAGATTTGCTTTATAGAAATTTTATACGACTATTAAGACTATTAATAGTTAGTTTTTGCGCTTGATGACACAGGACCAGGAGGAAATTTTAGACCTGCCAGAATTTGCCTTATCTTCTTGCCTAATTTAAATTAGGATTAAATATTCTACCTGGATTTTATATGTAGGATGTTTACGCTTCGTCTTCTAAATTTAGCTTTAATCTTTATTTTATGAACGTTGTGGAATAAATGTATACGAAAAAGGTTGAAATTTCAAGTGCAGCGGTTAGATTATGGAAAAAGAAGTACATAAACAGGAAATTCCAGCATTTTTAGAAGTGGATCGATGCAAATCTCGTATTCCCTATTTCTAGCCAACTTAAAAGTGAGAGGAAGTGACGGTAATGAATATCCATAGAATGAAATATTGGCCCTTGTAAGGCGACGCCCCAAATTGGGGCCCAGACGACTGCTGCCTTGATCCTCTCTATGGGGAAGACCTAAATGTCATTTCCGCCCTCCTAACTGGGTCGTAAACGTCTGATCAATAGGCCGCCCGCGCGTACTTTACATATTCTATTTCAAGTTTACTTTTTTTTAACTGTGTACACAGTTTTTAGTATCTACTAAATTTTTGATATTCCCTTATAACTCATGGCTGTTTTTGTAAAAGTCCCTTTTTATTAAACAACAAAACCGAAATAGAATAACGGTATAAGGAAAAGCTTCAAACTTGTAAAAAAAAGGCATTGGTTACAAAATTGGGTGTAGGTAGTCATTGTCCTGTGATTCTGACCTTTGCCCTTTTATCATTAATCTCAGTTGCTTTCAATACAGCATTGGTGAGATAATTAAGAGGTTTTCGTTTTAATTAGTCTTCTCTATTTAAAACTTTGTTTTTTTAATTTTTAATTTCTTTCATATAACAGTCAATTCCTATAGCAATTACTGACTTTATTCAAGAAATTGCATGTATAATTAGCTTAGATTATGACTAGTCTGTAATAACGCTGCATTTCTTTAGAAGAAATTATTAAAGGAAAAGTTTTGGGGTAAAGATTTTATTAAGTTGTGCATTTAGTGAAGAATCTTTGGAACTTTATGAAACTAATACATACGGTTAGTTGATAAAAATAAGTTCAAAACATCTGGGTTTATTGAGAATGCCAACAAAAGAGTTTGAAAATAATATTTACTTATTTATGCAGAAAACGTCTTTTTGCCTTTTGGCATGTTTTAGCATAATCGTGCGACGAAAAGCATATCACGCGCAAACCGTCTTGAATTGCTATACCTAATAATAATTAGTCCACTGCTTACATTATTGTCGTTACCTTCTAGATTGCAGGCGATTGGATATTAAGTTTATCTCACGGACACAAGCTTGCATAATTATTATTACCGCCGATAATATGGAAATGATGATTTAATAGTTGTAGATCTCGCAGTGAATAAATGAGACATGACTCACGGCATTTATGAACAATAATAACATATAAAGTATGTAGTTCCATAAGTATGTACTCTTTAAAAGCTAATATGTAAGTGGCAACAAGGTCATGTAAACTGATTAAATTCGTGTATCCAGATTACAAGCATTTTTTAATTGCTGGAAGATACAAACGTTTATTAAGCTTGTCTACGAGTATACTAACTACTACTGTTCAATAATAAGAAATTTTTTTCTTTCTTCTATTCTTGGATATAAGTTTCTTCTAATCTTTCCTATTTCTTTCTGTCTAATCCTAGATAGAACTGATGATTTTGTACCTTCTCTTTAATGGTCTACGTTTCCCTTATATTGCGTTCAGTAAATTGATTTGATTGTCCAAATTTCTGAACCTTGTTTGACTATGTATTCTACCTTGTTATTAACACGTTAGTTTTGGTTTTTCATTGCATTAGTAGCTCTTGAGTTTTTAAAATTCCTAATCCTGAATTCTTTCCTCACCATTAGACTAAATGATACCAGCCATATCTTCCTTTACACATCCATGTGTGTCATTTTCCGTCTTACTACATTTTTCTTGATAAGATCTTTTTAGTGGAAATTAGTGACCCAGGGTGGTAGTTTCTTCGTAACAAAAATTATAGCTACCACGTGGCTAACTTGGAAGGTCGGAGATCGGGGTGCCTTGACGGTATACTCCGGGTCGACTTAATATCAGAAGATAAAGTAGGGAAATGGGTCTAAATCACTGAGCGCCAATGACGATACTCGTATGTCTCTAAATAGTAAAGTCCACTAAATGGATGTTCTGGTAATCTTAATAAACTTGATAATTCTTTATGCTTAACGGAGATTAACTCAAATGGTACACTCGGTATATTAAAGCTTGCTTTATTTTTAGTAACTTGGTGACGCTTGAACACCAGGACCTGAACAGCGACCTCAGAGGTTGTTACATTTTTAGAAGCTTTAGAGCGGATCTCCACCTGGAAGTATTTTGGCGGTAAAATCTGTTACATAAAAATGCACTAAACACATGATTTAATTCGATTCGCGCACATTTTAAAATCTCTGCAGGATTGACGCAAGATTTACATATCTCCGGGTCACTTGCTACGAGCTCGATTTTCACACTATTCAGGTTATCGGACCAAGTAACTTCTGGTATAGCCACACTGAGCTGAATAAACAAATAACCACTGGGCCATCTCCAGAGTTCACTTGTACGGGACTATGCATGCTAAAATGACCTGGAGCGCGTGTTTAACTTAACGCGTAGGCCCGATAATTGGCTTATATTGACGGTCATGAATTGGATACCCCCAACAATTTTCTTATCGGCATAATCTGATGATGAAAATTTACTAAAATGGTCTTCTAAATGAGACTCAACTCTCAGACATCTTAAAATCCTCCTGGTAAATAGTAGATGAGATGTACTTCTTGAAATACCTTAATAATCTATAGTCTCAATTTATAAAATGTCATTGGTAATAGGCAAACCTTGTGAACGTTGTGTTTTAGCTAATTGGCACACCATCTTTTATTATTACTTGGCCCATTTCTTTTTATTTAGTCAAAACTGATATTTTCGGCATTCTAGGAGCTCATCATCAGTTTTGGCATTATCCTTGCATACTTCTATAAGTGAGATTTTAGAATGATGCAACGGTTGCTTCAGCATAATCTCTTCCATTTGATTGTTTAGTTATAGGAGCAGGAAGTATTTCTTCCTAGTATGGGAAAAGGAAGTTTCATAAAGCCTTCAAACTTGTGAATACTTGCTACTAAATTGCAAACCACTTTTGTGCGTAATTGTCATTACAAGCTTTCCTCACCTTAATGTCATCGGGATGAATGTTTTTATGTGCCATATTGGTATTACAAGCGTAACACTTCTACTACTTCAGTCGGTGAGCCTCTTATTGAAGCCATGCATGATCCTATTTGACAAATCTGACTTATTAAATGCTGCCCTGAGTAGAAAATTTAAAAGGACAAAAATCCTTATTGTCTTTACCATAATAGTGTTTAACTTCTCAAGCTCTTTCATTATGATCAATAGAGCTTGCAAAACTTCCTTCTTTTTCGTTGGTTTGCTGGAATTTCTACCACAGCTTTCTTCTCCAACTTGATCGGCTTTTCCATGTGTGGGTGAGAGTAGCATTGAATTACACAGAATTGCAGTATAACATAAAATTTATTTTTCAGAATAAGACAAAGAACTTTTGGTTTATTGAGGTCAGTCTTTCTGTTATCTTTTACATTGATATACTTATAAGTCTGAAGTATCTCTGTTGATTTTCTATAGCGGAATATCACTTTTGACATTATTTTTAATATTTTGGTAGATCAGATCTATGTGCTTAAATTTAAGCAATAAAGAAAAACTAATAATTATTTTTATTTTTATACTCACACTGCACTCTCGTAACAGTTTGTCATAACAACCACATTTTATCCAAGCCGCAATTTCTCAGTGACTACTGAGAACAATAATCTATTAAGGTCCTGCAGCAAGAAACACGATCAACAACACAATTTTCAATCATATACCTTGTAAAGTAAGTGTTGTAGCGACGTCTCCTGATTTAATTGTTTAACATCCCTTGAGGTTCCTAAGCTAGGTGTACTATATTGTTTGCTAATTAGTTGCAACCTCGGATGCTGCTATAACTAATAATAATTGTGTTATGGTCTTATGTAATGGCTTTCAACGAAGTCGTTGTAGTAGGTATATTTCTTAGCAGTACCGTACACGATAAAATTGCTGTATTATGTAAATTGGTGTCAATTTACTAGTTGTATTTTTTTCATTTGTTGCTAAATTATACAATACAATTAATTAAGTTACAATTAAGTTATCAAAGTACGAATCAACACAGTACGCTACTCAATGCAGCATTCTCGTCTCGATGCGTAACGTACTTTTCAAGACATTCAAAACACAAGGGAACTGAAGTTATTTTACTACAAAACGAGGCATCAGACAAGAAAGATGCAAAACTGTGTTTTTTGACTGTATAAAGATTTCAGAAGTTGTAGAATTTATTATCTTTGTAGTGAAGTAACATTTATGCTAAAAATTCGTTTTGAGGTGGAAAGCTTAAACAAGGAACTTTAAATGAAACTTTAATTTGTACATCTTGGAAATTGTGCGTTTCAAGTTTATAAGTCGACTGGAATTATAATTTTAATTCGAGAATCAGTTGCATGTTCATTTCAAAGGTACTTTATATAGCTTTTTCAGTTTTAATCAATACAGAAGTTTAAAATAAAAACATCTTTAAATGGTACTTAAGTTTTTTGAACAACAAATTTATCTAAAAACGAAAACGACCTCTAGTTTTATTATTGGATTCACTTTCTAGAACTGTAGATTTTTAAGCCTCATCTTTCAGTATTCTATACGTTTTTACTATTCTATTTAATTATTATACTAATATACCAATGTGAAATTTTACATGTAAAATCTCTAAAACAAAACTTCAGAGGGCACACTGTCAATATTTTTTTAAATTCCTGAATAAAAGTGAAAATAAATTTTCAGTGTTTATATTAAAAATAAAAACTTTTTGTGTTACCCTCTTAAGTATTTTTAGAAATGATCAAACAATGATGTAATTTTTAATTTTAAATTACCGTGAGGGGTGAAACGTAGCGGTAGGAAGTGTCTAGCTGCCATGAATGGCATATGCTTTGCATTTGTATTTACACGCCCTTTTCAGCTTGTATCTTTAACGAAGTGATAGATTCGCTTTAATTTTAAATTTCTTTGATATTTAGCTAATAATCCAAAGGCTAAGAATATTGAAAAAACTGTAGTTCAACAATCTATTAAATATAAATAAAATAAAACATAATAATTTTAGCTGTGATATATAATTTTCAAATTATTGTTTTCCAAGCAGGTGTCAAATTGATACATAAAATGCGTGTGCGTAATAATACAGCAAACTTTTCACTTGATCAAGCGAAACAACAAAACCGAGCCATCATTGTAATTGCCCTGTGTTGATTTTGCAAAGGTTTACAAGGATTATCTGTTGTTATTTAAAAAAGAGTCAAATGTATACGTTTATTTTTAGTGAAGTGGCTTATCGCGTGGTTTATTTTAGGGACAGTGTTAAATTGCCGATTACACGTCGTTTGTACCTTTTAAATGAATTCAATTTATTCCACGTTTGATGTGATAAAAGCTTTTTTTTTCCCGAGATTTACTGAAACTGCTGATATGCCTTAGATAGAGGAACAAAATTTTTACATTTTTCATAAGAAAATAAATTATCCAGAAAATTTATTTTGATATTTCCGAGCCTCAAAGCAAAAACTGCGGATATCATAAAATGTTTTATAAAATAAAAAGCTCCGTTCAGATTTGTCTCCTGCAGAAATTGAATGTTCTGTTCTTTTTACTCCAGGCATTAATTCAATTTTATCAACAAATTATGTATGAAACAAATGGAGCATACAAAATTTACTTCTATTTACTTTTATTAAAGCGGACGGGAAAGGCTTTGCACAAAAGAAAAGTAAGTAACGAGTTGACGTGAATATCATTGATTTTTTTGTTTTTGTTAAAAAGAGAAGATTACATAAGTACACTAATATAATTTCATTTTATAATAATAATAATTAATGTGTGCTTTTTTAATAGCTTTTAAATGCTTTTTGAGACAACGTGCATGGTATGTATAGTAACACTAAAGAAATGGCAATCTATTACTATTTATTATTTACACGCACAACTATTTATTAACAACAAGACCAAGTTGTTTTATGTCTTCAGATTTAATCAGGACTATTTGATATCTAAAAAATATAGGTGTTCTCAAACTTTTGAACCCCAGTGTATACCCAAATATTTATACATTTAAATGCTAAAGCGGCTTAGAGACTTGCTAAATGGTTTTTGGAGTCATCTAGATTGTAATTGAAATTACACTAGAAGAAGGGAATTTGTTTTGTTGAAAATCTACTAAACATAGAAATGGAAATCTAACTTTAATCATATACAGAATAAGTTTGAAAGCTTTTGTAAACTCCTATTATAAACAGCTTAAAAACAGAGAAAAAGAAAATCTGACTCTTAGAAAAAATAATTATTTTAGTGAGTGAAGGAATTAACATAAAATAGACAAGAAACTGGCAAAAAACTGAAAGTTAAGTTGAACTGGATACAAAATTTTCTTTATGAAATTTTGAAACTTAGGGGAAATGGAAGAATAATGCGCACTAAGCTTAGGGCACTTTTTGTAAATTGCACAGTGCGCTTGAAAAACTTCTAACCATATTTTCAAATCATCCACTGATACACTTCCAATATGCAATGTGTTTTTGGCAAAACAAAAAAATAACATAGCTGTATTGCAAATATTACTGAGACAATGCAAAAACGCACTATTCCCCTAAATGAAAATAATCCCAATCTTGCGCACTTTCTATGTTAATATGACGTGTTTAATGGATCAAAACATTGAAAGTTTCAAAAAGCTTAGTATGTGATCGTTATGGTGAGCAGGTCACACAGATAGTCTTCATACAAAACATAATTGCAATTCGAAGTCTATTGTCCTGAAGAGCAAAAGTAAGACACAAAGTCTTTAGAAGTACAGTCAGCATGACCACGTAATATACATATCCGTAACATAATTCCTGATTTTTTCTTTCATCTCCACACATATTACAAACTTCATCTGTCTCTTCTCTATTTCAAGCTGCTCCAATTTCTATATCAATATCATCAAGCTCATAATAATTGCATAATTGGAAGAGATTCACACCTGATTCATCTGGTGAATAACTTTTCTTGGGTTGTTTTTGATTCATGTTAATCTTTTTTTAAACTCTAGCTTTTTAACTGCTTTTCCTCTTTTTTTCTTCAATTAATTTTCTTGATTTTCTTTCTCAACTTCTGCCTCTCATCTGCTTTGCATTGTTGGGCTATTCAAAATCTCAAAACGTAGTCTTTCTCGTGCCACTTCTCTCTTCTTTACATCACTTTTCTTCTTCAGAATTGGAGCAAAATAATAAAATCTGTTGGGACGACATTTGAAAGTCGATAGCTGGAGGTTTTGGCAGATTGTGGATGGGTTCCACTTCCTCATGCTGTCAAAAGTGGTTCTTCACTTGCAGATGATTTTCCAGGATCGGAACTTTTCCCTGCTAGATCAGATGATCTGGTGAATTTTGCAGTTCCAGGCTAAGATGAAGCTTCCACTACAATCTGCGTAAATTGTTTGCTGGGGCATAATCAATTTTAGAAAACTTGCCAAGATTGGAAAGGAATATCGCAGCAGAACGAAATCTAGAGACTGCGTTTGATATTGTGGCAACTTTTACAAATACATTGTTTAGAAATTTCGCTAAATCATACTCAGCAATCTTCTGATGACCTGAGCTGATGAGGTACAGATCACATTCAATGAATCAAAAAATGTACGTTGAATGGCTGCAATCAATGACTCGTGTGTGGTATAAACGTGTGCCTTTTTAGAACTTATAAACATCAATTGAAATATGCCTATTACGATTATCAAGGACCAGTAGAACTGGGGCATTTGCTGAGGGGTTCTTGTAATTGTTAAAATCCTAAAACAACTCGCAATTACTCCAATTGTTTTTAGAACATCTACAGACTGCACCAGGTGGTGCGTTCTTTTGAAGACCAGGTGACATTTTTTGGGGCGGATAGATCAGCATGGGTGGGAGGTAGAGTTCTCCAAGATATACCAAAAATTACTGTAATCGACTTTCCTCTTTTGGTCAATATAACGGTTTCTACCTTTTTAGCCCCTTTGGACACAAACACCTTTGAATACTTTTTCTGGACTGTTATGATTCATGTCTAGCTAGGCTTGATTCTAGGGTTCCGCTCGAAGAAGCAGTCTTTACCTGCTTTAATAATAAACCTGTGATCAATTCTATTTTGTTCTGCAAATACAAATGCTAACCGCTTAAGATTTTCTGGTGTCACTACATAGAACATGTCACTGAGCCTTAAAATGTACTTTTTTAGTTCTTCCTCAGTTTTGTTTGAGAAAATTGATTCACGACATAACCTAGGTGTTTTTAGTCACTCTAAAGCCAAATATATTCTTAAAGTTGACTCTAGAATGTTAAAACTCGTGTTATTTTTCATCCATCTGTCTTGATAGCACCTGGAGCTTTTGATATGGTTTTTGTGGTAGCGCTTAATAACAGTCTTTTTGATGCAATTGCTTGGTATCTGGCGATAGAAACGGAAAAGAGTAGAATTAGATGACACTTCGTATTTAAATGCTTATCGATGAGGACTATTACCCCAAAGGGACTGACAACCTAACATCGCAAGCAAACAATATTTAAGTTTGTGTTGAGTCAACCATACTAAATGATACGTGAAAGGTAGCTTCTGAATATGGCATGAGCACAATGATCATGAAATGTGTTTTATTCCTTTATCTAGAAGCGGAGAAAAATGCCAAAAAGAGGTAACTTTATTTATTGGTTGGACTTGCTCATTATCCAAGCGTAGATGGGGATTCCAAATTATTTTTTCTAACAGCAGTTTGGATAAAATTAAAAACGACACAGAAAGTGCTTTTGGCGAGTTTTGCAGGCTCTGTTATTAATCGTAATATTCTTTTCTAACACATACTTGGTTTTATCCTTCGTTATGCGTGCTTTGATTGACTTTCCAGATTCGACTGTTATCTTCTGAACCTAAAATTCTCCTCTTTTCAAAAAAACAAAGTAAGAATCTAAAATAATACTTTTTGGTAATTCCAAGGAACACAAGCTACACAGTGTAGCAAAGAACATTTTGGCAAAACTGGAAGTTTCATAAATACGGACTGCACAAAATAATTGAGCCTTAAAAGAACCAGAAATATAAGAGTAATATTAGATTTCTCAACTTGGAATATGCTTTGTTTGAAAACTTAATGTTTATAAATGCAAAATTACAACAGATACCACCCTTGCAATTTGCATCTAGAAAAACAACTAATTTTAAATTAATTTAATTAAATCCTTTCAATTCTGCATGTTTTCTGTCTAACACTTCCAAAGTCGAGCGTGGTGTGCGGTATGTATCCACGTTTGCAGTTTTGCTTTAATAAAGGCCTAGAATTGTACCATGAAGACAAATACATAGGTGGAACTAGATAGAGAGAGTAGGCTTTGAGAGATCTGGCAAAAATACCTTGGTTTGACAGGAAATTTGTTCCTGCAAGTTAAAAAGTCAGGAATATTTACAGTGCGGAAACCGTTTAAAACCGTAGTAGCTTGAAGTAATAAAACACGAATATTGAAGCCAAAGACTTTGATTCTCCAAACGTACTAGAACTTAGGCAATGAAAAAATACTGGACTTTGATTGAAGCAAAAGTTCAAAAAAGTTGACTCTAAGAGGGGTTGGACAGGAGCAAGCAATATCTATCCAAAAGAGATGTGCAAAATTTAAAGAAGAGGGTAAAATCGAATCGCTTGGCTCACCATATCTGTTACACTCTGTATAGTTTGATTAGTTTCAGAAGATGTGCCTTGAAAAATTATTCCTGCACCGTGCAAACCCTATTGCTCTATCTTCAATAATAACCAAGATATTCCAGAAATAAGAGAGTAGGACGCACTATACATTTATATTGTTTCTCACATAATAAAAATAATTATGGAAAATGGAAAGACCTTTCCATAATCGGTTTGGTTTTATCCGCATTGATTTCAGTTATGCGACAAGCTTAAAATCCCTGGTTTAGGAAGAGATTTTATTTTATCTAAGTCGTCAGAGAGTTAACAGATTTCACATTGTAAATCTCATCTTATTACGTTTGCAAACATAATATGAGTGCTGCTAGGAAAATTATTCAAAAACGTTTGACAAGTTCCATTTCCGAGTAACTGCTTGTTCTTTTTTATAAGAAAAAGGTGAAAACTTGAAATTTAACTCGGTCCTCGCTTGCGATCTGATATTCTTAATGACTCGAATTTTCCATTATATAGATGTCTTGCGCTACTTACAAGAAAATCAATTAATGGCCCGAATATTAGACGACAATAACTCGCGTGAAGTGAACACGTTAATTTTTTATTTGTATGTTCTAATAAAGATGAAATAATAAAAGTAATCGTACGTGTTATAAGTTATGGTGCAACTTTAAATTTTTCTGTTATACCTACAAGAAGATCTAACAATAGGAAAGACATCGCGCTGCACAAAGTTTAAATGCATGTATGCAATGTAAAGTTCTTTGTTTGTTGTATACGGAAAAGCAATTGTGATTTCTGTTCTAAACCGTTGAACAGTTAACCACGTGCCTTTTTTACTTCCTATTATTCGAAGTTCTTATTCTCTTGTACGTTTTATTCCCACCCAGTAATTCCGCTTTTCAAGCTTTTACATTTGTAAATAGGATAGATGGTAGTTGACGGGTAGTTGACCTGCATAAAAATGTTACGGATAAGAGTTTTCAAATTATAATAATTGTTCTCTCTAAATTTAACAAATTAGATCTATTTATCTTTTACAAACATATGTAGCACATAATCAGCATACGAAGTTATTATACGTACAGTATATTCTTTTTACCAACTAATTCGGGAAGTCAGCTTATTGGTATTTATGTTATTTTCAAAGACTTTAGGGCTTACTAAACATTCACCATGAATACTCGATTTTTCTGAATTCGAATATTTCTGCAGCAAAGAGGATTAGAAGGCAATGGCCAAGAAATAATATCAGTAATTTTGATGTTCAACATGAGAAGAGTAATTTTGCTCAACTTTTAATTCTCTTGCGAAAACAGAAAGTATACATAAATTTTATGTAGAGCTTACTTGATTTAGTTCCACTGAATTATACAGAAATATAACCAAAAAACACAAAAAACCTAAAGTTTATTTAAATTGTTATTTCCCAATAATCATAATATGCTGCAAATCTAGAAAATTTAGTGAAAGAAAAAAAAACAAAACAATATTGAGGACGTCCCAATTAAAATAAATTTTTAAATGCCAAATGAGAATTTGAAGAACTTTTCTAAATTATTTACAGAAAGTTGAATAGGATTTTTTGCCATTCTAATTGACTTTTGCCTGTTTGATTAGATGGACTACAAAAGGGGTTACAACCATATCAAGTTTTAGGCAATCTATCTTTTGCAGCTGTGGAATGTACATCTTTCCAAAGTTGTGACACGACCAAAAACAAAGTTCTAATTCTGCTTGGTTCAAATAATTCTGCAACATTATACTCTGGGTGGTCAAACAAGAATTTAACCCAAAAGTCCAAATTTGAGGAATTTTATCTAGATTCATGAGCGACAAATCAAAGATCTTTGATTTGAAGAAAATATATTTCTAATGATTTTTACTGAAGGATATTTCTGTCTTTAATTTAGACCAAGAGCTGTGTACGTTTCCCAGAATTGTCGAATGAATTCTGATTCTCAAAATGATTGATCTTGCTACAGTATACGGTAATATAAATGATCTTTACTTACCTCTGAACATTTACTAAAGAAAATTTCTAGTTACCTGAAACAGAGTAAATTGTCCATAAAATAGCAACAAGAAGTTACAAATACAAAGATTTGTCAACAAAATAAGATAATAATCAAAGGAGGGAAGGTAATCAAGGTAAATAGAGACATAAACAATGTGAGAATGTTGCACATGCGCACCCCTTTTCTAACTAGAAATGTGACAGTGAACAAATCGATCATTCTACCTCATTGAATTCCGTGGCTTCTAACACCTGGAGGTTGCTTACAGTTAAATGTTTACAAGAATGGTAAACCAAACCTCTCTATCAATACCTTCCTCATGTGACAACAAACATACCGGACAATAAAATAAAGTATTTGGAAAATAATTTAATCCAGCTGCGTACCACGTCATGATTGCAATGAAAAATCTGCTCAGATATGCACAGATAACTCTACACATATGTTAAAACTAGTTACTAAACTTCTGGCATTTATCTGCCTTCTAGTTCAACAAGTTACTAGATTATTAGTATCCATCAAAGTAAAATTACACTGTGCTAGAATTGGCAACTTTTTTTTGTAACAAGCTGGGCACCCGGCTGGAAAACCTAATTCGAACATGCTGAATTCAATAGTGCTAGGCGTTGTTTTAGGTGGGCGCTTTTTCAAGAGATTTGAGGTTCGAAGGTTATAGGCCCAAGGACTCCAAAAACACGTTATTTTTGTCATTTATTACCATTTCTTGGATTTAAATCGATCAGATACTGATCGTTTCAATAACATTACATCAAATAGAAACCATCTTTTAAAAAGTAATTGATTTGGCCAATTACAACACGATTGTCCATCATTTGTTTACAAAATTTGGCATTTTCTTCAATGTTCTCCATTATCATTTCTTGATTCTTCTGTATCGTCTGTTTCGTCTTGTATATTCCAACAAATGTCGCCTAATAGAACATGTAGTTTCTTTCCACTGTACGAATCTTTAAGCCTTGCTGTCACTTGATGGAAACGCGCGCCATGCTCATCAGATTCAGCTGGTGATTGCTCAGTGAATTTTTCTACATGGCAATGCAAAACATTTGAACATTTATATTGTGGAAAGCGGTAAGCATTTTTTCAATGAGTATGCGCCAAATTTCGAATCGATGAATTTCGAGAATGACCGTTTTCACATAATCCCATGCCACAAGCTCCAGATCACTGAGTACATTTTGAAATGTTTGATCCTTCATCAAACGATGAATGTCCGGTCCATTAAGTATTCCTGTAAAATAACCATGATCAGAAATAAAATTTCATTTGATCAAACACCTACCTTATTTTATTTTCATCCCACTTAACCGTGGAAAAATGCGACGCAATTCGTTGAATGCATTTCCTTTTGGATTCAATACTTTTATGAAATTCTTAACAATTCCTAGTTTGATGTGGATCGGTGGTAGCAGTACTTTTTCGGTTGACACAAGTGGAGTCTCAATAATATTATTAATATTCTTCAGGTAGAGGCCAGTTGCGTTCTTGATATTATTCCCAGCAAAACGGGTATCCCATAAGCAGATGAAGCACATATTTTTGGTTATCCTGTTTGCATTCCTCTTAAAAGCGTTATCACTTTCAAATTGGCACAAATCTTCCATTATGTTCATTGTAAATATTTCACATATTCGATGATTTTCTCCAATGACCATAAGTTTCCTTTGTGTCGGTGCTCAATGCGATCGGAACGGAATTTTTTGAATTGGTTACGTAGAGAAGAACTGCCTTCAAACTGCTTTTGGAGGAGTCGATAAACAATCTCCAATCTTCAGGTTTATATTCATGGTGAATTGTTGAAATCAAACCATGGATATCAATGCAGACAGCGAGTAAATTATTCTCAATGACGATTGATTGCTCTGTATATCTGAACATCTGGTGCTAAAACGTTCACTTGTTTCAATCTTTTGCTAAAAAAATTGATTGCCGCTGCGATAGTTTCAGGCAACGTACCATAATCAGAACTTCCATATCGTAATTGTAATCGGCCAAATCAATTATCTTTTTAAAACTAGTTTCTATTTGGTGTAATGTTATTGAAACGATCCATATCTGATCGATTCACATTGATTTAAATTCAATAAATGGTAAAAAATGACAATTTTTGGGATTCTTAGGCCTATAACCTTCGAACCTCAAATCTCTTTGAAAAAAGCGCCAACCTAGAACAACGGCTAGCACCATTGAATTCAGCATTCTTGAATTAGGTTTTCCAGCCGGGTGCCCAGCTTGCCAAATTTTTGAACTAGCACAGTATTATTATCTATCAAATCCTGATCATTAAATCGGTCGTAGGGTCACTAGGCATAAATCTGATCAATAGAATATTGAATCTACAATACATTTATCGATACATCTCTAACTTATTTATGAAATCCGAGATTTCTTATGTTCACTTACTAGCAGAATTTCATTCATATATCCATTTAAACGCTAAATTAAAAATCAGAGTACTTGACTTACTGCTACTCGCTCTGAACCTTACCTTTTTCTTACTTATATCAATAATTTTCTGAATTTGAAAATCTCGTACGCTCTAAGAACTCATTCATTTATTCATTCAAAGGCTAAATTGGAGAGGAGACTGTTTGGCTGACTGCTACTCACTCTGAACTTCGCTCTTTGCGCTCATTTTCTTTCTTTGTTAAATTTACGCTTGAGAAAAATAACTTTTGGTCTACATGGAAAAATTTGAAAATACGTCTAAACACGCTGTAAGATCAACGTGAATGCAATGTATAAGTAATCAATCAATTGACAGAACAAACTTTAAAGTTCCAAACACGAATACTTAATAACTGTCAGATACTACTTGCTAAATTCTTCCGTCAATAGCGTCTATGAATATCAGATCAGTAATAGGGTGAGCCGAAAAAACAAAAATTTTTTTTCAAGTCGTAATACCACGGAAAAGTTGCGAATTGGGGAGACTAAATAGGGTTAAAAAAAAAAGAAATGTATGTAATAGCTCAAACTTTTATGTATTAGAACCACAGAAAATAATGTTTAAATATTACTTAAACGTGTCAACATCTTCTTGTCGCGCATTGCCTTCAAGGTTAATAAAATTTTGGAAAAAAATTACAAATAAAGGTAGATCATAGTTCAAGGAAAAAATTTCCACTACAAGGTCTCTATTTGGATGGGAGGAAAGACGACACGTTAGTAGTAGATCAAGCTCATTTAAAAAGGCTTCGTAGAGTAAAAAAGGAAGAGCATTACTCGCTAATTTAAGAACCTGGTTCGGTCTACATCGGCCATGTTATTCCAACTTTTGGAAGTTCTGAATATATTGTCACTTCTATTATTTCTTATCTGTCTGATCGGGGTATTTGTCTTGAAAAATGACTTGTCATAGGATGCGGTCGCACTGAGTTGGTTGGAAAAACGGTCTGATTCGCCGAATCGAAATACATTTGGGGAAACCGTTATAATGAGCAGTTTGCCTTCTCCATTTTAATAAACTGCCGTTCTGGCATCTGTTTCAATACCTAGACGGTAAATCAACGGGTCCGAAATCTTTGAGAGAGCCAATCGGTGAAAAGCTAAGTGGCTGCGAAAAACATCCAGTGATTCGCTCAAGAGTATTGGCTGTCAGATCCCCACAATAGACAGCAGTAGACTAAGTAAGGATCAGCAATATCTACTCGATATTTCCATGGCAATAAAGTCAGGAAACTGTAAAGAGGATTTAGTTGTACGAGATCTTGGTCCCTTGTGACACTCGAGGTGGTTGACAACAGCAAATCGAACTCTCAGATTGTACTTAAGTAAAGAAAATCCCACGCCTGAACTTCAAGAAATAGTTGTATTTATTCTGAAGTCATACATGTTAATGTGGCTTAGTTTTAAAACAAGTAAATACTTTACAGACGGACCAAAGCTTGTGTACCAATCAATACAATCTCCAAGGTACCTGCCTGAAGATTTATGTAATATTGTCGACCCTCTGATCGAACGAAATGGCTTTGTTCGCTCATCCAGAACATTTAATGTTAGCCATAACACAAGATAATACAAAACACATAAGAGAGCTCGGACTCCAACGAATTCTAAAGGCGAAAACAACTATCAGAACATTCATGCCGCCAAAACTCAATTTCAAGGCTCAACACTATTCGGAAATAATCAACTGGATGAACTGTGATTTATCTTTTCTCCCATTATTAAAAGATATTAGGGACGATGAACTTAAATCACATATTCAAAGTGACTCAGTCCCTAATTGGGATATAACATTCGAGACATTCCCAGTTCACACACAGGCAGTTGAACGATCTCTGAAACTCGTGACAGAAGCCTCAGAAAAAACGGAGTAATCAATACACCGATTTGGAAATAAAACAGGCAATTCATCAGCATGGACGTAGATTTGTTAATGGGCATAAAAAAAGTTCAAACTTGACACTATTTTCCACAACGGAAAAGCATCAATAGGGGAATTAAACAGCATTTCTGTACTTCCATCTACAAATAAAGGAGACAAATCATCATTTTCATTTTAGTACATTCTGCTTTTTTGGCTTGGTTGAGACTATGAAAGGTCACTGTCTGCTTCCGTTTTCTTATATTTCAAAAACTCTTTGTACAATCATAACTGATACTTTATCAACCTGATATACTATCTTACAAAAATATGAGGATTTTATCTTCTTGATTTCTTATTCCGTTTTTGATTTTCTCAAGACGATAAATAAATCTCTAGTAAGTTACTAGTTATATTACTAAGAATCCACTGCACTCTTATGGATAGTTATTTTCACTACGAGATATACCTTTTTGTAAGTTTTGAGTCTTTGAGTTAGTGTCTTTTTGATACAGATTGTTCTAATGTTTTGTATATTTTTCTAGTTACCTACTTGTTTGTTTTAGATGAGATTTCACTGAAGAAGTGTGAATTTATAGAAATTATTTTGCTGGGATGTTTTAAGTTTGAGTTTTCTGTAGGTGTTGTTTATTCTACTGACCGATTTCCTGATATTACATTTCAAGAAGTAGTAGTAGTAGTAGACGTATAACTTTTGGAATGAAGTTTGTGCTTCAGAAACAAGATTTTCCCAATCTTAAACAAAGACAACCGAGACTGCGTTGGAAAGATACTCAGTAACTGCACATTTATCGTTATTAAGTATGATGAAGTTTCTTTTGTATGATTCAAGCTTCAACATTCTTTAGATAATCCTACTAAAATGCTGCTATAATTTGAGCCGACTTTCTGCATTATATTTTCTACATAATTAAAACGACTTGGTTTTAACAAAAAGAACGCAGAATTTATCTCTAAATTTATACCCTTATTAAAATTTATTTGTACTAGGTGTTCATAAGGGATATATAAGGATGAAGTGGGTTATAAAACGCCGAAAATACCCTTGGGCCAGCGTTCATATAATGTATAAACATTCATATTGTTACCGCTGTTTTGTATTCTCCTCTTCTTAGCTAAGTTAACGTTTCGACACGACAAATTATTATTATTTAAAAAAATAATTTTAAAACGAACTGCAAACTAAAATTTGTTAAAAATCGAAAAATGTTGAAAAAAGTACACTTAAGTGTTACATCGATAAATTCGCAGCATCAATTGCATTTTCTTGTCTGGCTATGCTTAATCTCCCAGTCTCGGTTGCAGAATTACGAAGCGGGTTAACTCGTGCAGATAGAGCAGCTGTAATTTCTGGCTATATTAGACTATAAATGTAAAATTGGGGTATAAAACGCAGCAGTTCCCATAAATAATTGTTATGGTCTCATGAACGTCCAGAAGCCTCAAGGGCGTTACAATGCAGGATTATCGGAATTTTATTTAAGTGAAAGAAGTACGGCTTGTCCACAACAAGAAAAGAATGTAACATGCAGCGCAATACATTTAGTTCGTGATTATCGCGTAAGTATCGATCACTCTTGACGTCACTGGATCCACAACATCAATCATCGAGAGGCTCGGAAGCCTCCCATCTTAGAACATCAGCATAATCGGACCCAGGAGCGTCTCTATGATTTTAACTAAGGAACATGAGTATTCCTACAAGATTAAAGTTAGAATAACAACCAAATACTGTCAAGAATTAATCATTGTCATTGCTGCTGTCTCAACTTTTCAACCTTTAGCATACGTTATTAACCTTTACTGACGCGTTTTAGATGGCGGCAGAGGGTTTATTGTTAGAATGTGAGGTACTTTCAGGTTTTGAAAAGGGATGTAGTATTCTAATAACACAGATTTTAGTAAAGCACATGCTACCAGTGTGGTTTTATTTGATGCTAGGTTAGGATTTAATGCAGCAGAAAGTAAAACTTTTCATATAAGGTAATCATGACAGAATATCCAGTTTTTCTGTCACCAGAGATTTTCATGAAAAATGATTTTTATGAGATTTGCAAGAATTTAAATAAAATTCAGAAATTTAAAAACGTTTTTTATTTTTAACGTGATGTGAAAATGCAAATGAAATTGGAAACGTAAATACATAGTTATTATGAAATAAATTTTGTTTTTCTAAAGAATATTACAAAAGGTGTCTTCCTAATTAGTTTTTTATTGCAAGTTATAAATACAATTTAAGGTTAGTTTTACGCGTCGTGAAATTAAATTTTGCCCAGAGGTAAGAAAGTTACGTCCAAAATCACTCTTTAGGTGCAAGTTTCACACTGCGGTACAAAATAGCAGAATCTATAGTATATTAAGCGAAATGGCATGGCGTCGCGACGCATAAAAAGGGGTTTATCTGCACAAATTCTTTTCATTTCTTTACAAAACCTTCTATTTCGATAAGATAGAAGTATAAAAATTTTATACAGTACTTTCATAAACGAGATTGTGGATTTTGATGTCGAAATCCTATAAATCACAAAATTGTAAGTATCTCTTCATAGAGAAGTAGAAATTAACCTGCTACAGTCACCGGTAGCTATTTTTTTAATGCTTGAAAAAAAAAGGATAAATTAAAATGCATATTTTAAATATACAAAACACAAATCTTAATCTGGAGCGTTGAAATCAAAAGCAGTAATTCTGAACAGCATTAAGTTTGACTTTCTGTTTGTACTTACTTATATAATTTATCTCAGAGGAGAAGTTGTGTAATATTCAGTAAAATGAGCAATATCTAATAGTTGAATTTTGCCTAAAAAGTAAAATACGGTTTATGATCCGAAGTGTACTTTTTGTTTGCATACAACTTTGAATTCCACCAGTAATCAGGTTTTGAATTTTTTAATCTGAGGGATTTCTGTTTTTCATTAGCATATAAATACCAGTACCATTTCTTCCGTAATGTTCATTAATTTGCTTTTTCTACTTCTTGTAATTTTATTTATAATTTCTAATTTGTAGTCTTGTAATGAAGATTTTGAAAAATGCTGTAACTTTACAATGGCCTATCAAACTTTCTAATTTGACTAGCACCAACAATAGGTGACTCTTTTAGAGCTTCCTTTTATCTTTCAGTATTTTACAAATGATTTTCCTCTTTGCTTTGATAAATTCTAGAAATAAATAAAATTCACCGATCTAGTAACCTGGCGGTCTTTGCTTGTGTACATTCTTTAACAAGAAAACAACAGAAGATAAAGCAAAGCAAATTATGTGCTTACTTGCAAGAAAATACAAAATACATAAAATGATTTATATTATTACCGAAACAATCATTGTAATCATAATCAGATTTAAAAGACAAATCATTCCAACAAGCAGTTATCTAAAGTTAATACAAATTTAATAAGTTTCCTGAGATCTACCATCAATAAAACAACTATTCAGATGTAGCAGACAGCTGTATTGTTGTGTTATGAAGACGGAAATGTATTCATTAGCAGGCGTCACCACTCTTTGTCAAAATATAGAAAGCAGAACAAGAGAAGAACGAAATATTTATTTAAAAAAAAAATGGCAGTTAGACAAAGATAATTTATGTATTTAATTTAGAAGCCATCTTCTTATGTAGATATTTTTGTTTATAGTCGTCATCGAAGTAAAATTTGGACATACTCTTTGCAGAAATTACATGCTAATATTTTCTCAAATTCGAGTTTTCCAAACAATTTTACATTATGTGGACACTCTTCTCTACAAAAAACAGTTTCCAGACATCGATGAATTATTAAATGGAAAGTATTCTCACCATCTAAAATTTTTGTTTTTTGAGCAGATTTAGAAAGTGACCAGAATTCTTTGTAGTTATTTGTCATTGTGATGATAGGACCTGCTTCTTTAGATTCTAAGCGGTAACATGTCATGCGATGCCAATATTCTTCAAAGTTCTTGAGAAGACATGCCGACTGTGTTTTTTTATTCTTGTAATTTGAAGTATTTTACGATTTGTTAACTTCGAGGTCTTTCACTTTCTTTACCTTTTCTGCAAGTTGGCGTTCATGAAAGCATTGTATAATACCATAGATCATATTTTTGTTGCAATCTCTATTTACCAAAGGTTTGATCACATCATCTCTGATCATGTGCCCCAAGACAACGCATTCGTTTCTCTAAAAATATTCTCTCTTGTGCCTTTATTGTTTTTGTAGCAATAAAATTTATAAAAAATAAGAACAACACAGCACTCGAGCTATTAATACAAAAGTAAACAGCGTTGGACATTTGCAGTTGCTTGTTTCATAAAACCTAAGATTGGTAAGTTACTTTTATGATTCCCGTTAGAAGTGAGCTGCATCTAAGTATTCAGCCAAGCTGGCCAAGCGCATCAGTGGTGAAGCATTCTTCAGCAAATAAATTAATTTACTTAAGACAGAACAATGTTGACAAAACATCTTTGATTTCAGAAGTGCCGAGAGTTTCTCTGCGAGGTTCTGATAAAAGAGAAAAGAGCAACAACCTAGCTTAACACGTAGGGTTTGATGTGCAGAGGAAGTTTAGGTGCTATGCTTTATTGGCAGGGAATTCTCTATAAGCTTCAGAGGAGCTAATAAGAAAAGTTATTAAAGCGTGCAAAACTGCAAGTTTTTGGAAATGGCGTTCTTGGTATATTTATCTATATGTACAACAGGTGAAGGTCCCAGCACATGCTCGTTTCTCATTCTCCTCTTAGCAAACAAACTCATTAACGGGACATCCTTTCCAGTTTTGACTATGCTGAAGATAGCCAAGCTTACGGATGGACAACCAGCGCATCATTTAAAACGTGATACTTAGCAATATGAAAATCAAGCAGGCATTCTATTTAGAGGATTCTACGTTTACGTTTTACAGTCAAAGTAAAACATTTCTACATTTGCTCGTTGCTGAGATATTCTACTTTAAAGAAAATCAGATAATCTCGTTTTTAGCAAACACTTAGTAAGCCGCGAACCTTTTTGAAAAGAAAAACATCAGTAAATTAATGTCCAAAATAGGCAACTTTTTTATAATGTAACCGACTTTATATCTCTTACGGTTTCCAAGATCCCAATGGCGAGTCTGGAATTTGGGACACACTGGACATTCTATAATAATGTACCGTTTTTAAGAGCTCTAACCGGTCCCGATTTAAACCTTGGTTGCCCATTCCTAGACTAGTAAACTATCCGCTCGCGCAAAATCAGTTAATATCTCAAGTCTTATGTTTAGAGGGAGGACCTTGTGTGGCTGACAAACCTCTGCGAAGAGATGATCCCATCTTCCTATAGACGGTCCTTTTTGTGACAAAGTTCTTTCTTTAGCATGAGGTTTTAAAAAACAGAAACAGAAGAACCAATAATCTATAATGGGCCTATGAAAGTCGTGTAGATGTGAAGTTGGCAGCGTGCGGTGATGGTGCAGAGTTCTTCAGTTCCACTTACCACAGTTAAATATGATGAAAACGTAACCCCCAAATACGCTGCGGTGGGGAGAGGTTGAAGGTAGTGCTCAGAGATTTAGATGAAGATTACGTTAATTGGATACGACATTTGGGTACGATTGGGGGTTTATACAAAAGGTTAGTCTGGGTCTTAGGTAGAGTTAGGTTTTTCCATCATAACCAAGAGTACGCTTCAAACAGGAATAAACCTTTCTACTACTCGAACTTTTGTCGGCTGGCGGACATTGGAATATCGTGGCAGTAAAAACTGAATAATGATGATGATACCAGCGCAGGAGGTGAAAGTGACTCACAACTGACCAGTAACCTGCAAGCGGTTCTCTTTGGATGTGTGCAAGTATTTGGGAAGAATCTCTAGCTTGAAGGTAGAGGTGTATGTGTGTGTTTAATTTTCATGCGAATTTTGATTTTTCTATTACGTTATTATAATAATTGGTAATTTACTTCTATAATGCTTATCAACTATTTACTAGTTCTGATGACACCGCCAGGGGTATGGGCAGCCAAGAGCTTATGAAGAAGTTGCAACTTGTTAAAATCACATTCTGTGTAGAAGATGGCGGGTTGGTAGCGACTAGTGCAAGGACCTAAATGGTGTTGGTGTAGAAACGAAGTTGAAAGTCTGCTCAGAAAAGAATTCTTACCGGTGATGAGTTTGGATATTTTTCAGAAATTTTCTTTCTCTTGATGAGTAGTTTTCGAAACACAAAAAATAGCTGATGTAAGGCAGCTATTGGAAGTATTGGTCAAGAGTCGAATGGTTTCTGGAAAAACCTGGCGAAGGACTCTCCTGCGGCTGCGTAATGTTTTTGCCCCGCATTGAGATCTTGTCGGAGGAAATAGCTATTTGCCTTCTCGTCTTCCTTCGTTGTCTGATAATAATCACGGGAGGGGGGACAACTGAATTGGCTCTAGAATCTGAAGTCTTTTCGGTAATTTGGTTAGTTACGTTTATCTTTTCTTGTATAATTAGTTAACAAAGCATCTTTGTCCACCATTTTTTATTTTTTTATGGCTTTCAAGATTCCAATAGCAAGATCATTTATCGCTTCTTATTAATTTTAATTTTTATGTATTAATGACATTTCTTAAGGTCGAAATAAATTTTTTGAAATATTTCTTGATAAAAGCCTTTACTACTTCAGTCGTAAGGTGTTGCATTACTGCACCAATTTGTGCCTTAAATGAATATTGAAAAATGCGATTTTCATCTTTTTTACTGCTGCTAAATTTTCATTTTTCACTTTAAGGCACATCTTTTACAGTTTTAAAATTTGCAGGATGTTAAATGTCTTCAAGTGATTTATTTTCTAGTAGGGAAAGTTATGATTTTATTTATTTATTCAAAAAATAATCTATTTTTGCTCTTTGGGTAAACATATCCGTTTTGTATAGACTTTAGTTTTTGCTGAATTTCTTTTCATGAGCCGTGTACGAATAGATTCTCTTTTTTATAGAAAATTCAGCAGACTTGAAAAACTGATAGGCTAATGTGAATCCAGTTAAGGGTTGGTGGGTGAAGTATATTAATACGGATGATGCAATACGATTATTTATTTTGACTTGACTTTCTTATATAACACAGAAGCAATATTGTTTGGCTTGATGTAAATGATATTAACGCCGTTACTTTATACAGTGTATTCCCTAAGTTCTAAATTTTCGGAAATTTAATAAGGACTTACGATAAACTGAGAAAGACATAAATCTTTGCTGTACCTACCAATTTATTTAAGTAACATTTAAGACATTTGGTATAAGGGTAACGCTATGGGATTATGGCCTTGATGATTTACTATAAATTTAGAATAAAAAACTAAATTCTGCTAGCAAGAGAGATGTAAAAATTTATAGTACCGCTAAAAGATATCTCTAAACAACCAAATTAATTTTAAACTATTAAAAAGTTCTAAAACAAGAATTTCTAATTCTAAGTACACCTAAATCCACAAACGCTTATTTGCAATAATTAAGCAAATATTCAGTATAAATTTAATAGAATTTATTTGTAACTTAAACAATTTCTGAACGTATTTCATTTCTCATTTAGGTCTTCTCTTTGTAATAATGTTCATTAATTAGTCTAGTTAGACATTGAATGTTGTACGGTATTGTCGAACCTTTACAAAGTCTAGAGAACAACTTCAATTATCTGAACAAAATTACAAAGATTTAACTTGTAATGTTACAACAACGTTATTGTTTAGAATTTAATTAGGATATTTCACGCTAAAAAATTCTCTAAAAAACTTTTATTATATCTGAAAGCAAACATAAATTATTATTAATATATTTATAGAATTAATTAAGACCGAACTGAATTTACATCTAAATGTTTGCTTACATTTTTGTTGCGTTTATTCTAATACTTTATCAGATATATCAACAAATGCAAGACATTCATATACTTCTTTTTTGACAATGTTTATCATTCTGAAATCTTCACTTAGGTAAGTGCAACAAGTATAAATTTTACAAATTGAGATGTGAATGCTGCGGCAGTGGTCCCAGTGAATTTAAAATTCAAATGCAGTAAATAATTTAACTCGTAGGTCATGGTTTGGGTTGCCACGAGAACGTCAATTTATTTATTGAATCTTAATTATGGCTTTAGGTAATTCGAAACTTTTAACTTTTAACAAGCGCTTCCTCTGTTTATTAAGGAAAAATATTAATTGATTTAATCAAAAGATCAAACAATACCAGAAGAGTGGCACAGAGCAAGAAAAGTGGCTGACGGCTATTATACAAGTATAATTCGCCTATATAAGTAATAGCAAAGGTAAAAACTACAAGAATGCTCAAACTCCTTCAGAGAATAACAATATGAATTCCACCAAAACCAACAATTTGGTTCTTGGGCAGATAATTAGAGAAAATTAGCTAACCAAAAATCGATCAATGGATTGCATATGCCAACGATGTAACAGTGCTGTTAGAACAGAGAAAAAGCTAGAATAGCAAAAATGGTCCAGTTAGAAAGAACTTATAAAAGCGTTAGAGAAGAATACGTAATACCTAGGACATACAACAAAATTGAAAACAAACAGAACAGAGACTTATACAAACTAGATATCACAAACTGGAAACACCTGGTAGCAAACAACAAAAAGCAAAGGAAACGTCTCAAATAAGGGTATGGGCTTAAAAGGCCTATTTGAATTTTGCCAATTCTTTCAAGTGACAGATAATGCTTGGGTCTTCCTCACGCCTATAGAGCTTGCACAAACAGAATCTTTGTTTGTTAAATCATATAATAGTTTGCTTGCTTGAATTTTGCATTGAAAATGTCTTAACTAGAAAAGTGATCTAGAGATCTGTTTGATTCTCAGACAACAGTGTCCTGGTAACTACCATAGTGCAACATTGCTTACTAGATATTAAAGCTAATAGAATGATTTTTTTCTTAACAGCATGACAAGTTTGTATTTGCCTTTCGTTTGTACTTGACAAAGCAACCTGATACTTCTAGAATCTAAACTTGAGACATTTGAGGGTTCTATTGTTGGAAGATTGTCTATATAATCAGTATCTGGCTGTTCTGGTTTGAAAGGAGCATTTAGTTGCTGTCTATACCCTATTGTCATCGGTAGAACACACAAGTGTTGCCAGCCCATGGAACCTGATAAGCCAGGAAACATCTCGATTGGCGCCCATAAAGTCTAGTCGAAAAGCTTGAAACTTTTCAAGTATCTCTATATCTCAGTTTGTGTCAGATATAAATTCAAAATCTAAGAAACGGGCAAGCGTCACTCTACCTCTTTTCAGCATGATTGTTTGGTTTGAAAAATTTGAATTTTCTATCTGTGGACAATGTAAGAACGAAAGGTTTCTTGTACTATCAAATAATGTTTTTTGTAATCTAAAAGACGGTTTTGTGCAAGAAACCTTTTCCTTATAAAATCATAAGTGTTTGATATAAATATTTTTCCGATATAAAAAATATATTTTAACTGAATCTTGCTTTTAAAAGAAATTTACGCAGTTTGTTTGACATATGAGTTCTTACCGAAAATGCAAATTGCGTTTGATGCTGTCATCAGCGCCTGCTTTTTCCATAATAAATTTTTGCAAGAAAAAAAGTCTAAAATCCTCGAATAGCACCCGTTATAATTTATTAAATAAAGAACACTTCGCTGTTAAAAGCTATTTCAGCATGTTTTCCATTAATCCTTGCCACGAAGCTTATGGAACAGACGCATCACACATAAGTTAGGTTGTTGCCTTCTAGACAGCCACGATGCTTTAGCGGAAAAAGGGTGTTATCCCTGTATAAAGGTAAAGAACCGATTTAAAGCTTCAAAACCCCTAAAGATTTTTGTGAAAATGAAAAAATGATAAATAGGCTTTTGTTTATAAAAAAACTTGAATCTAGGTTATAGTAATTCAAGCAGTGTAAAAAAAGCTTTAATAAACGTCTTGCTTTTAACATTTTTAAGTTCGGTCGGAAAGGTTTATTATCAGAATTGATCGTCTATGTTGTGTGAAAACTAAGAGCGTTTTTGTCTAGGGAAGTCAATGTACAAAATAAAAATGCACCTCTTGTGTGCTCACCATTAATCTATGCCAGCACATTGCTTCAATCCTCGTCAACACCTGCGCTGTTGCAATAAATATTCGAGCATGAAAAGATTCTCTGATACAGAATGCTGGAACAAATTAACTAATAACCCCACCATTACTTTCAAATATTATTTAGAAAAATTTTTGCTAACTACCACCAAACAAATTTGTTCTCATTGTCGAAATGTCAACACGGTGACTGTTAGCAGACAACTGGGGATACTAATCGTATTTGGTAATTCCATTTAGTGGCGTATATGAAGCTGTGTTACGGACATAACTTCAATTAAAACATTAATTTTGTTAAAGCAAACTTTTTCGTGTCAACTTTGATCATCTAATTTTATTTCATGTTTTAATGCGAGTTTCTGATTTTAAACTGACTAAACAGAATCATATTTTCAACGTGTTTGTTGTTCACTGTTTTAAAATTCACGCTAAAAATTTCTCTCTCAAATATGATTTTCGTTTTTTCCCATGGTTTGTTAGTAATTGTTAATTATATAAAAAGGACTGATTGTCTAGTAAACTAATAAAAACTTTCATAATCATCAATCCATTCAGTCAGTTTAGGTTTTTGCCACACAAGAACAACTTTAGTCTTGAAAAAGACTTTTTTGTGCAATAAGCCCAATTAGAGAGTAGAAATGTGGAACAATACAACAAATTTCAGCAGAAGATTAACTAAATTGCTAAATGCAGGACAATGACATTTTCACTTGACAAATGACAGAAAACACATATTAGTTACCGATTCTAAATAAGGTTAATGCTTATGGTGTAAATAAATTACTGGAGTTATAATCACAAATACCGCTCTACGCAAAAATGAAACCGTTACAGTAACCGCCTTGTACATTAGGCACATAAGAATCTTAATAAATTCAAACAGTTCTGAGGTTAAACTAAAACGAGCAAGATAGGAGACAGCGTTTCTATTAAACTTCTATCCTGATGAATATTACGACTACTGCTATTTTATATGATTAGGAAGACGCTGCTTCACAGTCATGTAACCATGAGTGTTTTCGATTGCGCATTTTATCAATTAGCGGATGTACTTTTCTCAAACACTGGGTTGATCTTATTGGTATCACATGAATAAAATATTAACCTTCTGGTTAGTTAAAAACAAAATCGTTACCATCATCTGCGCTGTAGATAGTAGGTTCAAGGTAATCTAGCTAAAAGACCATTTATCTTCGCAGATCCAAAGCTTTTAGAAAATGCTGCTTGACTAAATGTAAAAGTAAAAATGACTAATGGTTACTTGGTTATGCACTTACTTTTATCACCATCTAGTACATATCTTAAAGTACCAGGACTGTTGTTGTCATTTACATTAACCAACTTCTTATTCTTTACAAGACTTTGGAAATTACCGAGACAAACTTTTTGGTCACCGATACCATCAAAATCATTAATCTGTTCTAGACAAAAAACTGGCTTCAAATGCACAAACTATTAAACAACATTCACACTGAGCTTTATAGAGTACAGCCTAAGTGACTTGTTATAGAGCTTTGATTGCGGCCTTGCTCCAGGGCGTTGGATTTAGTGCAAGACCTATAAATGAATTACTTAGACGTAAAAGCTTTTAAACTAATTATGTTATTATTTGTGGCTCAAACAATTGGTAAATCTCTGGCGCTGTTAGTTTAAATTGTGATTTCTTCACAAATTTATCTTCAAAATAGTTTACTAGGTTTGAGTAAGTTTGAATGGTTTGAGATGTTAAAAAGAAAATTTCAGACCTTGTTCCTTAATGAAATCGTTCTGTGTAATCCTATCATAGAATTTTTTCGGGGTAACAGTAGACACACTTCAACAGTGATCAAGAAATTGATTGGCTTGTTGCATCACCAGAGACAAGTACTTCCAAGCAGGCTGAACCAAAGAGTCATTCAGCAAAATCCTGATGGTATCGTAGTATTTGGTATCAAGCACAAAGCGGTGCAAGGCGTGATCAATTATTCTCTTGTCGGTTCGCGTATTGGAACAAGCGGAACTTTAATGATTTTCTGTTGTTTCCTTCCTTCTCCGCACCAAACACTAACAACAAGAAACTGCCGCGTCGTTGCATCTCATCTACCACCGTCACAACACTACCACCGCACTACTACTGGAACATCCACACTACACCGTGATTATGCAACATGGCAACATACGACAGGACGAACACGAACTGCATCGGACTTCTATGTTCCACTCCCCTCAAAGGCCAGTTCAAAAGAAGTAAACAAAGATATTGCTTGCTTGCTTCTCCCCATTATTCTAAGTTGGTTCCTTCTTCTTTTGTTTAATTTATTTATAAACAAGAAAATTTACAAGGATTTCTTTCTGTTTATCTATTGCAGGATTTCTTTATTTTTGCCTTTCATCTATTTATTTGGCACTTTGTTTTTATTCTTATTATTTTTTATTCTCATTCTTTTTCTAGTTGTTTTTTTATCTTTTCTCGACCCTTTGTCTGAGTTTATTAGTAAATTTCTTTTTATTTTGTTGAAATAAAACAAAGTAATTGTGGAAGGAGCAGAAGTTCGGGTTAAGAGAAAATCTGCGCCGACTGGACAGTTTTCGAAAAGGGGCTGCTGGAACTGGCTGCGTCTTTTGCATACTGCTGGCTTGGCTGATTGAACTGAGAACACTGGCAGAAGCTCGCTGGTTTTAGGTCTCTCTTTATGCAAACACAATTTTAATGGTCAAAAATATATTTTACCAAGTGATCAAAATTTCAATTTATCTCTTTCGTTCAAATCTAATAACACACTTATGTGGTTCTTCCATTGGCTATTGGCTTAACACACACTCTAAAACGTTTATTGTATATTCCCGGAATCTCTAGATGTGGCGGGGGCACCTTACAGTAAATTTGTATCGTGAAATACTGTGAAGGTCTCCAATGCAGTAGCTGATTTTTCCACGAGCATTTGTTTACAAGCGCCTTCTCTTGGAAATGAATATAGTTTAGTTTGCTTAAGTCTACGGAAACTCTAATAAAACAAATTTGAGAGTTTTCTTAATGAAAAGTCTATTGTTTTAGAAAACTTCCCCGATCATTCCTATTTTTCTATTCTGGTATAAATAAACTATTTTTAGATTTTGTTTCTCATTTTATTAATCTTTAGGGAGCAGTTTTAGATTTCATATACTTTTAGAAATCTAAAACATTAAACAAAAGCGACTGTCTTTTCTTCAGCGTGCTCTTATATTGCTCCTTAGTCAGCGTAAATCGAAACCAGATAAAGTGGGAATTAGTAAAGAGGCCTATAAATACTTTATGCGCAGCTAAAGGAAACGATTTTATGAATTAGTCGCGTGAGTTTAAGTTCTCCGGTTTAATTCAAAATTAACAAAATAAGAATGGGATAAAGATTACTCTAAGTAAGTGGAGTTAACATAAAAGGTAGAGCAATATCGAAGATTAGTATCGACAATACTCTGCTCATATCTATTCATGGTTCTTCCGTTTTGTTTCTTGTCATAATAAATACAAAAGCGCAGAGAGATGTAATAAGCATTACAGGTATTTATTTGTTGCAATCAAACTAAATAAGGTTAATCAAACAAGATCTTTTTTTTTCTAATTAGTCTTTATTGCGTCGACCTTTCGTAAACTTAAAGCCGAATTTTTTCGCTTCTATTTGAAAGCAAGTGTTTCATTTCAATTAGAATATCGTCACGAAAGAGAACTGAAAGTCATTATCATCCTTAGATCGAGCTTCGCTGACTTGCAAAAATTAATGAAGCAAGGGCAACTTTTACTTGGGCCGCATCTTTTCCCAAATAGTGAAATATCCTTAATTCTACAATTACTCCGTTTTGGAGTTTTCAAAGAATGGCATGAAATTGCAAATGAGATCGCAATTTAAAATGTATGTAAATAATGAAAAGATAAGTGAAATAATTTTAGTAACGCAAATCAAATCTTCCAACCGTTAAAAGAGAATTTTTAAAATATCGGCAGACTTGTAATTTTCATAATTTTATTACAGCGATGGCCTAAGTTGAGGGGAAAAATAGAAGAGGGGCGTTGAAACTCATTTCATGGTTAATGTAACCGCCGATTTTAAAACAAGAAATTAGAATATGCTTAAGGAGAAAGTAACGATACTTCCCGTTGGGAATGGAAAAAAGATTTGCTTTTCAAATAGAGACTTTTTGATTGTGTAACAAGTGGAAGCTATAATTTATAAATCTAGGACACGCTACTCTTCATATAAATGCTGTGTTGTGTAATTGTGGAGATCGTTTGTCATCTTTAACAGTTCCTTACACCACAAGTTCTTTCTGAATCTGACAGCTTTTGTACAATCCTTAAATTTGAGTGTTCACCTTTTTCTTGTAAGTGCAAACCGAGGTGTGGAAGGTTAATTGCTTTTTTAATCTTTTTTATTTTCATGGTTAAATACGAGTAACACCCAAAGTGTTTTTTCTTAATACACTCCATTATCTAATCAATTATCTTCATTAACGTTTTAATCATTTTCTAAGGAAAATTATAGGTTTGTTATATTATAAGCATTAATTTGAAAAATACTCTCATTGTGCACGCATTTCCGAGGAAAGCGCCGCTATTAATATATTGCTTGGCCCTTATAGTAATTATTTTAGAAATATAATCCCTTGTTCATAAATTTTAGTAACCGTATATTTTGTGATTGCACGAGAACGTTATGTTAGTAAAGGACAAAATGAGAAAAAACAGCAATCTAATAAATGTAATCGTGTTAAAGTACAAGTAAATAAATGTTACTAAAGTAATTGAGAAAAGAGAGAAAATGTCAGAAACATACGGAGATAACAGTATACTACATATACACAAGGACTTTTATGACGCGTATTAGCATTCACTGCAAGAAAAGCCTCGGAAATAAGTTTGATTGATATTCGGGGTGAATAACCTTCCATTGCTGATTGTTATGCTACTAACTTGCAAATTCGGAAGGTCTTAAAGGATTTCAAATAATTTTAGGTTTTCAAATCTTTTAGTTATTGGTATCGATTTTCAGTTATTTTTATTAACAATTCTGCAGCTACCATTTAAAGGATTTCATTTGAACATTGCGTTCTGTTTATAAATTATCGTGGAAATAAGACACTGCTGATTGATACATAGCACATTAAGTCTGATAAATTTTAGAGTAATCAAAATTCAGCCGAAAAAAATATACAAAAATAACTATTTTTCTTAAATTACTTGTGGATATCTTCCATTTTTAATAACGTATTAGCAACGTTTTTGTAATCACATCAAACATCTCTGTTTGAAAACGCATTTTGTTTTAGATAAGAGTTTGACATTTTGGCCAAACACGGCGTTTTTGTATATGCATTTTCAATCATACCACAGCGTTTCAAAATCTTTTCTCTTGTCTTTGCTGAATGCGTAACGTTTATTCTGCCTTCCTTCCCATAACATCTTATCATCGGAAAGACTGATTTCTGTCTCAGCTTTTGAAATTGCTTGGAGTATAATTAACACAATGCAATGAGATACAAAGACAAGAAGCCATAGAAATTTACTGAAATTGAGACTCTTACAAATGTGTTAGGTTCCAGTTTTCATTGAAGAATTCCTTGCTTTAAACATAACAATACAAAATAATTGCTAACTTCATGATGCTTTAGTTTAAATGGATGGTGTCCGAAGAAGCTTCTGGAATATTAGAAGATGACGGCACTCTTTAAGTATGTTAGATGTCACCGTTTCTTAGTAATCAAACATGCCTAAAACCTATTTCATTAAGTGTTTCAGTTTGTTGCAAAAGTCTTAACTGTTTATTTGCTTAGGCAGCTAAAGGTCATAAAGAAAATTTTTTAGTGCAGTTCTGTAAAGGAGACTACGGGACTACGGCAAATGGAACTTTTTATTGTCCAACATACAGATTGTACGTGAACATGACTTTTGTCATACTTTCGTACCATCTCCCTTCTTGGTCATTTTCGTTTATTTCTCTTGCTTGCTTATGTAGAAGCGTTTTAGGCCACCGTCATTCTGATACACTTGTCCGAATCTATACTTGTATCTCATAGTCACAGCAGCGCAACGTATCTAATAAACACATTTTCTGATTCAAAAATAATTATAGGTTTAATTAGGTCTTTGAATATTAGACTTTTTGTCGTCGATTGAGTTTGTTTACTTTTACATTTTGATTTTCTAAAATCCATCTAATGTTGCTCATAATGCTATAAAGTCTTAGTTGCACAAAAAAGTAAAGTTGATACAGGATCCACCAACAGGTGCAATCTGTTTCGAAACCTACTGCAAAATCAAAAACTAATAAAATGAAATAAAGTTTTAACAAATCGAGCAATTTATATTCTTAGGCAAAACAGCCTCATTGATTGGCCAAACGAACCTGCACATCTACAAGCGGCGGTCCTAAGACTTCTATTTGGCTCAATGCCTATTACTGTAACTTACTTCTGGAATTAAGCATACGTCTCCCTGTACAACACAACTAGAAGTTTCTGTTAAAGACTATGCTTAAGATAGCCATAGAGAGCAAGGTCTAATGCAGCCACTGTTTTGTTATATTGAATTCTTGTCGGAAACGCCTCTAAGTCTGTGCTACTGACTAAACACAAGTTGATTATTGGAAATCTGATACTGTCATCCTCTTCCTGGTAAAAAGAAAGGAGAGCAAACTAAAAACACTCTATATACTTTAGTGCCCAAACTAAAATTCAGTTGAGAGAAGTGTTGCTTTTGGGTTTTTTCTGGATAAACTTAAATTCGGTATCATAGGTTCAAGTCTGCAGTAGATGAGATAAAAGTTTTTGATGATCTCAAACCATCATTAAGTGTACTCATTTTAGACTGGTCATGTCATATTTCAGTTTTTCGAGTCGAAGTTAATCCACAAAGTCTGTTCAGATTGCTTGAAATTTTGATTTCTAAATGTGTTGCTTCACATAGCTTAAAAGACTCTATGTATGGTTCGTTTGGCTTAAATCATTATCATAACCTTATTACATATTATATAATAATTTGATGTCAAAATGATGTTACAATAACTAACTGGAAAATCTTTTGGGTTACCTGGCAGATTTGGTATTGAAAGTCTTCGATCTTCAGTCAAAGATTTTATGGTAACATAGAACAAAAAATCACTTGACCATTACAGTTTACGTGAATTATGGTATCAAAAGCTAGTCACGAAATTATTATTTTTAATTGTAATATATATAAAATTGAAAAATTGGAACTGAAAGTGGCTCTGTTTAAATTATTTCTGGGGTAAACAGAAGGTAGTACATATCTTACAAACCAATTAATAGTAAACCAAGAGTATAAAATGTCGGGCTATATTAAAAATGTATAGTATGAAGAAGTAAATTTTTTATTTCTCTACGGAAATGAAAACCTGTAATAAATAAAGTAACGTTGACGTCAACGTTCTCTTTTAAGTGCTTTGAATTTTAATACTTGACAGATTGAATACTTAATTTGCGTTAAGAGTTATCGATTGCTTAGTCAACCAACGAATAGGAGTGCATTTGAATGCACAAGCTAGACATACAAACTTATACCTATTTACTTGCTAATTGATGGAGATGTAACTTTATCAGAACTCGAGAAAATAAAGTATTCATAGAGCATCTCTTTGCCTTAATAAATTCATTTCTTGAATTCTAGACTTTAATACTTTTGTTTTACACGAAAGAATAAATTTAAAATCATCAAGTCTGTCTAGACACAAATCTGGGAAATTTTAGAGTAGAAATCTTTAATTTTAAATTTGGTCATTTTAGATATTTAATTGTTTTAAAAAATTTACGAATTAATACAGACAAATGAATTGAAAATTATAACTACGCATTAATTAAAATTTTATTTTTAGGCAATACTGTATGATTAGGTATTTTAATCGATAAATTCTAATCATAAAATATAACAGTTTTCTTGTTTGCAAGGAATTCGCACTGTTCTAACCTTAAAGTGTTTATTAAGCAAATTGCTTCTTACTCATAAGTAGCTTTTACATCCAAGATGGCTGTATTGAATTTTATAGTAAAATCCGGGTTAATGGAATATCTTTAGACATAGACGTCAATGGGCGTTATTACAACTATTATAATGACATCAAAGCCTCATGGGTGGGTGGTGACCTTATAATGCTTTCGTTATCAAACCACAAAGAAAGGAAGTTTAAGACACTTAACTTCAAACATGAATGTAGATTATACACAGAAATTCTGGTTAACGTATAGGTATGCGTATTCTGAATGAGGTCTATGTAGAAATGAAATACTACTGAATTCTAAGCGTATATATACTTGGAGAATGATGATTGCAATAAAACTTCTTAATTGTAAATGCTACAAATAGATATCTTACATTGTTTGATATTAAATGCTAAAGTTTTTTGAAAATAAGACATACCGTTCTAATCAATACAATTTCTATGTAAAATGGAATTTCTGAGAGATACTTTCTCTAATATTGTACTTACCCATTCGGATCTAACTATTTAGTTATTACCGTAAAAAAATAATAATTTGAATAATGGAAGTCCACTTCTGCTCACATTAGCTGGAAATTAACCTACCTCTCACTAAACATGATATCCCGATAGTGGTTAATAACAAAACACAGTTTATAATAAATTGTTTTGTTATCAGACAAGGTAATAAAATAATTTTGCAAGATAACAAAGGAAGCCGAATGCAATTTTGGCCATCTCCTATAGACGTTATGATTTTATCAGATTAAAAAGTCAATATATAGGGCATAGATAAGGGCAGAAAGAATCTAAAATTAATGGACAGATCATCCAGTCTTTAATGATTTCTGTAAAGCTTATAAGTAATGTCTTGCTTGATAGGTTGTACAAAAAGGTAAGACTCAAGAACTGAAAAAGTTTGTGCGGAAATACGGAAACAATTACGGACAAGTAAAGTGAACTTCTGGAGGTAATACTACTGATTATCCAAAATGCAACACACACGAAATGAGGAAATAAGAAGATGGAAAGTTTAGGGCAGTAAACAATACAAAACAAAACAAAAGTTCATGATGTGATGACACCTATAATGTACAGAGATCTTGCGAGAGACCAAAATAATGTGAAATTGAAAACTTATAACAAGAACAATACCTACGTTGAGTTGAAGCGAGATTAAACCACAATAATATTTGGTTTTTGGATTTTTTTTAAAACAGGAATTGGCATTTTCCGGCATAAAAAATCAATAATATGTCTAAGCTCTAAATCTAAAATCTACAATATTAAATATAGATGTTCTACAAGATTCCAAGATCTATGATTATTTCATTTTAGATTTAGTGTGTTAAGAAGCATTGCATATAACAAATCTTTACATCGAACTCTTTTTACTTCTACTTCTTACCTCCAAATTGAAGGATGTTAATTTATACATTTCTTTCATTTTATAGAGTGTGGCACTTTTATAAAAGGTTAATTGTAACTACCGAGTTTAACTCAGAATTAAATTATTAAAGTTTAAACAGGTAACAGATTATTAATATATGATTCTCAGTTTGGGTCAACAAACTTGCTCTGGAAGTTTTTAAAAAATTTAGTTCGAAATTGCTGAATAAGATATAGACCATTTTGCAAAATCATTTACTGTATATTACATCAACTTTGAATATTTCAATATCTGATGTCCTTAGCATTCAAATGACGAAACAACGATCCAAGAGCTAACACATCTCTACTCAACTTCCACTCATTAAATAGTATCATTTACTTCTGACTGATGGACTTTCTCCAGAAAACATATATAACAGAAACTCAAGACGGAACGATATTCCAAACCAGTTAAATAGAGCACTCTCACATTCAACGCAAAAGAATTATGTTCAAGGCTTGACTATTTTAATAAAATTTTTCAAAATCATTGGAATCTTAGACCGGTCGACTTTATTTTAAATTTCCGGTTTTTCCTTATGGAAATCATAAGCAAACAAGTCCACCTCAGACGTTAGGTCAGTGAGGCGATTGCCTCAGGGTGCACAGCAGTAATTGATTAAGATTTGATGTTCCTTTAGGAATATCTTCTAATGCGTCCATTTAGTTACTAATCGTTTCTATCACGAGCCAAGAAAGACGTGCTTCATCTCTTATCACTCAAGCACCTTCTCGGTTTGAATCCTGGGCCAGTGACCGTATGTCAATTCGACTCTTGGTATTTACCCAATATTTTGCATGTCTCATTAATCACCACAAAAGAAGAATACAGACTCGAAAGTAGAACTTTTCGTAATAAAAGAGAATTAATTTGTAATTTTTGGGTACATTTCGTTGGTTTACTTATAAGGTATGTCGTCTTTCTATCCAATCTAAGCTAATTTTTACATATCTGAGCTCCTGCAAGACTTTCGTGAGTTTCGAAGCATTTTGTTATCACATTCTGAGCACCACAGCCATAGATTCTAAGTGCATGTGGACTAGACGATTTGACTCCGTACGAATGGAATTCACATGAAATCTACTTAAAACATCTTTAGATGAAATCCTTGTATGCTTTAATGAGTTGTATTTGGGTAGCATTTGAGATCCTATGTATAATAAGCCTCTTTGGTTTAGTTTTGAATCCAGAACCATTTGGTGTACAGTGCCAACTTAGTCAAGGGCTATTATTTAGACAAAGCCTAAACTTGTAGCGTCTCAAGGCACGTGCTTCGGGTGTCTTGGTGAGAAGTTTAGTAATTTAGTAATTTGTAGACTGCTCAGGGTTTCCCATTAACTTTAGTTTTTTTGAAACAGCAGTTACAGTTGTTTTTTAAGTTGAAGGACAGTCGATTAGTGCTTCTCTTAATTAGAATTCTAGAACACCAAGATTTGTTCCATTCTAAAAGGAGGTTTAAAGTAATCATAGTTTGTCGGGACTTTAAAAGATAATATTATGTTATGTTAATATTATGAAGGAAATAAGACACTGCATAATTAACTCCTGTGGCAAGAACTGAGATTGTTATCTAGTTAGGTTTTTATCGCATTGCTATTACCTTTCTGTATCTTTTATAAAAATGATAGAGACGTAAGATACAGTTTGACTTTTTCTCTGAAATCAAAGTTTTTTGAACTTAGCCGATTTTTCTTAAAACCACTGGTAGCACTTTTAAGTTTGTTACTTATGTTAATGTTTAATTTGTACAACTTAACCGCAATAGTGCTATAAAAGTTCATCATTATTCAGACTTATTTAGAATGATCTTAACAAGACATCGAAATGGCACAAGAAATCTAATACAATAGATTGGGTTCATTCAGGCAGAAAGCTTAAATATTAATCAATTTACTTGTAAAACAAAAAATCACATTGTTTGTTGTTGCCTCGTGGAGCACAATTCGATATTACTTGTTTAAGTAATTTTTTTAAATTTATTTCTCTTTTAGTCTCTGATATGACACTAGCCAAATTATATTGTATTGAACTAAACTTCTTTGTGAATCGTTTTACCTTTTTATAACAAGCTTTTCAGGCTGTTATAGTAAATATAGAGATACTTACCCAGCCAGCTAAGCTCTAGTTGGAAGCCTTGGGCATGAGTTAGGAATTGAAGCAATAAATGAGAAGAAATGTAAAACTACCCTTAGTTTGTTTTACATTTCTTCTCAATTACCCTGTATAAATGCATAGGTCAATTTAAATAAAACTTTCAAATTATTTGTTAAAGAAAAAAACAATCGTGGAAAATTGAAACGTCAAGAATTTCTTTTATTAATACTAGCAGATAGGTCAGGTAGCGAAATTTGACAGCGTTACAGCAAACAGTTAAATAATGTCAAAACGGCTAAGTTTAGATCCTTGAAGCGCTGTACTACTGTAATCAGCAGCGAAAAAGGAATAAGATAATATGGTAAAATATAGGACAGTCTATTAAAAAAAAACTGATAGGACGGTATATCTCTTTTATGTAACACTTTGTATATTTGATGAAAGTAATTTCAGGATGTAATTGTCCTGTACAACTTGCTTAGTAACGAGTCTGATATCCTATTTCATAAACAAATCCGTTATCAAGGTTTCTATTATCTTTGAGATTTGTTACAATTTCACCACTAAATTACTCGCATGTATAAATTTGTAATTTGTTAAAATATGCCTTTACATAAAAAGTTGTCATGAAAGTTGGCAAATTACCTAATAAAATTCGTGCCTATAACGTTTATACTAAAAAAAGATGTAATTTGAAAAAGGGCTGTCATTTACATTAACACCTCTAGACACGCAACAAGAATCTCAAGAATTTGAATGGTAACATTGCGTTCCTTAGAACACACAATTCTGTGGTTTGCGGCCATGTGATTTGTGTGGTAGGACGTTGTTATAAATTTTTATTTAAATTAAAATTATGTACATAATATAACATTTGAGTTTGAAAGTTTGCAAATAAGTTTTACTTAATTGTATAAAAGAATTTTTTACATTACATATTCTACGTAGGTATATAAATAAATCAGATACACCATACCCCAAAAGGCTAACATGAAGTATTTTTGCAATTTATAATTATTATTTATATTGGCAAAACGAAGCTTGAAAGAACACGATGAATCTTCCTGTACAATTCTTCTAATGCCAAAGGATTTAATCAATTTTTTTTATCATAATTTTATTATGCTTTTTTTCAGAATGGGAGTGTCAAATAAATGCTTCATGGCTAGCAAAAAAAAATCCATAAAAACGCTAGCATCGCTCTAATTCTCACGTTTCAGTTTACTTTGCCCAGTTCATTAGTGCTTGTCTCAAACATTGTCTAAATTAACTACTGTGCAGCAAATAATACCAGACCTTCCGTAAACGAACAAAGGCTCTTTATCTATTGCGTATACGGCAAATTTGGCTTTAGATCATGTTTATTCAAGTATGGACTCTATAGTCTAACAAAATAACAATTCACCTATAACAAAACTTTTATTGTTGTTTTGGTTCTGTATGATAATAAATTAATAACTAATTCAAGTTTTTTTTTATATGCAATGCAATATAAGTAAAAATATATTTTGTTTTTATTTTATTATTAGTTTATTTTAGAACTTTGGAAACTGAAAGCCTGTACTTAAAATTTTTCTAGAGTATTTTAGTGTGAGGTTTTTGATATTCGATGTTTAGAAACAAACAAATGTTGTTTTAAAAAACCATGTTGATGTATCGGTGCTTTTATACGTCCATTATAGCATAATGTTACATGTAAATTTTTGCATTTTCCATAATAGCTTTATTCCTTTTTATTACAAAATTTTAATAGAACACACTAAATTGGATATCTTTTCACATTGGTAGTTTCTTTTTAATCATGAATAACTTAGAGCAGAATGACCTAGACTAGAATTGAAGGTATGTCTGTGTATGTAAATATGAAGGATAATAAAAACTGTCGGTTAATTAGAGCAAATATGATCTTCTGAATTAACAAAAACAAAAATCTTCCAGTTCTAAGTTTCTTAATTTTTGTAGTCAATTGCAGGTTGGTTATTAAATGCAATCCTGTAATTTAACACGACTTTACTGGAAACAAGTTTATGTAGCCAGTGAGTTTGAAAGCTTGAAATAAAATAAAATAAAATGGACAAAATAAAATAGACAAAATAAAAACAAATCTAAGAAGATTACATTTTGCAGAACTGACATTTGTTCACCATAGTGAGACCATTGGGTTTAAAATAGTAGAAAATGTGCTAGACTTCTATGCTACCTTGATCCTTTGTTAACTAAAGCACACGTGCAACCTTTGCGTGATTTATGCAGATTACATTTTAAGCATAATTTAAGTAGACTACACTTACATAATTATGAACATCTGCGTCTAGAAAATAGATTTCTAAGACAGTCTGACGCTCTTGTCGACTAAAATCTCTCAACTGTTATTTCACGTTTCACTCACTATTTCAAAATTCAATAGTTTTTGAAATCTTTGATATTTAATGAATTTAATGAATATTTGTTGAATAGTTACACATATTAGTTTGGAGAAGGAAATGAAAAGGATGTGATACGTCGTTTAATACCTACTATATAGTAGGATTAATTGCAATTATTCTTTCTATTTCTTCTGGTTAAATGAGTACTAGAGTTTGAGATCGCGGAGGCCATACTATGGTGACCCCGCTATGGGTGATCAAAAAATTGTTACATTTGTACAGCAGTACCTAAATGGAAATCTCAAGCGAGTTGCATATAGTTAGAGTCTTCATTATTTCCTGGTGATGTTAATTAAAGATTTATTTAAAAGATTGTTTAGTTTAGAAGGCACGTAGGAAAGGTTTATTCCAATGGATTTGACTAAACTAAAAAACAATTTGTTAAAGCGATCAATACAATTGAGATTTCTTTACTTACTTCTTCATTGTTACTCTTTAGGACTTTTTACTAGAGAATATTGCCAGTGGATCTTGGAGAGGCTGTTTTGTCAGTTTTCAAACTAATCTAGTTTGTTGAGGTGGCTTTTAACTTCTAGGTAGCATTGTTAAAATTTCGAATAACGCTGTAAAAAGAAATCTCTAAAATTCACTCTGTGCGATCACAGATCTCTGTCAACACCACACTGCTATTTCTCACATGAAGATAGGTACATAGGACTTTATCAGAATCTAGAAGAGAGTAGAAACTTAGTTTTATACATCGTCGACTTTCTTCTTTTAGAATATACTTATTTTTGTAACCATGATGCAAAATTGAGTATTTGATCTTTTGTGTTAAACAGTAATTCTAGGGTGGCAAAAGAAGTTTTGAAACTTTTGGATAAAAGTATCTTCATTTCTAATTTCGCAACTAATTTTCCAATGAATTCATTTTATTGAAATATTTTTTAAATTAAAGTACAAATTCACGTGTGGAGTATCGTACCGTTTAGAAGTCTCTCCTCAAACTTCCTAGTTCATCTAACCGGGAGCTCAAAATTCTCCATAAGTCGCATATCGTCGGAAATTTTCTATTAATGCAATCAAACTATGTAGGGCATCTACATATATCTTTGACTGAACGTAACTCCATAGAAAAGATTCATAGTCCCATAGGGCAAAGAAGACATCTGGACTACATGATATTCCACACATTTTCCAAGTCTGTACTTGAACCTAAAAAATATTTCAATAAAATAAATTCATGTAAAAATTAGTTACGCAAAACATTCCGAGACACCCGGTATAATTTCTAGAAAACTAATAAGTACAATAAAGTCATTAGTTATCGGAGGTTATTTAATAAAATTATGTTAATATTGTTTGGAGCTGAATGCTATTTGTTAAGTTCTGTTAGTAACTCATCTTAATCATTTATTTTTCAAAACAGTTTCGTTTAGAATCACGCAATTTGTACTAATAAAGTATTAACAAAATATACGATATCAAGTTTTAAAACTGCACTATAGAATTTTACATGCAAAATAGTTAAAGTATAATTTATATGAATTAACCAATTTCTAAAGAACATACCGTGTGAATGGAATCAACCGTTCAATACGTAAAACCGTAAGAGTAACCGAAAGGGAATAATATCGTGTGATCTAACAAAAATTATCAAAGCGTGCTATGGCAGACAGAAGTCGACTAGTGTAAAATTATATCTGGCAGTTTCTATTTAACTCAATTTCAGACATGCGTAATTCTTTCCCTGGGCTAGTTTGATGAAGATTTTCTTAAATCACTTGATATCTTATATAACAGAAGCTACAATATTTGAATGGTTACCCTTAATCACGAAGTCACATACTATCATTACAGTATAGTATTGCTTGAGGGATCTGACGGAATCTCTTAAATACCCTGTATAGGTGAATTAATAGCAATTATTTTTAACTCCTGCGTTAAGCGACGACCACATTGAGGACTAAAACTGAATTTTATTCAAAGCGGCTCTCTTCTGGTTAAATGATTACTAGAGTTTGGGCCATACCATGGCGACCCCGCTAAGTGTCTAACATCAATACGGGTACTAAACTACAGGCTGAGTATTTACGTTATTATCACACTATGTGTCTTTTGCTTCATTTTTTCCAAATAAGGAATGGTTCGTTTAAAATCTGGCAGATTAAATTGTTACAAAAAACTGAGAAAAAAGCTTAAATTAATTAAACTTTTATTTATTCTTTCAATACACTTTCTAAGCTACAAAATAATGCCAAATCATTTAAGAAAAATTTTAAGAACTATGAAATAACCAAGTTTCTTTTTTGATTCCCAACATAAGCTTTTGTACAACATTCTCATTCATACTTCTAGATGTCTGCCTTTATTTTATTTTAAATTGTCGCATGTCTGAAACGTTAAATTTTGTATTTCTCAGTTGTCTTTTGGTTTGCGCCAAATACCTCTCTATAGGGCGCAACGCAGGGCAATTTGGCAGATTCATAGCTTTAGGAACAATTTGAATCGTAAAATTCTTTTGCACCACGACTGTAGTGGCACGAAGCTAAGTCTGGTCAAAAGAAAGCAGAAACTCTATGATGGTCTAAAAAGTCTCTTCTTTATGCATTCTTGTACATAAATTTCAATGTTAATTGAGCCAGTCGTTATAAATTCTTCACTTTTCAAGCCACAGCTACAGATAGCCTGCCAAATCAGGTATTTTTTTTGGATATTTGGTAATCTTCTTATGTTTATATTTAGAATCTACATTTCCCCTTTGATCAGCAACGTAATACTCTTGCCTTGGGATCTGACTGAAATCTGCAACGCGGTAGGTTTCATCATCCATGACGCAGCAATCAAATTTTGTTAGAAAATTGTCATATATTTTTCTGGCTCGAGTTTTGGCAACTTTTTGCTTAGTAGAATCCCTGTTTGGAACTTTTTGTACTTTGTGTGACTTTAGACTATTTTTCATTTTAATTCAACTGTGCTTTGTACCAGCTACCACAGCAACAGTCCTTTCTGATATGGTTGGGTTTTTCTGATATTGCTTAATTATATTTTTCTCTCTTCTTGTATCAACTTGTCTGTTTCCACCTGAACCAATTTTTCTTTCTACTGAGAAACGTTTTTTATAGTTACTTATTACGTTTTGTACCGTCGAATGTGGGATTTTTAAACTTTTTGCGAGCTGGACTTGAGAAATATTGCAAGTTTCTAAGTATTTGTTCAAAATTATAAGCCTTCGCTCTTTCATTCAGCTTAAACTCTCTCCAAGAGTTAATTATTTTGAAGTTGTTAATTGCTAAATTAACATTGCAATGACAGTTAACAAGTGACAAAATTGTTTTACAATCGAACTGCAAACAAGGCCAAATTTTAAACGGACCATTCCTTAAAACAATTATTGATGCGCCCTGGAGACTTTCAGTGTACAAATATAAACGTACATTTGAAAATATTAATTTTTGGATACTCTCAGTTTTCTAACTTTCGGACGAACACATTGTACTAAAAAGAACTTCTATAGAACAGTTATTATGTTAACTCTCGTTTGTTTAATTTGGGTTATGGTTAGGCGCGCGTCTATAGACAATTACTCATGGCCTTCTCAATTCTGCATTCTGATGACAACATAACTGCATTAGCCCAGTTATTTACGAGACTTGAATTACCTTGTTGACTTCTTCCATACTGTATAATCTAGCTATAGCAAGTCAATACAAGTGCAGGTAAGGAAAGGTCTATAACATTGGAGAGTAACGACTGCCAAGTTTTTGCAATTGCGAAGGAAGAGTGTTATTCGACCTATGAATGGAAGTCTACTATATACTTTATTTGACTAATTTTAAGCAACATAATTGTTTAGGCCATAGTTAGGTCTACCTCAAATAACGTCATGGTTAGTCTATTCTATTTCTACTCAATTTTTCTGTTGATAATCTATTTGAATAGCTTTGTGGCATTTATTTTTTAATACCAGACAATCTAATATGTGGTTAATACTTTTAGTTAAAATAAAAACTTTAAGCAGTAAAATGACCACATTCTGGTATTAGAAAACAGAAAAATGATGCTATTATAAATTTCATTTTGAAATGTAGGGGGTCAATTACTTGAAAATATAACATAGAAATTACTAAGAGTTTATAACTCGCTTGCAATTTTACTAAACGAGTTATTGAATTTTAAATATCAAAAACCAACAGCTAGTAAAGTTTGATTACAGTGACTGAGTTTTTTCACATGTTGATATGAGAGCGTGAAGTAGGTTTCACTATAATTATTTTTGTTAACGGTTGTTTGAAGAGCCCTGACATTTATCATAAATACAATTTCTTATATGTAATTTAAAATTATGAATTTCAATCTTATTAAATTCTGGAATTGTCTCGTTTGATATTTACAAAGAAATAGGTATTACAGATAACTAGAAAAAGTGTGGTTCGCGTGGGAAAAAGCGTAGTTGAAACAAATTTCGAACTGCCCTATATTATCCTCAGTTCTCTTTTACTACGTTTTGATTGATATAAATAATTTGTGATAAAATTCTACGTGTTGCTAATTGGCTATAGTAATTGAAGTTGTTTATGAGGTTTCATATTTTCATGTAACATATAATGTAGTACACTAACATTGTTTGAAAAGTCAAAATCATTTGTTACCTAACATGTATAAATTAATTATGGCTTATTGTGGTGTTACTAACAAAGCTTTCTATTGTACAGAGACGGCGAGAAAACTTTACTTATCACAAAGGCTAGATCGGCGGAGCAGTACGGATGGAGGTACGAATCCATGTTTTGTGTGCAGCTGCAACCACAAACCAACCCTTTGAAATGTTGATAAACTGAGCTCTGAACTTTGAAAAATAACCTTTGCAAGTCTTTGTAACAAGTACATTATATTTCAAAATTATTAATGTTGTGTAAAAGCAGAGAAAATCTCCAACCTGAAGAATATATTTAGTCAGACTGTCAGATGGCATCTTTGACATTTATCGAAAATTTATAACCAATATCGACAGCCATAAGTTTTCAGTTTATTCATTTCAAAGGTAAAGGAATTGGTTTTTTCAGCACAGTTGTTGTTGGTGTTTATTTTACAGTTTGCAGCAGCAGTGTGAAGTCTGTAGAAATATGTTTTGGATTTTGGAATTTTATTCTCGCTTTTCAGCGTTCACTTTATTTTATGGTTTTCTTATCGTTGTTGTATATTATAAGATTATTGAGTTATTGAAGTGTTCTTGGCACATTTTATTTGTTGTTCGTTTGTATTTTATGCGTCCGTTTATATTGTGCACAATTTGTTGCAAAAAACAATCAAGATTTATAAATGTTAAAATGTAAGAAAATAAGCTTTTAATTTTCATTATGTTTTTAGCTTTCTGCGTAATTTAAGCGCTTTATTCGTTGTTTAATCAGTGTTAAGGAGTTTGTACTCCAGTAGCGCAAATCCATGCTTTAGTGTAATTTAATAGTAATTTAACCAATTTTAGACAAAACAATATTGCTGAAGCGGTAATATCTTTTATGCAGGAATGATATTTGATATGTTGCTTGCGCTATCGAATTGCCGACGAAATAAATTTTCTGTTTCACTAAAATTAGGAACAACAAACGTAGGTAAAAGCTTATTATAAATTATAATATTTCAATTTTAGTTTTTAACATTATTAAATAACTTATATTAAAGAAGAAGAAACAAGAATTTTATCGATGAATCTGATTTTTCAAAATTCTAGAAAAATTATTAAAGTAATTAGGTTATAATTGAGGCTTGACAAGCGATTTAATGAAGCAAAACACAAAACACAAAAAAATTGAGTAAAAGGTTTTGTGAGAGAAAATCCGGATTAAATAACACAAAAACGTTTATAAGTAATTTGTATGAGACATTATGTGATCATACAATGAGGTATCATTCTGAAAGAAAAAGTGTGTTAGATTTAACGCCAGAGAAAAATTAATGGTTGTTAGAGTTGTAGGAAGATAATTAATTAAAGCTGAAGTGACGATATAAATAATTAGTGATTTACTAGTTTCGTTGAGTGTTTCAATCTTTTTCTGGAAATTTTTTTACAGGGTGTCCTTGAATAGATGTAACTGCAAACAATTAATTATTACTTTATGGATGATCAAAAATTGTTACATTTGTAAACCAGCACCTAAATGGAAATTTCAAGCCAGTTGCATATAGTTAGAGTCTTTATTACTTCCTGGCGATGTTAATTAAAAATTGAGTTAAGAGAATGTTTAGTTTATAATGAGCTATTTCTAAATTTTAATTAGTAATGATAGATAACATCAACAAGTCTTAGATCTTCCATACCTAACACAGTTTACACCAAACATTTCTGCCCCTTTATCGCATGAGGATGATTTCTGATGTTTTTCAGATATTCTAAAAAGTCTGCGATCATAAGCATATTCTTCCAAAACCTGAAATAAGTAAAACAGGCCATGGCTCATAAGTCATGCTCATACCGCATTTTGCAATAAAGATAGCTTGGTAAGAGTAAAGTTTTATAGTATAACTACCTTTTAGCAGAAAAAAAACTAAAAATTACAAATTTTCTGACTCACTGCTTAAACATACATGTACTTTACATGTACCAATAAAATAAAATCCAAAACACTAAACATTTTAGCCATCGGTTTAATAAATCTCACTAAAGGCATCTGTATCATAGTGAGAAAACTTGGATATTTGTATTATGAGGGAAAAAATATCTAAAGATTCCAGAGTACCATAAATGACAAAACAATTACGAGTATTTGATAATTTTGCCTTACAAGAAAACGTGCCCAATTGTATTAGTCCTTGGTTGTTTCTGCTACTTTAATCAAATCATTTTGCTCTTTTTATCTTCATAAGAACCTGTTTCCTAATGCAATAAACAGAACCCCTTTCTCTCTCTTTTTAGATTTCGATGAGTCGTCAAGGTATGTTATGGTGGTACTCAGTGTACGAAGTGAGGCGGTATATGGTGGTATGGCATACCGGTACTTTTTATTTTTTTTTCTGAACATACCTAAACTTATTTCTATAGAAATACCATACCGGTATGCGTCGAACGATAACACTCTAACTTATTTTTGTCTCTTAGTTTTGTTCTAAGTTTATTAGAATTTTCCTTGATAAATACGGTTCCTTATCGGTTTTCGTTTTTCTTTCGGCCATTCTGATTTTGCCGTTTTTGAAAGGATGGTGCAGTCAATGATGTGTCGGATGCAGTTGAAAGCACCTATTACTTCAAAATATTTTTTGACAAATTGTATAGTTTGTACAGTGTCTTGCTAAAAACTCAGCACGAATTAAGACAATGTGCAGCGAATTTAGCCATTTAACGTCATTCTATAGGAAACGTACTTGAGTTTAAGATCTGTTAAAGCTGTATGGAACAACTACAGAGCTGAGTATTAGCATTTTGACAATGCTTCTAAAGATGTTTCAAGGCAGAGTAAAGAGAGATGCTTCTTTTCCGAATTGAGAGAATGATTAACTAAGATAGGATTTGTCCATAATTTAGGCCTGTTGTATGGTACTCTTTCAAAACTTTCGTATTTATCTTTAAAATTACAAAAACGAGAAAAAACTTTTCTTGGTGCTCATGTCTAGATTTTATGGCAAATTCGTGTGATGGAATCAATGATACAGAATCCGGGTTCATACTTCAAAGAAGCAGAAAGGTCCATATCCATACTTGAATTTAGTGATGTGAAATTGCACGATAGTAGAAAAGTGGAAAAAATAAATAGCGCACAGAGTTATAGAAGTTTAGCGGAAAATTTTCGCCAGCGTTTGCCAAGGTTTTTCTCGTCACACAGATCTGGAATGGAACCTCACATTTCAAATGATTATTTTGATTTTATAAAAGCATTAGAAATATTTGACCGTAATCAACAGCCACAGGAAGTTAATTTAAGGTACGGGGAAGAGAAAATTAAACAGTTGTGTGAAAGGTTTCGACTTACCTCCATGACTGTATAAGAAGTTGACGGGCCTATGTAGAATCCAGTATAAAGTATCTAAACCTACAAGTTTACTAATGAAGACTGTCAATACCTTAGTTGCATCTACTCCCTAACGTGAACAAATATTAAGTGCAATGAACATCGTTCACAGTAGTTTTTATCTCGAATATCTTCTTCTTCTTCGTATCCTCTTATCAGGGGAGTCGTGATCATTGTTAGCTTTTTCTTGTGGCTTTTCCATTATTTCTCTCCATCGTGCTCTGTTGTTGGCTTCCCTGCTAGCTTCTTGTATAGATAAGTTTGTAGCTACTTTTATTTGGTCGCTCCATCTTTTTGGTGATCTTCCTCTTGGTCTGGAACCTTTCATCTTTCCATACACAACCGATCGGGTTCCTCCTAGATATGTCGCCAAAAAATTTCATGATTTTGAAGTCTATGGTTTCACGTAGCCGTTGTGGTTTATTAATTTTTTCCAGGATTGACTGATTTGTTCTCCTTGCTGTCCAGGGAACACGAAGTATTGGTCTCCAACACCACATTTCTGTTGCGCCAATCTTCTTTTCGTCTTGCGCTTTAAGTGTCCATGATTCAGTACCGTACAGCAGTATGGGATATATGAATGTTTCAATCACTTGTTTTTTGGTGTTCACCGTTATGGCACTGTCTATCCATGTTTTTCTGATATCCTTAGCTGCTTTTTTGGCCATCTTGCATCTTCGTTTAACTTCATCTGTACATCCTTAGTTATTATTTATTAGTGCTCCGAGATATGCAAAGGTGTTTACTACTCAGCATTGTCCTATTTGTGTTATGTCTGGCCGGTTGTTATTTTTTCTATCTACTGTCATAATTTTGGTTTTTTCTTAGTTCACAGCAAGTTCATACTCATTGCTAGTTATTTCTAATCGTGTTATAAGTTCTTCTAGTTCTTGTTTTGTGTGTGCTAGTAATGCAGTATAGTCCTCGTATCGAGATGCCTCCTGCCCAGTTTCCAAGGTTTTTCTCATAATGTATACTCCATATATATCGAATATCTGCTGAGTATCTATTTTACACTAAAGTTAATCCGATCTCGCTATTTGATTTTCGACATCAGGCTGGAGAAGGTCACTTACACATATTACGTTCCTACAGGATTGGATCTATCATTACGCAAAGTACGCAGTTACGTGGGGCCATCACCCCGAGAGGCCCATCAGACCCTTCAATTTTCAGATTCATATAGGGGGGATCCCGGATACCCTAGGGAAATTCCACCAAATCATATAAGGGGGGGACAAGGAAGTTCCACAGAATAATCATGTAGGTTGTGTAGAGCCCACAAACAGGTTAATACGACACTGAGTCCATACCGGTAAGAAATATTTGCCACTTCGACTACTGGTGGTACTACTTAAAAAGTAAGGTTCCAGCAGACAGCATCGGTTTGTATCATTTGTCTTATCAAGAAAAAGTTGTCTCAATGCATTTTAAGAAACATCTCATATTTTCCAAAAACGAAAATACTCAGTTTTTCTTCAACATCTTCGTAGCAAATTAAAATATGCAAAAGTGATAAAGGAAAAAGCTTAATGTGAGAACACGTTTTCGCTATTGTGATTTGCTTTGTCATAACCTAGAAAAATGAGCTTTTTTCTTATGCAACGGCTACTTAACTTTGATACCATCTATAGCGAGTTTTAATTGCTTTTGTGCATAGTAATGCTTAGCTCTGCCTATCATTACATAAATCCCATCTTAGCATATACGTACATAATTGGTACTCTTTAAAACAATCTATTCAATAGTATCAAAACCAAGCGGGAAATACCTTTTTATATTCTGTGTTAAGTTACCTACAGCTTTTGCCTTTTCCAATTATTACTTACATTATTAGTTTTATTAAACCTTGTGATAAAACAAATTGATCTCTAAAGTAGGCAACTCTACGATATCCTTTTGATGTACCAGACAAAATAAATTAAATCTAAAAATTTAAAATGCAGTGAACATAATATTGGCTTTTAACATTAATAATTGAAATATTTTGCCTAATTACAAATCAAACAAAAAAAAGTTATTTCGATATTTGAATTGTACAGGATGTCTGGGAAATGATTACAATAAATTTAAGGACGTGTTACTTGTTTCATAAATATATACGTATGCCGAGAAATGCATCTCCTCAAGGATAGATTTATTTATATTTTTATTGCTGATGTCTTTACTAACTTTCTATACAAAGGTATGAAACGTCACAGTAACAACATCCAAAACATGTCGATAAATCCGACATAGAGTTTAAAAGTTTGAGAAAATGATTGTGTTCATAACTAAGACTCAGTCGGGTTTACAATAAAAACTGGAGTGTTGGCTAAATCTCTCCCTTTACAACTCAAAATTGGTATAAGTACTTCGGAGATATACTCGATTTAGCCATCCTAACTTATTACTAGCCAAAACTAATATTATCAATAAATCCTGCCATCAATTCAAACATGTCAAGCAATTTTCCCATACTCATCAAAACCAAAGTGTTTTTAGTCATTTCCAACTAAAGTAAACTACTATTGTTGTAAGTTACTATTCCAAGTTCCAAATTCATATCTTAACATCTACCGTGTGTTTGCTGTTGGTGTTGTCCTAGAGCTCCTAAAGGTTCTTCAATATCTGTGATTGTTTTCGTGGAGATCATTAGATTTTTCTGTCATATTTGTTCTTTGTCGTTTTCAAACGCTTGTTAACAAGAAGTCGATTACACCGGTTCTAGCAAGGTCATCACCACAACCTGAAGGCCATTTATGATGTACCCTAAAGCTGAGAATTCGTTTTGTGAGAGACCTTGTGAAGGTGCAACCGCCAGTTTTCCTTAACCTTAATGAGGGCTACTCCGATTCTTCAGTTGCACACCCACCCCATTAGACGATAACTGCAGAAGTTACAAATAGGTTCTAAAGCCATTGCTTTCCTAACAGGAATCAGCAAAGATGGTGATGGCGTCGGCTGCATTGATCCTAAATTATCAGGTTTGGGAAATTTATAAAAGAAGTCGCTTACTGATCTTTTAAATTAAATTTGAATATTTCTAATTTATGTGGTTGATTGCGCTTTGCGCTCTCTAGGTCACTACGCCTTCAAGCATAGCGGCGGTCACGGATCTGGTAAAAGAAACGCAAAAGTAACTGTGCTACATTGAAAGATTCTAAAAATGGAAAAATAGCATATTTTTTTAAGAAATCTACATATTCTCTCATATACCTCCACCAGTCGGTTAAATTAGAGAAGATTTGGCTATTTTGGAGATCAGTTTACTTATGCTTTTGTTTTTTCAAAAAAGTTCATGGCTTAATAGATATTTGCTACAAACAAAATTATCTTATTTCTTTTAAACAAAAAGCATTTCCACATAGTGTGCCATGGCTTTAAACATATGAAAATCATTAATTTTTGTCGGATAAAATACATTTGTTATGTAACAATTGCTAAAACAAAACAAAAGACGCTTTTAAGATACTTTTCTGAGCATTCACAGATAGCATAAAATAAGCAGCTAAAGTCCTATAAAAGCGTATTTATTTTGTTTTAGCAATTTTTGCATAACAAATGAATTTCTTTGGTAAAACTCCACGACTTAGTGTGTTAGATGTCACGGCACACTATGATAAAAAATGATTTTCACTTCATAACTCGGAAAAACAATAGAATAGCTATGTCAAGCCATGTATCACTGAAAAGCATTTAATGCGTGCAGTTCAGTAATATGGAAATCAAGTAAGCGTCCCATTAGAGAAAATTTGAATTTACGTTTCACCGCTAAAGTAAAACAAAAGACAATTGCGAAAATATTTTTTTTGTGTTTCGGAGTAAATTCTCTGAAACACCCTCTTTGCTATTCTTTTCTATCTTTGCGCGTTCCTGAAATATCTCACTTACAAAAAACAAAATAATCTCGTTTTTAGAAAATATCTAGTAAGCCGTAAACTTTTTTGAAAAAACAAAAGCATAAGTAAACTGATCTCCAAAATAGCCAAATCTTTTCTAATTTAACCGAGTTCGTATCTCTTACAATTACAATTACAATAGTACAGAAATTTTTTTCCGATAATGCTAGTTCTTTCTAAAATAATTGAACAATTAAAGAAGTTTAGATAAAAGAAACGGAACAATCTTTGTGATAAATATAGATAACCTGTCTGTCATAAGAGAAGTTGGCCAAGTTTCTCATAACTTCTTAACATCAGCGTTCATATTTTGTTTTGCTTTTTCTGGATGCAGACGTATAGTTACCTCAAGTCATGAAATTATATCCTATTTCATTTAATTAAATGAAAATATTAAATATATTGTTTAAAAAATAAAAGAATAGGATATGTTTAAGCTTGCTGAAAGCATATAGTTGCAGTGTACTGTTTATAGTTATATCAGTTCCAGGATATGCTGTATAAAAAATAATAGAAACAGATTTATTATTACTTACTCCTTTTTCATCATATTTTGCCAAAATCTGTGTTAAAGCAAATTTTGTTTAATTAAGGTTAACAATTCTAAAATGACTTTTTAAATGTAATTTATCTGATCAATTTAAAAATGATGTAAATGAAAAACTTTTTCTTTAATAATTAAAAACTAAACTACATAAATATGGACTCCCGGTATATCCTTTGTCTGGCAATAATTTTAATGATTTTGACACAACTATTTGAATATAATTGCTTCAATAAATTCTGATGAGTCAAGTCGATTCCAATTTAACAAAAGAATTTGCACAGATTTATTTAGTGTGCTACAACATTGCAGTAATATCTTGTCGATAATTTTCTTAAAATCAATAATACAAAAATCTAAAGCAAAAATTCTATGTAGAAAGCTTTTGTGCCTTTTTATTTATTTTAGTGCAAGATTTTCTTTTTTAATTTAAATAATTAACGATAAAATGTTTTTATGAAATCAGATAGATACTTTCATGGAAAACTGTTCATGCAGGCGCGGGTTTGGAGACGGAAAGACCCAGGATGTAGCAAAAGAAACAATCGATATGTAGAAGCTCGGGTAAATGGTACGCGCATTGCGCATGCTTCAACTTTTTATTCTTTTTTCCAACATGAAAATCTCTGTTATCTTGAACTGTTTAAGAATAAATGTAGTTAGATCTTGAGGAATGCGTAATTACTAATATATCAATATTCATGTCTCATCTATTTCATAAAGTTATTTTTTTATTATATGATTCTATTTTGTATAAGCGAAAGAAATAAAAACTCATCAGTAAAATCATTTTCAAATTAGTGATATTTAACCGATAAAAAGCAAAATTTAATTAATTCAGTTCTACTGATGAAAAAATCATCTTTCGTTTTTGTAACATTTAGAATCGGCATGTTTTATTTTTCTTTTTGTTTTCCTAGTATTTCATATGTTTCATGTTTTTATTTTTCCATGGCATTGTAGTTAATTATTTCAATATTTCTCTTCTCTCTTTAATAATTTTTTTTCTGCATTTCATATGTTTCAAATATATGCACATTCATAATTTTTCTTATATTATCTTAATTCAACTCGATAAAATATCTGTATTTAAAGTAACAAATAATACTACTAGATGGTAGATATTTCCATTTTAATTAAACAAATATTGAATAGATTAGTTGCATAGAGAAACATTAAAAGCAAAAATTGTAGAGTCAAGATTGACAGCAAAAGCAATATTTTTTGTTATTTTCTGTTATTGGAATACAAATTGATCCGGGTGTGAATTGTCCCTAGATAATGCAGAAAATTTGTCATTCTGTAGCAGCGAAACCAAACCCCTTTCGTCGAAAATGAAACATCATTCCTGAAAATATTATTTCATATTGGATTCGGCTACTGATATCTAAAGTTACAGATTTTGTTTACACGAAATAAATTCTTGCGTTCCTTTCTTTATTTTGCTTCAACGTCAAATTCATAAAGGTAGATATCTAATCATACTGAAATTGAAATCTACTTATAAATAAGTCAAAGACATTTTTGCGCAAGAGAATTAAAGTAGCATTTATTTTATAGTAAAAATTCGAATATCAATTTATATTATTAACTTATTATACATTTTGTTATTAATTGTTATTATTTTATTATTATTATTAAGAGCGGTGATCATATAATAAGCTATTGGCAACGCAACGCAACATGAGCACTCATTACGTTTTTAAACATTGTTACCATGTTGGAGCAAATTCAATATGTTCTCACATGTATCCATGGTGCACCATACAATCGATATTTTAAGTCCTTCTTAATTAGAAACAACAACACAATCATCAGTAATGTTTGCCTTGATACTTGTTCCAAATGAAAACTAATCTGACACTGAACACAGTTTTGAAACTGAGAAAAATCATAAACATTGTTTTATTCAGAAAGAAAGTCTGTGGAAATTCTTGCTGAAGATAAGTATTACCACTAACGCCTGAAACCAACAATTATTTAAGTTTGCTATTTTGAAGTTTGAGTCTTGGTTGTTATTGTTCCAAAAAGAACAAATGGGATTGTTGCTAGAAAATTAGCTAACTGAAAACAGATTAATGGGCAGAGTAAACTAACAGAAGTAAGATCAATAATGGGATTGTCCTAATGTCTAGTTTACAGGAAGTTTGGAAACGCACTCAGGTTTTAAAATATTGTAATCAGAAAAAACTTGAACTGCATTGTGATCGAAACTGAATACATTTAAAGAAGATGTAATGAAGGTTAGATATTTTGTTAATCATTGATTCAGAAGTTAAAAGTCAAAATATCCCAAAAGGTTTCACATACTGTCATCAAAACTACAATCTGTATTTATGAACTTGTGTTATGTATCTTGTTTTAGATTAGCTAAAAACGTAAAGACAGGTTACTATAATATTATGGGATTTGCTTCATCTTATCAGTCTTAGTTCTTTCAATTTATTATTGCGCGTCTTATCTGTTTAGTATCTCCTAACCGAGTTAGACAACATACTTGCAAGCCTTCATATTTTTGTCAAAGTTACAATTGAGATACATTCAACATTTGCTGAAAAGAATGAGCACTTTGAAGATTCTGATTGTCTAATTTGTGTTTTACACAAAACCCAAGTCCATTTCTAAAGTGCATTTTTGCTTCGAATTAACTACATTCCACGTAGAACCGACCATCACCGATCTTTTTTGCAACTGAGTAAAAACATCCTTTTGACTGAAAAACACAAGCGGATCAAAATTCTCGGTGTTCTTAACAGCTACTCTCTTATTCCGAAAACGGGAAAAGATAACTAGAAATCCATTTTAGACTATTATGGAGAGGACAGTAAGAAGCTTAAAGCCCATATCCTGGAATTGTGGATAAACGCTTTTGGAGAATCTGGCAAAAATAATCAGTGCTTAAAAAAAAATAATTGTTTTGGACAGTTTTTGTATATATTTTTCTCATGTTATAAGATTGCTAGTATAAAATACTTTTCGAGTTCGAACTTATTGGAACTCTAGATACCGATACTCGGATATCATCTTCCAGGCACATAAAAAACTAAATATCTCCTGCAAATGATCCTCGTAACTTCTGTAGACTAGAAATAAAAGATTGTTTATGATGGAAGAGTTGAAATTGAAAAATGTATGTTGTGACATTGAAGGAAAACAATTAATGCCCAGCAATTCGGCTGGCCAATTAATATTAAGAGTGTAAGCTGCAAGATGGATCTATAAGTTCCAATGCAAGGCAACTGCCAAGTCTATTTCATTTTTAACACCTGGCACCTTCAGATCTGTTTTAAATCGTCGAGTCTTTCTACAGTTAATGATAAGACTTCAACTAGCTTTATTACCAATTTGTAAATTCGTTTCTCGAAGAGACAAACCTGAATTTATTAAAAGAAATCTCCAAACAACAATTTGTAAATGACGGAATGTCAGAAATCAATAAGACGATTTTGCTGAAGAAAAGTGAGAACAAGTTTCTAGCGTCCTAGGAATTAGTTTAGTTGAAGAAAATGTATGAGAGATTGTTAAGCATTTTTCTACACTCTCTACCTGGCTAGACGAACGATTTTCAAGCAAGTTCATTATATTCTTTTTCAGACAGAACTTTTCAGATTTTCGAATCATGCCCTTTATTGTAGTTCCAGCCAGGATTCTTGTTTCTATCTTTTTTTGGAATGATCGTTTAGAACTAAACTACACACATTATGGCAAACACGAATTTCTGAAACAGTCGTTTCCTAGGTAAAAGTAATGAGACTGTCTTTATACGAAGATCTCCACGTGCAAAATATTCCGGAAAAGGTTCACTAATTGTCTTTGAACGAAACCAATTTGGGCTCAAAGTCTCAATTGGTCATTTCTTTGTGTCTGCAGGATTTAAATTAGAACAACTTAGCGTTGGAAAACGATTAGCTTGAAATGCCAAAATTAGCTTGCTTGAAAACTTTGGACTTGCTTTGATAATTTATGGACATATAATCAGTATTCTTCAGTATCAACAAGTACCAAAAACTTCCAAATACCGCCAATGATAAACGCTAGCAAAACAAATATCCTATTTTGAAGTACTAATGATTAGAAATAATAGAATTAGGAAAACGGAATTGCTTAAAAAACTGCTATAAATGTGTAAAGAGAATGACAAGATATTGCTTGGTTTTTCATATGGAATACTATCAGATAACTCCACCAATATATAATGAGGAACTATAAAACCATTCTGCTACCATGAGCGTCTTTAGCCTAATTCTATATCTTATACAGAAATTCACTTGTAATTTAATTAATCTTTGAACTTTTTACTCTGGAATTGTGCGTTTCTGGAGAAATAGCAGATATACCCTTTCTTGTAGAAAACTCAGACAAACAGTTTTTAAGAAGTAAATCTCGTTTTAAGCAGTTTTATTCTTCACCAAGGTGATAGTGAGAATAAGAACTACACCAGAATCTGTTTACAAAACAAATTATATCCAGATACTTCTTAACTTAAGCTTGTCAGATAATTCAAATGACGTACAAACTACCAAAAAATCGCCCATATTAACGTTTTTGGAAAACTATGGTCCGGTGGTTATGTAGATCGTGTTAACAGCAATGACGTTGTTTATCATCAGAAACACCTCAGTTCAGTCAATATCTCAATATGATTTTTTTTATTGTTCTGTATGTAATGCTCAAGAGCCTGGTTTTGGGAATTGTTTTGTAACATCTTGTAACTTATACATAATTTTGATCCTGGTTCAATTAACATAGAACGGGGTTTACTATGAATACCAATATGAATCGAGCATCAGATTCAAAGAACAGGTATCAATTTTGCCTTTTTCGGTCTTAATCACTTTAAATGTGATTCAACGCTTTAGTTTCTTACTTACGCTTATTGGCATGGAACTTTGTGACACACCGTGGTGCATCGGTTGGGAAACATTTAAGCAACATCTAGTGCAAAAATTACCATCCCATAGAAGACCTGATGATTGAAAAAGTAAATTAAATAATTAATTGGATTCAGGAACTTAACAAAGAAGACAGAAATGAAAATAAAAAATCATCTGACAAGAAAATGTTGCAAAGTTTAAATGCTTTTGAATGTTGTTTTTGAAGACTTGTTGCGACTTTCTATACTGAATGGTGTTAGTCTTTTTATACAGTTTTTTTTTTGTAATTACTAATTAGTATAGTTAACAAGATTATTTTGATATTGAAATTTTGAGTGATCCTCGCAAAAGATTGCAAAGTATTTCTGTTGAATTTATAAACTTTAGAACATTTCAAATAAATATGATGTAATGTGAGTGTTTCTGGCAACATAAAATATTTTCCACGCAATTTTCCAACCTAATATACGTGTACAATGCTATGCAATATTCAACTTAAATCCGCATTAATTTTGCGAGATGAAGTAAAAATATTTCAACAGCTTTCAACTAGATAGTACAGTTCTGAACAAATTGTAATGTATGAAAACACAAAATACTTGTTTGAAAATACCTACGTCAAAAAATATATAAAACCTAAAAAAAATCACAACAGCTACTTGCCTTTTCAACATGCAAAAAATTACTCGAGAGTATATCTTCCATTCAGAATGTTTTTGTAGATGACCTGTTATCCAGAGACTTTTTGTTGGGGTATAAATAAAAATTTGAACAACATTTCAAGTGAGTTTGTCAACATCACTTGATGAAGGACAGATGATTGCATCCCTCTTCTTGTATACGTAAGGGTTAAGTCAGGCCAATGACATTCCGTACGAGCGTAGGACTAATTGTTAATTTTGTGTTGTTCTACTCAGGCAAAAGGGTTAATTAAATATTACGAACACAGAGGTACAATAGAATTGAATTAATCATTAAACTTTAAAGTACTTACGCAATACGTGCGTATGTGAGAATCTGAGTTTCACAAATACATTTTCAATGTTCTAGGATTTTCTTAAAATTGGGAATTATTCCGTTATATCCAAGAGTGAAAATCTAAAAAGAGATTGGCCTTGTAAAAGCATGTTTTGCGAAAGGGAAAATGATAGCCCTTCTAACGGAATAACTTCAGAGGGGTAAATAGATCCCCTATGTTCAAAATTGTCCCCGTTCGAAGGAGATGGCGCAATCCTGTAATCGATATCTAAACTCAGCTGTTGTTGAGGCAGGCTCTACTGCTACTGTTTAATAAATGATGAAGACCTTGTTAAAATAGCGCTTTGAAACACGCGAGGATAGGAATTATCTATGACGTTTCACCAACTCGCATCATTCTCAGAAATTTCGGAAAATTATCCAGGGAACAGTAGCAGTAAAATAGGATTTTGTTGGTTCGAACTTCCTAACCGAATACCATTTCAGATAAATTGAAAGCAAAATAATTCTGCGCTTTATATTCTGGGGAGGTTTTTGTTATTGATTTTTGTCTAGTTGTTCCCATTAGAAGAATAAAAAAGAGTGAAAATATTCCTCTCAATATTATTTTATAAAAGTTTCCAAATTAAAATAAGAAAGAAATTTTCTTATTTGGAACATTGGCTTTTGTGATCGATTCCACTTAATACTCTTCCGTTTGTTTTCGACTTTGTACATAATCGATTATTGCTGTTATAAAGCTCTTTATATTTACCTTTAGTTACTAAATGATATATACGTAGCTTTACTGAAACCCTAAACGACACGTATACATTTTATGAGGAACGCCTTATTTAAAGTTAAATTAAAATGTTACGCTAATAGTAGGTAACGTCGTTAGCGATGTCGTACAGAATAAATTATAGAAATTACACAAAATGGGTGTTTAAGGGTGTTAGAAGCAGTTTAGTTAGATACTGGTATTTTACAGGGAAAGCATGCATTTCGGAAGAAAATTAATGAGAATTAAAATTGCATTATGTCCGACTAAATAGACAAAGACAAAATTTTGAGCAAACTGACATAAAAATGAAAACAGAATCAGACGAAATAATCTTACGTTATTTTAGTTAGCTTAAGGTAAATTACAGCTGGCCTAAGGCTCACATCAGTGTCTATGGTCTCTAGAAAAACACGTAATTTCTAAGACATGAAATTAGAAAAGTTTTCTTGTCTCAGCAGTATACAAAGAAAAAAACAGGAATATTGGAAACATTTGGAGACGAAAAAAGGGACCGATAGAAGCATCGCAGCAAATATTGATATTTATAATCTTTAAGGCACACAGAAAGGTTTTATATACACTGCAATTTGGTTTTTTCATTAGTGCAAGTTTACAAAGATTTTTAAGTGACTTGCAATGCGGTGAAGTTAAAGCTTGATGTATGAAAGTTGTGCAAAGGTTTAAACGCATGTAAATTAAAATTAGAATTTTGATCTAGGTAGCAAATTCCAGGCAAGATTAAAACAACAGATGAAGCTTTTAATCTTTTCCCAAGAATGTCCCGTAGGTATTAAGGTTCGGGTTACAAGCTGACCACAACATGGAATCAATATTTGTGTTTTTAGGTCTCATTTGATTTTAAATTAAAATAAGATCTTATTCAGAAATATTACGTGAAGAAAAATAACATCGTTTTTAGCTAGTAACTGGATTGTCTATTCACCAATGCAATCTCAATGCTTTTGAAGAATCCTTAAAAATGATCAACCAGGAGCTGTATGCCATTCTATACACTCGGTCACATCTATCATTGTTAATCTCGACATTTTAATCACATTCTGTGTTCTATAGTAAAGACTGTACGAACAAATTTTTCTTAATTGTGTACCAATTGCAAATCTTCCTCTTTTGAGGGACGCTTTCTGTAGACGATTAAAACTGTTTTAGATAGACTCGATAAACTTTGCGTTCTTGAAGCTAAGACAAGATTGCTTACCAGTAGTCGTGCCATGACAAATCCTGAGAAGTTGTCTTTCCTTCCTATTGTATTCAATGATGTAATATGGTGACGGTAGTGTTTTAAAGTTGAACTGGTTGTTTTTATTTCAAACGTACAAAACTTGAACCTAGAAGATCATAAAGTCACCAAAGGGTTTTGATTAGCATTCCTATCCGCCCAATTTCTAGATAGTTAGCTAAGAACTGTATCAACCTAGACACGAAAGTTCCATTGCCAAAAACTTTAAAATGCATTAAAGACTTTGAAATAAATTTAGTAGTGAAACCCAAATTAAAAATACAATTGAATGAGCTGAATTAAAAGGAATTAACTTCACAAATGCCAAATGTTCAGGAAACGAAAAAAACGCCCCAAAATCTTATTTTTAGTATAAACGAAAACTTTTTAATATCAGTGTTTTCCTAAGCGACAGTTTTATTCAGCAATAAAGAAAGCTAAAAGAAAAACCGTCTCAGTTTGTGAAATTTGAGAGACCTGCTGTGGAGTTAGTTCCTTTTAATTCTGACTCATTCAATTGTAGATGCTTCTTGTTCTTCAAACTTATTAGCTTGAGGACTTCACTATGTAGTTTAAATTTGTATTTCTTCTGCAATCTCGACTTGATTGGTATAAAGTGGTGACATCTAGGCAGGTCTTTTGAGGTAACAATGTGCTGACTGCAACAGCAAAATTGGTAGTGGACTTGTGGTCTTTAGGTATGGAGCAGAGTGTGAGAAGAAGTACATTCTCAGTGTTGTAGTCGGTTATCTTGGTGATGGCAAAGTGTCAAATAAAGCAGCAGAATGCTGGTAATGGAATGACAGTGGCAGTGGCAATCAAGATAAGCCCAGAATGGCAATGGCCTGCGATTGAACGCAATACCAATAACCGGTTGATACAATAACTTCCTTTAATACACACAAGGAAAGTACCATAGACAAAGTTGTTTGATTTAACGTCTCTGCAGCAAAACCCATGAAGAAAATAGTGACAATTTGTTAAATAGTTGGTTCAAACCAAATTGCTGAGTTTGAACACCAAAGATCTTTACCCTTCGCACTATCACTGCGGTAATCAATAGGTTAGTCAATGTGTATGTGTTTAATTTGTTGGTTTTGGCCATCTGTTGTTAATTAAAAGATGGTTTTGAAAACCTCGAAAGAGCCAAAGAAGAATACCAATAAACTCCATTCTTGGTTGTGCTTTGCTTGACCAACTACCGGTCTGTTTGCATTGTAACACATTTCTTTTATTGTTCGTTTAGTTAATTAAAAAATATAGTTTAGTGTAAGTAAAAGTATCGAGCTTGATTAGCACAAAGTAGGTTTTGCCTTGAACAAATTTCTTTAGTCCACATTTTCCTTATTTGACGTCTACACTACAGGGTACCAACTACCACTATCACATGTTCCTGTTCTAATATGCCCAGCAACAGGCAAACTCTCTGAATGTGGGTGGATTATTGGATTGCTAACTTAAACACACTTGCTTGTTTATGACGAAATTGATTTTTATTTGTCAATGTGTCATATTCAAATAGCTGAGTCTCTTTAACTTGTTATAGCCAAAATCTAGTTTAGTGACTTTTTTTAAAATCTAGCCTATAGAGAAGATAAGAGATGTGTCTATAAGATACCATTAAGTTGGAGGTTGACAGGCTTCAACTACTACTGATAAATAGTTTGTGGCACGGGGAAGCATAAATTTAATTCAAATATTGAAACGGTTTTATCCTTGGTACTAATTGTTGATGTCATGTCGTCACTCCGTTGGTCCAGCAACAGATCAAAACGGCTTTAACAATGAACAAAAGCTCAGCTTAAATATATTTGAAGTCTAAGTAAATATTTCCATTCAAATATTTCTTTGGAAGGCAAGAATATGATCCACCATGTCAGGGCATTTGAAATGAGTTCTAATATTTACAACGCAAATGGCGTTGGATTTATCAAAATCGCCATTCAAAAACAACTGAATGGCCGAATTATTGCAACGAAATGGAATTTTGGTATGACATGCTGCTCATGACCGCTCGCAAGTCATTAGTTTTGACTGAGAAGTGCTGATAACGACGAAACAAAGGTGAAACTTTCAACGAACAAAAATACAGAAGTATCTCGAACCGTAACCGAAACAAAAAACTACCTCACATTAATTAACAACTTTGACATCAAAGAGGACTTATTTGGGCGCATCAATAGATATTCAGATATTCCATACAGAAAACTAAATTGTCCAAGTGTATTGCCACCAAGAACGAATTGTAAATATCAGTTATGACTTTGTTGATTTATATAAAAAGATTGTATTCAAATTCAGATGTGAGTTGCATCAATCGTTTTCCTTATATTTGATTTCGTTATTCCAAGCCGTCTTTCCTGTATTATGGGAAATACTGCGGCGAATCATTAAAATACCTATTAGGATTTCTCGATTTCCTAGATTGTTTCATGTTAGAAAAGTTGCGTAACTGATAGAAATTTGAAACCAATTGGATGATGATTATAACAAAAAAAATGATATTAGCCATGTCTGTTTTTTTAAAACTTCAATTAACGTATAATTAATTATAATACAGAAGAAGCACTTCATTCTCCAGTCTGCTTTTTTTTTCGAAATTTGGGCGAAACTGTTCAAGTTAGTCACGACTATACCTAAAGTTCCATTTTCAGCCGATAGCAACTTTCCGAATTTCCTATTCAGCGAGATCTTCTTGTTTCCACGGCAAGTTTGCTAATTAAATTACGAAACACACACATCCACACACTTCGCGGTTTCTTTACCTTAAGGTGAATTTCCTTTGGTTATGACACCGGGTTAGAAAACAGCTCATCTCATTACTAGTTTACTTGTACTTATTTAATGAATATAATGTCTACCATCATATAACGCTCTAAAACACCGATATAATCCGGAAAGTTCAAAGTGAAGAGACAGGGAGCACCCTACAACTCCCCTGATTTTGCGAGGTTAAAAGGTGGCGGCGGTGAAGTTTATTGAGCGTCTCAGGGGTGGGTCATAAAGCTCAACGGAAACACCTTGAAATTTGGTTGCTGTTTTTCACGAAGGGAAGATATGATAGTGACCTACAAACCTACTCTAGATAGATAATGATTTGTTAAAACGCTTCGCGTGCCCTGGAAATTGTTAAGTTGTGGCGTGTTTTGTAACTTTTAAGGTAGACAGGAAGGAAATTAAAATATCTCGTCGTCTGACTTTGAATACTTTTTTCTTCTCTTTTTCTAGTTGCGTATTTGAAAAATGGAGCATGTTTGTTTTGAAAAGAATGTATCAGAGTATAACGAGTCTAGTTTGGAACATTTAGAATTTATAAATTTAAGGGAGAAAACAAGAATTGTGTCGACTTTTTAGGTTGAAAGAAGTAGAGAATTTACACAAGGCCATAATTTTTTGTTGACTACAAAGTATTTTAAAAATGAAACTAGAAAACGATTTATACTTTTCATAATCCATTTTAACTATTATGAACGCCTTGAAGTAAATTAGGAAAAGGTAGAAAACGGTGCGGTTTCAAAGATCGAGTCAAGAATGGATGAACAATTTGAGTTGGCCACGTTTACGTTCTAACTGAACCCACAAAATAACTAACTCGTCTTATGCATGTAGGTATGCTAGTTTGGCGTTCTACTTGTTTCAATCTACAGGATACTGCTGGTTTTCGAGGTTTGTATAACGAGATTCATAGAATGGGAAATTCAAAGAAAAACTCTGTCATGTTAGTGCATTGAAAACCGCGTTGTACTAATTTGAAGATAATGTGAGAAGAGAAGCGAAAGATTCTAATCATTCTCTGAACATCTTTTACTCTCTCTCTCTCACTTATATAAGCTTTCAACAAATAAGGTAACCAGAAAAAGCACTGAACAGTTTTAAGGAAATACAAAATCTCAGTAACGATGCAATGTGACGGTAAACCAATTATAACGTTTAAAATATGAATAAGTGAAAAAGACTTTTTCATACAAATTGATTGATTTTAAAAGAAAGTAACACAACTTATTTATATGTATGTATATTATAGAAAAATTAATCAATTTTCCTCCAAAACACAAAAATTGTTCTGACAAAATGCAAATAGCGCTACCATCCTCGGAAGTATAATCTTTTCTAGACAAAGCATTGGTGGATGTTCGGCATTGATAAGATCGATATTTAATAAGATTCCGAACACTTTGAATGCTGTTCATCAAGTACAATTGTTTGATGTCTGTTCCACCGTGAGGGATTGATGAGACATAAAGTAATGAATTTACGAAAATCCAGTGTTTCAGAAGAAATAATATATGTTCGCATTATTTGTTATTAAACTTAACCTAAAACAACCTAATCCAACCTAACCTAACTTAATTAACCTAATTAAACCTTTTTCTATTTCTTGTGCGGTTGAGGAAAATCTCGGTAGATACCTTATAGCCCGTATCGTGCTAATCAGGTAGCGTGGGGTTGGAAGTCCATTAAAAACTCCTATCCACTTGTGCTGTCACCATTAAGTCTCCTGTCTTGTACCAATTTTTGCTGCTTTGTAGCATTTTCCTTATCAAGTTATTCCTAGAAATTCTGGCATCTATTTTGTTTTCAGTTTTCATGTTTTGCATTTTTTAAAACGTGCGTTCTCAGAACTGTCTATGTCATGTCTGCAATACCAGCACAAATCGTCTTTGATCTTCTGTCCTTATATGTCCTGAAGCTTTCGTGTCCGCACAGCAATTATTCCAGGCCTCTTGCCATTTGTCTAAGGGTTTGGAGCTTTCATCCTTCTTTAGTTGTTGTGATATTACACGCCTCTGGTTTTTCCTGGCATCTATTCTTGTCGTTTTTTTGACTAACTATTTAATGGAGATATTTTGGAAAGCTATCTGTGCTGCGTCCAATGAAATCGCTTCAAATTTCTCATATATTCTGATGTATATTTTCCTTTGTATGATTCTTAGTTTCACTAGATTTCTTTTAATATGTAATGCTGTATGCCAAACCGGAGCAGCATAGACATCTGTGAAATACACCGTGCTTCCTAGTATTTCTTTCTTTCTATTCCAGGGTTCTCCGATATTGGATTATCTTTGACAACTGTGTCATTATTTTGTCAGCTTTCTCCGTTATTTTTTTTATATGTCTGGCAAAGTTTAGTTTGTCATTAATTTTTAAATTCAGCTACAACTTTTTTCTGCCAGCCTCTGCTGTTTCTGAAACCAGCCTTAGTTCGTTTTCTTGCATCCGCCTTTTAATACCTTGTTTGCTTTATTTTCTAAATTTGTTTCTGTATTGGCTTTTATTACTAAAATAGCATAAGCTATAATCGTAGCATTTTCCACTGTTTTCAATTGTAGAACTCCGTCACACATTGTGTTCCGTAGAGTAGACCCTAGAACAGAACCTTGTGAGACACCTCTGCTAATATACATTTCTTCTCTGTTTCTCAAAAGTACTATTCTTTGTTCTTAGTAACTTTCTACAATTCTCTGTAAATAGTTAGTCATGCTCATTTTTTTTAACTTGTCGAGTAGGCTTGTCAATTAAAACTAAATATAATTTTCTTGCTTTATTTGTCTCTTTCAATTCTTCTTTGGCTAGGGCAGTTACCTTCATTATGCTGATGGTACTCTTGCTACTTCTGAATCCATACTGCATGTCCGATTAACTACTCCTGTATAACCATGTTGTTGTTCTGTGTTTGAAGCTTTGGGTCGTTGTTCCCTTGGAGCTCGTGGTTTCAACTGCTATGGTCATTTCAACGCCAACTAGAAATTAGCTAAACCGGACGTTTTTAAACCCCGGTAGGTATTTTTAACGTGCAACTCATCGTAGTAACACGGGATCCTTTTCCAGATTAGTTCCGCGAGAAAAATCTCAGGACTTTGATCGGGAATCGAATCGCAACCATTGGGTTGATAGTCAAATGCGAACTATGAAACCCACCGAGGCTCTCTCGTTTGAGGTGCATTAGTTTTAATTGTTTTAATAGCTTTCTTGTTATATCCAGCAAACAAAGCCTACAGGAGTCAATTCTTCCGGGCTTGGGTGTTAGTTTTATTTTCGTCTTCTTTAAATCTTTAGAAAACCTCCCAATCTCCCTTCCTTTAGGATCGAGTTCATCACTTTAAACATGAATTCGAAATACACTGTTGCTGCTTCGGAGGGGGGGGGGGGTAACGCCATCGGGACTTTAATCTCCCCGCTGATTCTTTAAGCTCTGCTGCTGTGAATTGAATGTAACCCTTTACCGTTCTTTGTTGAAACGTGACCCATTGGTGTATTGGAAACAATTTAATATCTCCCTCTCTTTTTCTATACATATTATAAAGGGTTTTCCAATAAGAGGTGTTATTTTGAATAGCCCGCTATTTCGGTAGATGTCACTTTTGAAGCTATCATTTTTTGACATTTGACAAGTAGAAACTACGCCATTAATAAATATGGAACGATACACGCTTCAACAACGCACTGAAATGATTGAAATTCACTATAAAAATGGTGAAAATTTGGCAGAGGCGGTTCGTAAAACTCGAACATTTTTGGGTCACCGTGAAGCACCTTGTAGGACCGCAATACAGAAATTGGTGAAAAACTTCGAGCTCTTGGGACAAGTTAGTGATGTGAAGAATAAAACCCGTGCACGTCGCTCAAGAACAGCCGAGAATATTGCTGTTGTAGCCGAAAGTGTTAAAGAAAACCCAGGTTTGTCCATTCCTCGTCGTTCTTTGGAATTAGCCATTCCACAAACGTCATTACACCGTATTTTGCATAAAAATTTGGGTCTTAAGGCTTATAAAGTCCAGTTAACACAAGAACTCAAGCCGGCCGATCATCAACAACGTCGTGTCTTTGCTGATTGGGTCGTTGAAATGCATGAAAATGATCCAGAATTCCATCGAAAAAATCATCTTGAGTGATGAGGCCCATTTCCACCTCGGTGGCTTCGTCAACAAGCAAAATTGTCGGATCTGGGGCTCAGAAAATCCAAGAGTTATTGTTGAAAAGTCTCTCTATCCTCAACGTGTGACTGTTTGGTGCGGTTTATGGTCCGGCGGAGTCATTGGACCTTACTTTTTCGAAAATGAGGCTGGAGCAACAGTTACGGTGACTGGATTGCGCTATCGAGAGATGATTAACGATTTTTTATGGCCGGAATTGGATGGTATTGATCTGGACAACGTTTACTTTCAACAAGACGGCGCTACGTGCCACACAAGCAACGAAACCATTGATCTTTTACGGAAAAAGTTTCCGGACCGTGTTATCTCTCGAAGAGGTGATCACAATTGGCCACCGAGATCTTGTGATTTAACACCTTGCGACTTCTTTCTTTGGGGCCACGTGAAAGAGAAGGTCTACGCCAACAGCCCAGCGTCGATTCAAGACCTCAAAGATGGAATTCGTGAGGCTATCGAGGACATAGGGCAGCCACTTTGCGATTTGGTTATGGAAAATTTCATGAAAAGGATATTGTCCTGTAAGCGTGGTCGTGGTGGTCATTTGCCTGATGTTATTTTCCACTATTAACGGCATACCTTCCTCTTTATAATGAAATAAACATCCGATCATTTATATTAAAAAATGGCACTTTTCTTTGAATATCAAAATAACACCTCTTATTGGAAAACCCTTTATTTATGTTGTTACTAATTTTCAACATATTTGTTACTATTTTGTAGGATCTTCTGGAAATGTCATTGTCCACTTCTGAATATAGCTCTTTCCATTGCTCGTTCTTGCTTTTCCAGATCTCTGGGCATAATTTTTTCTTTTCTTTCTTACATATTTACTTGTTTAGTCTTTTTCATTTCATCTTCATTTACATTTGTTCTTCCATTTATTCGTTCATCTACCTTCTGGCCACTATCCATGCTTTCTTTGTTCTGCAATGCTATTTTGACATTTTTCTTTCTGAATAACTTATAACTGGCATTCTGAGTTCATAGATATCTTTAATTAGTTTCATGTATTTCTGAAAGTTATTGCGTTTGTTTTTTCCCATTTTTTTCAAGTCTGTCCTTAGCCTCTTCAAATGCTCTCTGGAAATTCCTTTGTTTCATTGCTTCTCTCTCTTTTACCTGGTACTATGTATAGTTGTGATGGCTAAGTGTTTCTTCTTTTAATGCGTCTCATCCCTTTATTTGTCTCATTAGATGTTCGGTGGTCAATATCTCACTTCTGATAGTTTTTCTTAAATGTTGGTTTATTTTTTAAATTCGCTTAATTCCTTCCCTTCTAACATAAATTAATTTAACCTTACGAATCTCATCTAACCTATTTTAATCTATACGGTAACCGACAGAACCGATATTTGATAAAATTTATATCTTTCTGAACCTTTACTCTTCTAACTTATCCGAAACTAATGTAACCTAACCTAACTTAAATTGAACTAACCTTATAAACCTAACCCAACCCAATAGCCGAGGTGCAACTTGGAGGGTACAACAATCTGTCTCTTTCTTATCAATTACAAACCTATTTTCATTAATTGAAGTATTATATTAATAAATCAAAATCACTTAAAAATTAATAACACGGATGAAAAACATGTTTGTAATTAATAGAAAAAGACAAACAATTCCTCTCAGGTTACGTCACAATTATGTCCTCTATGAAACCTAAGCTAACCCAAGTATATACACCATCAATAAAATCGAATTTGATAAAATCTAATCCTTCCCAGATACCCTATTGTGAAAACAAAAAAAATTTTGAACTTTAGAAATTTTACTAAACCTAACCTAACTTAGAAAAACAGTAATTTCTTAACCGTTCGCTACCATGCTACTGGACTCCTCTGAAGAGAAATTCTTGGAAAATAAATATACATAGATGTTAAAGTTAGTGTGAATGAGCTAAACAGAAATGTAAAATCACAATATTAAACCATGACATGACAGCGATTTTTAAACAGCAATAAAAAGTCTCGTCGCATCAGAATAGAATTTAAATGAGTTGTAATGTATGGTACTATTGAGACACCTACGTAAGTTTATGTTTCAGTCTTGTTGCCATCATCAATAACAATTCCATTACCTACCTGCAACTTTTTGAAGTCTGTCTGTCATAATAGTATCTCTGAACGTCTTATCAATTATGAAACAACCATTTTTGTTGTGGAATTCAATAAAGATTTTCCATTTTAAGTTGATATTTTGATTGTGTCTACCATGATATCTTCCTCCTGAAATGTTCTTACTAGATGTCCTCGTCTCAACTTAATTTTTGCTTGTAATTTAGTAAAATCGTTTTTGTATATATCTTGACTCAAGAGTTTTGAAATTGTTGAGAGATAGTTAAAAACTGTGCTCAGCATGAACTTCATCTGGCTTCTTATAGTTCTGTGATACAGAGCTACAGCTCACCTCACGAAGTTTTGCGTATAATCTTGGATGTGCTATAGCAAATTGACGTTGCGGGCTTACTTTAATTTTTAATACATACAGGCTATTTTACAATTTCGTTTACAAAACCTTGAAATTCTTCTTTTTTAATTTGGGCTTCAACTGCTGGGTCAAATGGCTTCGTAAATGTGATACCAAATCCAAAAAATCTCGTCCCAATTCTAGGTTAGTATAACCGTGTGTTACGGAAATAACGAGAATTCGGGACTTTAGATGCAATATTCACCGTCAACATACATTAATGTGGCAAGGTCCAGCTCGGAGGGTTGGAAACGGGCGGATTCGACAACAAAGCTTGGTAGCAGTTTACTTGTAAAAGGCAACGTAATGTTTAAAAGAAAATGGGTATCAATTGGGAGAAGAATGTCCAAGATTGCAAGGGCTTGTCATACACCAACTATACGGACTTTGGTAAACTTATAAGTTCGACAATAGTTTCCTTTTGCTTAATAAAGGTGATATCAAAAGATACAGACGGTATTCTATAGTTTTATTCAATAGCAGGTACTTTGTAACAAATAAACACGACGCACACTGGTCAGAAATGACGAATAACCAGTCAAAACTAAATAACTCTCACAATTGCTTAAATATTTTTAATATAAGGTGTTATTGGCGTCTCTGCTATCCAAAGTGATGTAGAGAATGGAAATTATTTTATTTATTTATTTGTTTTATCGACGAAATTTAAAACAATTCGTATCTGAATTACATTCCGTCTGTCTGTTGGTCTGTTGCCATGTTACCGTAACTTTACAGAGCATGTTATATATGAAATCAACTTAGAGATTTCTTCTGATTACAGATACATAATTGGTATTTTGTTATCTCGAATAGTTTTCGAGATAATCGAGATTGAGAATGGCGATTTTTCGGCATAGTCTGTCTGTTGGTCTGTTGTCATGTTGCCGTAACTTTACAGGACATGTTATCTATGAAATCAACTTAGACGTTTCTTCTGATTACAGATACATAATCGGTATTTCGATATCTCGAATAGTTTTCGAGATAATCGAGATCAAAAATGGAGATTTTTAGGCATAGTCTGTCTGTTGGTTCTGTTGTCATGTTGCCGTAACTGTACAGGACGTGTTATATATAAAATCAATTTAGAATTTTCTCCTGATTCTAAATACATAATCAATATTTCGATATTTTGAATACTTTTCGAGATAATTTAGATAGAATTTCTTTCTTTATTTATTTGTCTTTCTGCTATTTGTTGTATATTTTTAAGACGAAGATTATGTCGTTTTTCTGAACTATTACACTGCACAAAGTATTAAATATAATATTCATACTGACACCATTTTTAATTGTTTTTCGATAAGAAAGTGACCGAGTTTCAAATTTGGTAAAAAGAATCGTGTTCGCTTTGTTTGCGAGTAAATTTGTAACTTAGTCGTTTTCAACGAACTCCAAAGGAGTCCTTATTGAGTTTGCGAAGTCTGTCTGTCTGTCTTTCTGTCCGTCCATCCGCATTTTTAAATTTTGAGATTTTGACTTGAGATTTGGATTCTACATCAAAAACTAAAAACAATGTGTTGTATTCGTTTCTTTTGGCCGCCGAAACTTGAAAAATCTTCAAGAAATCATTTTTTACTTTAGAATCGTATTTTACATTAAAAAAATAAGAGAAACGTATACTTTTATCTTTTTGATATCACCTCGGAAACATGGTCAAAATAGCCGCCAAAATTTGAAAAAAGTAACAAAACGGAATTCGTTATGCCTTGCATTCCTAGATGTTTTATTCTAAAATTAGCTTACCGATACCAAAGTATCGGGCTTCAATTTTGACTAATAAAGTTTATTTTTGAACATTTGGTCAGTGGCGTATCTATGGGGAGGCGGGGGCCGGGCGGGGGCGGTCCGCCCCGAGATATTATATATCCGACCGTCTCACTTGCGTCCGTTAGATGATGATAAACGAAGATAAAATAATCAATGAAATTGTTTAGCGGTGAGACGACTCTGTAAATATTTCATCACCTTTACTGCTGACTGATCATATCAATAGCTCTAGTGACTTAGATAATCTAACTGTAATTTAGAATTGCATTGTTGATGCAAATTCCTTATTTTACGATTAGCAAAGCGAATCTTTCTTTAATTACCCTAACCCTTTAACCTAAGCCTACAGGTTCATTTATTTATACATTAAATGAAACTACTTTGAACTAACTTATTCTTGTAATACCTATGCAAGAACTTGAACTTACATAACTAGCTGTATTAGCTAATCCATAAGAAAGTGGACTTTTCGCATAATTCAAGCATTTACTAAGAAACTGAATACGATATGTGCACAAGTGGTTTAAATTCTTATCTGTTAGAATGTTAACAAATCTTGAGAAACTTTTTGGCAAGTTTGCTTACCGGTTGTCCAAACTAGGAGATGAGAGAATACTCCTGGAACGAGGTTCAATTGAATAAATAGATAGATCAGTATATTTCATGACAGTTGAACAAACAATAATAAATTTTATAGCGATGAATTTCGTATGGTTTAATGATGAAGCTCAATGAATAAATACTCCAAGACGTCAGGTTGATTGACTTGGTGTGGTAACGACAAAATAAAATTAACCTTGATCCGGATTTCTTAAGTGGGACATGATTGATAATTGGTCACTAGTAGACGGTAGCTTCTTGATTATCCAGGGAATTAAGATATACAACTGGTTGGGATCCGTTGCGGCTAAATTCAGTTAGTAATAACTGCACTGGGGGATCTACTTTCTGTAGTAGATTTTCACGATAAGCACAAGAAAAGAAGAATCAAATATTTTTTACAACGGAAACTCTAGTCTTTACTTAGCAATACGGTACCATTGGCCACCAAGGCAGACCTAGGGAGGAAGTCCTTCGGAACTTGACAAAATCAACAGACTAGGGAGTATTTATGGGACCCCCGCTATATAATCGCACAGACGCGGACTATTCTGATTGGGAGACGAGATGCTTGCTTACACACCCCTAATTGATCAACAGATAGAATTATTTTACAAGATAGAACAAGACTATAAAAATGAAATTACGAAGGCACAGACGTTATTCTGCCATGGATATGTCACTCTTATCTCAAATTTATTGTCTGTGCATTTGAAAATATAACGGCAAATTGTATTCTTAAAAACATTTTACTTTCTAAAATCTCTAAAAGCAATAATCACGTGGATTTGAATATGATAATCGTGGAGGCTCTTTGTCTAATTTACTGATTTTCAACTTGTTCTCTACAGGTTATGTAACAATAATCTCTTTTTTAAAAAGTAATAATGGAAATATAAACGGGTAAGGAAGAAATTGTAATAATTAAAGACAGGAGTGTTGTTTATAGTACAAATTCTTTAGAAGAAAATATTAGTTTAACAGTAGCTTCTTATCTTCTTGATAAAAATTGATTCATCCTGTAAATGTATGACATAACTATTAGCTAGCCTAGCTAAATAAATATACAAACTGATCGTTGTGTAGGAATACTACATAGAATATTTGATTGCACTACCATTCATTTTGTAGAAACTATTAAATATCCAGAAGCTCGAAACTTTATACTACTGCATTGGATCGATTATTAAACAGAATGAATTGTAAAATTTCAGTGATTTTCCTGCCAACAGAACAAACTTCCCAACGAAGATTTTAATGCTTAAATTGTCAAACATAAAAATCGTGAAGTTAAGCCATAATATTAAATAACCATTTTGTTTAAATTAATCTGTATTTTTAACGCAGAAAATGTGATGAAAATTCTGTTTATATAGGTTTATCCTCGTACATGTATGTGCTTTTAAAAGCTTTAGATCCACTTAGCAAAAAATTTGCATACTCATTTTTGCGCTTGTATAAGCATCTAACGTTACCCAATTAGTTTTTGAATATTATTAGAAAAACCAATTTTTTAGTCTACTGAGCAGGTTTTTTGTATATTTCGAAATTTAACATATAAATGAAATACTCATATAAAAATTTAAATTTAAAAATAATTTCTAAACACAGTTTTTAAAGGCACTTGAATGTTCGATAATGCCACCTAATTTGTCTAATGGAATAATGGATAATCCGGTCCTAGAGTTGATGCATTCAGGATATTTACTTACACCTTCACGGCTTCGCACGATGCCAGAACCTAAAGAACTTCCGATAAGATTAGATTTCTTTCAACTATTGAACCTTTATGTGTGTCCCCATTCAGAAAAATATCAGATGATTACGATCGATTCAATATTTGACGTAACATTTAAAATTTAAAAAAGTCAATTTCTTGATTTAAGTAAGTCACCTACTGTTTGCTTTCATCGATCCGTGTCTAGTCTAGAAGTAAAAATAGAATTGATTAACCAACACCTTGAACTTTAATGGTGTTATCTTATGGACTTCTGCACTGTAAACAGTTTATAAATAAGAAAGTTTAAAATAGATTATTACCTTACGTTTACCTTTTTAAAACATTTTAAAAGAAACGCTTTAATTTCATTCAATGTTGCTACAAAATTTACAAAAACGTGTGAATTCGAACAGTATTTAATGAGGCAATTTGAAGTGAGCTTTTTATGGTTCAAATAAAAATAAGAAATAGATAAACTTACAACTAGAATGTGCAAATGGTGAATAACCTTTTAGTAATTCACAAAGCTTACGGTTAATGTTGTACCATGGTCTCTGACTAAGACCGTATACTATACTTAAGTAATAATAATAATAATAATAATAATAATACGAAAAAAACTGAGAGTTACTAACACTATACGTATGCGTTGTTTGTTCAGCGTCAGAAATCTCTCATGAAGAACAGTTTGAAAATTAAAATCAGTTTATTAACTATCTAAATCAGTGTTTCTCAGCTTGTAGTTGTAACTTTTTATTTCCCAGGGGCAGTTTTTTCATTATTTCCTTATAACAATTTAATTTCTTTCTTTAAAATGATAAAATGACCTGTCAAGTCAATTGTTAAATAATGAATGCCTTAGAATCCACTTTACATGATTGTTTTCGTCTATTCTCTGACTTCTAGATAATTTCAGAACGATCTGCCTTTTTAAACTTTACTTTCACTACTAAATAATTCCTTAGGATTTCATTTTGACTCGATTGAATTCAAAGCTGAGTATTAAACGCCAAATAGATTTGTAAAATTCTCATAACACGACATTTTCAAAAGATTTCAAATCTTTGCGCCTAACTGAAGAATGATAGAATTGATTTTGATTATTTATACATTATCAGACGGTTTTCAAGGCTCTTCTTCAGATTGTCATACAAGGAACTCTTTCAATATGTAGGAAAACGCAAAAATTCCAGACGGGGGTTCACCAAATTTAAGATTCACTTTTTCTATCACGTAATATCTCAATGTTCAACAAAGACGAAATTATTTCTCAGGTAATTTGTAGGTTAAAAACAGTAACACTTGACTAAATACAGGAATACTGACGCTGAGTTGAATTTTTTAGTTAATGAAATTGATACAATTAGGTATACAGTGTGAAGCTTTATCAATATAAGTAGGAGCATTTACCTAAACTTTTTTTACTAGAACAAATCGGGCGGTATTTAAACAAATGAATTAAAGTATTGGTCTCATTATACGTTTCTTCAATTCATTCCTCAGTTGGTAGATGACCTAAGAGTCGATTATATGGCAATCCTTATACTATGTAACTCCTTTTAGGGCATAAACGCTCAATTGGTAGTTATTGCTTGCATCATTACTGCTAGGACGAGGGTCGGTTTTAATTCTTCTGCATAAAAACTCCCACTAATATGTTGATTTACAAAGTCTACAGAATGGTTTCCAGTAGGGTTGCCAACTTCTCAGTCCCCTTAATCCGGACAATTTCAGAGTTTTCAGTGACGGAGAATTAACAAAACCTTAGAGGAGGGCGGGGATAGATACGGGATAGAGAGTCGAAAAACAGTTTCATAAGCTCCTAATACACAGGGTGATCATTTTAAAACTTCCCATCTTGAATAACTCTTTAATTAGTACAATTATCAAACGTCTTGTCAGTTGGAAAACTTCCACCCCCCCCAGCCACCCCCTCCCTAAAATTTTAAATGGCACTACCCCATGTGTAATATATCATTTTAAAGGGTATAAGATTTTCAATTTTTTACATTAAAGAAACTCAAAATCGGCCCAGCCGTTCGTGAACTAGAGATAAAAATGTATTTAATTTAATCAATACATTTCTGTCTCTAGTTTACGAACGGCTGGACCGATTTTAATTTTCTTTGAGGTAAAAGATTGAGAGTTTTATACCCTTTAAAATGATATATCACACATGGGGTAGTGCCGTTTACAATTTTGGAGTGAAAATGGTTGGGGGGGGAGGGAGAACATTTTCCAAAATCTTAAATGACATTACCCCATATGTGATATATCATTTTAAAGGGTATAAAATTTTCAATCTTTTACCTCAAAGAAAACTAAAATCGGTCCGGCCGTTCAGGAGCAGTTAGCACGACGACGTGATATCAGTGAAAAAGCTTCTGATCGATTGATATATGAATTTTTTCATTGGCGTCACGTCATTGCGTTAACTATTCTTGAACACAAGCATTCATTAAACCAACAAAGATTAAACATTAAAAACATTAAAAACGGAGACTTTATTACTAAACAAAACGATACAAGAAAAGTTTGAAGTTTGCTGATAGCCCGATGCATTTATTAAATTGTTAATGCGTTAAAAAACACTTCGAAATTTATTAGCATTTTTCGACGTGACCCGGAAATCAAAAAGGGTTTCTCCGGACCCCGGATAAGAATCCCGTAAAACGGAATTGTCCCGGTCAAACCCTGATAATTGGTAACCCAAGTTTCCAGTCTATCAGCAACCGTTTGATTTATCCATTATGCAGATTGACCAGATTCTAGCAATTTGTTGATCAATCTAGTAGGCAAGTATACATACACTGGTTACCGTGAAAGAAGTTTGATAACTATTATTTGGTGAATAAGATGTTGCATCTTGGTGGAAGAGACTCACGCCTTAGAACTCCAGTGGAAATAAAAATCTTTCGGACTGAAACATTATCTAACAAAGAAGATTGTGTAAATCAGTTTGAAAAGAACTCAACGTATGCTAGTAATGATAAAAGGAAGCAACCAGAAAAAAAACTGTTGGTCATTACCGCACCTCCCGTCTGTGTTGGTTGTAAGAGACCAATTTGCAATAGCAGACTATTACTGTTACTTTTGACAAGACCATGTTAGTTGTATTTGTAATTTTAAAAATAAAGCGGTTCTTATTATTTTCTTCTAAAATCTACCGTGGTCTTCTAATTTTCGACGAAATTTAAAAAATTTCGTTTCTGAATTCGTACATTTTGTACTTCTGTCTGTTGGTCTGTTGCCATGTTCCCGGAACTTTCCATGATATATTTTATATGAAATCAACTTAGAGTTTTCTCCCGATTACAGATACATAATCGGTATTTTGATGTCTCGAATAGTTTTCGAGATAATCGATATTCTTTTTTTTTTAATTTCGTTATGATCATGTTTGCATTTTCACTGGTTTTTAATGTAAGAGATTTAGCGTACACTATGATATTGTGTTAACAAATTTTAAGTCTGCATACCACCCACAACAGCAGAAAGTATCTAATTAGATAATTAATTGTTGCGGACGTAACTTACCAGCTACTGATTTTCACTTATCTCACTTTTTCTGTTTAATTGTAGGTATTTATATATTGGAGTACTTACTAACTTTAAATGCTTTACCATGCAAACTCTTCTATATTCATTAGAAAAACACTAATTTACGTACACATTTTAGTCACCAACGCACAGTCATCAAAATTATATCATCCCTATTTAACAAATATATTCAGATGAGTGTCTAAAAGTAAAATGTCAAATAATAAAAAGGAATTAGACAGTTTCTTGTTACGGAGCTTTACCGAGTAACATTTATCTCAGTGCATTTATTAATCTATGAATTTTACTTCTGAAATATTCGCAGGTTAATATTGGAGCGATTTTTCTTTGTTGATAGAAGAGGGTGTTAATGGCGCTAGGGTACATCAAATTTACGTAGAATGGTTTCTTGATCGTTGCATTCCACATCGTAGAACTTTATATGCGGTCGATGGTCGTTTACTTGAAAAGGGTAATTTTTCCGGATCAACAACAGATACACGAACTTTAACAGCGGAAGTGTAAAAAGTAAAAGGAAGGGACGCCTTAGGAAATAAAAACACCTTACAAGTATGTTAACGCTTTGCTAATTGTTACAATCGTTACAGATAGCTAGTCAATATTATTATAATTAGTTATTGTTTAATGATTATATCAGGGAACATGCTGTGGTAGTTGGATTTTTTTTAAATTTCAACAAGAATAATTCTGAGAGCTTATATAAAAATTTAATTTGTTTTTTAAGTACTTTTGAACGGTACATCATTAAAGGTGGATGGCCTTCGTGATTTCCCAACTTAAAATTTTATTGAATTCTACCCAACCGCACGTAAGAGATACTACTGAAATTTGAAGGGAGTTACAACAAAGTATGCAAAATGAATTTAGATGTATTCAAGAAATTCCTGAGAGTGGTCCCTAGAAATTTTTATGAAAACAGATTATGCTGTGATTTTAAAACTACAGTACCTTTTCATATTATACCCATCTTAGTCTTCTGTTTGGTAATTCATTTGTAGAATTGTATGCATGGAGTTTTTGAAAAATGTTAAGTATTTTCTAGTAAGGTATTTTATAAATAGCTCATGTTTCCAGTATAAGTTTTTTGTGCTTTCCTGTTACACAGGTACATGGTGTTTAAGTGAAAATTATCATTGTTTGCTACTTTCTAGTATCTTAGAAACTACATAAGTTAAGATAAAATTTTCTGTAGAAGTATTGCTATAAGGGATCTATCATTTTGATCAAATCTTGTAACCGCTACTCTAGCCAAAGATGGGAATGATGGGAAGAGGAAGCACTTCTTTAAACGATAAACGGTATATGGCTATAGAATGATTCTCGTCATTTTTAAACTTTATTTCACATTTCATCGTCTTGACCTAGAGTATGGGCTACAAGATTTTATAAAATGATAGATCCCTTAATGCGATACTTCCACAGAAAATTTTATCTCAACAATTTATATAGTTTCTGAGTTGATGATACCAAAAAGAGTAAAAAATGGCATCTATCATTTAAAACACCATGTCTCTGTGACGGTAAACCACGAAAAAAGATTTATCCTGAAAACCTACGATGTTTATAAAGCACCTTAGTAGAAAATACTTCACATTTTTCAAAAACTTTACGCCATTCTCCAAATGAACTACTAAGAAGAAAACTGAAATGGGTATAATAATATGGCAAGGTACTGTAAAATAATAAAGAGACACCGACAATATATGTTTTTGTTGTATATTTAGAATGTTCAAAAACATTCTGAAAACAACAGCATAATATAAGTTGACCAAAATGGTCACACCCTGATTTGACTGTCTATATGAATTTAGATCTTTATTTGTATATTTATGTAATTTATTATGTTCGAAGTTTATAATTTTTAAACGTAAAAAATTCTACATAGAATAAAAAATAAATACTTCTCTTCACAAACTTAATCTATTTTCCCACCCACATCTGATAACATCTGATAACATCTTCACTCTTACCTTATAGAGTGTCTTCTTCGTTTTCAGATGTCTATAAGGAACTTATTGACTTATTTTCTTACTTAGTATGCAGTGTCAAAATCTTCCTTTCCTTTCGAATCATCTTTTATTTTGCTTTTACGGAATACGTGTTTGACTTTGTTTGTGTAATTCCGCCCCAATATTTTTTAAGGTTTCTTTTAGGCGCCGCCTTTCTTGCTTAATCGTAACACAAACACAACTCTCTTCTTTTATCCTCCATAGGTGTTTTGTCTAGTTTAAAACGCTGCATCTCTATTTTTTTTCACAGAAGCCATATTCCTAATTTTTTCCTAGTTGTCTTCTTTCTTAACATGTCTGTTTTTGTTATGCCCCTTATAGTTTTTAAGAACTTCATTTCGTTTGTCTACATTTTTCGTTTCATTTTTCTTTGTTACAACCCAACTTGTCAAAATAATACTGTACCAACCGTTGGCACTCTTTAGCTTTCCATGGTGAATTTTTTCAATGCAACTACGTACGTGGAGAGTATACTGAGACTCTGCAACTCTTGGAGTCGTAGGCAAGTGGGTCAAGGTTGGTCGCATATGTTATTGTTATTATGTGGCTAAGACTTGAGGTTGCCGTTCCCCTAGATCTCGTGGCTTCAATTACTATGGTCATTTCGCCGTCAACTAGAATTTAGCCAAATCCGAAGTTTTCCAATCTCAATAGGTATTTTTAACGTGCAAATCATCGTAGTCACACGGGATTCACTGCTTTACATCTTTCCCAGAGGATGGCATCCTTTTTCAGATTTTTCCCGCGCGAAAAATCTTAGGACCTTGACCGGGAATCGAACCCGCAACCATTGGATTGATAGTCAGATGCGTAACTATCAGAGCCACCAAGGTTCCCGCTCGCTTTTGTATTGCTATAATCTCCATTTCGTTTTGCAGCCTTCTAGGAGCATTGTAGAACTTTTCGAAACGCCCACTCTATCGCAAAGAATTTTTACAAAGATACCAAGTTTTATAAAACATAAAAGAATGGAAAAACGTCGCGTAGATAGTTGAAATCAATTGAGTAATGATTGCTGGACAATAAATTAAGATCCTTTTATTACAAAAGCAATTCTCAGACTTTTGGCAGATTATTTTAATTGTGTTCCTAAGTACGATCTTACTATTTCCAGATTCATCTCCTAATTGATTTCTTGAACTATTCTGAGAAACCTAAAAATTATAATCCTGCGTAGAATACTCTGAAAGACATACAAGCTTGTATTAAGCGAGTTAAGATGATTATTAGGAATTTTGAATTTATGTAAAATTCAGATTGAATGTTGTTTACAGATTGTCTTTTCCGGTCTGCTACTGATGATAGCATCAAGTCATAACCAAGGCACGGATTCTATGCAAATGTATATTTGTAACTATAGATATGTCAAAAAAATGCTTTTGTTTCTATCCATATCTAATTAAAATACAATTAAACGACAGTAAAATAAGTTTGCATATTTTGCATATTTCGAGTCAATTGTGCATATATTTTAATTAAAAGCATATCGATGCATAATTTCTTCGATTTTCTGGTGAAAAATGTAAAACATTATTAAAAAATGTAATTTAAAACAAGAAGAAAAAAAAAATAAAATCTAAGAACCCTTCCAATCCTCAAACAAGTTTTATTTCTCTTTAAAATTTCTAAGAATTATTGGCTTTATAACTGTGTTTTAAGACTTTGTTGGTTCTGCCTTCAAGAAATCGCAGTTTAAAAGGGATTACAACACAAAAAACAAGTTTGTCTGAAATTGAAGTTTTCAAGTATTTACATTGGTGTGTAATTTCTCGGAAGTTTATCTCATACGATAAGGAAGCTATGAGCAGTATTTTAGATGTGTGTGACGTCAAGCAGTTTTTAGGTTACGTTTTAAACTTAATTTTAAAATGCCTGCTTGTAGTGTGTACAGTTAAAGAAATAGTTCAAAGAATAAAAACAATTAAGGAAAGGGAATATTTTTTTATAAATTTTTAAACAGGAACCATTCTTCAAAACAATTTGCTGTGTGGTTAGAACGCTGCAGATTTCTTTATTTTAACATTAAATATTCAATTGCATTTTACAGGGTTCTCACAGACCTGAAAAGTCAGAGAAAATAAAACTGGTCAGGGAAAGTCAGGGAACTTAGTTCTTTTAATGTCAAAAGTTAGGGAAGTTGGTGTTTAAATTCCAAAAGTCAGAGAGAAAACTAATTGGCTGATGTGTGTTGTATTGAGTGGAACTAGTTTACTCATTGTGGTGTTCTCGTACTCATTTTGGGTGTTAATTTGCTCGTTCTGGGTGTATGGTCACTTATTTTGGTGTTCATGTTTCTCATTTTGGTGTGCACACATGCTTTTTTGAGGTTTTACTTTTTTAGATTATGCACTGTTTTTTTGCTCATCTATCACCTACATGAAACAGTATCTAGTAAAGCAATACGATAATAAATATAACTTCCGGCATTCGTATATTGCGTACATTATGCACAATTTTCACTCCTATGTTTACTAAACTACAACAGAAAGGGGGTTTGTTTAAATTGTTAGGGGGATGTTGGGGGCTTGCCCCTCCCCATATAATAATAATGTCCGGTGTATATAATTGATTTAAATTTCAGTAATTTTACACAATGCACGGAAATTGTATACCATGTAGGGCATTTTCCACATCGCTTGTACCGCATATACTACCTACATTACCGAAATTATTAGTTAGGGAAAATACTTAATTCCCGTATGGAAAGTCAGGGAAATCGATTCCAAAATATCTGTGTGAACCCTGTTTTAGTTTCCGATTATTTCTATGTATCTTTTGTATTTTGTTATTGTACTGTTTGTTTAAAGATTTTGTAACATAAATAAGTTACCAACGCCAAATAAAAGTTTTTAATTTATATTTTCATTCAATATTTTGCATATTTAGTTGCATATTTTGAACAATTCAGTGCGTATTTTTAAAAACCCAGCGCATATTTTATTAATTTTCCGTGCATATACAGGCGCATATTTTAGTTTTTTACAGTGCATATAAATCCGTGCCTTGGTCATAACAATTTTTGCACAGCTGCTAGTATAGCGTCGGCAATGTTTTTAAGCAATTTAAGCGAGCATAACAAGTCCTAAAGATTGTGAACTTTAGATATGAATTTGTCACCTACATTTGATTGAATTCTGTTCTTATATACACTAATGAAAGATTATAAACCGCAAATATTAACTTCTAACCAGTTTTCGTCTTTTCTTTACAGTTCAGTAGAAAGTCCAGGATTTAAGACTGTAAAATCAGAGTTGTTCATGGTGCTGTAAAGAGTTTTACTGTAAATATTTTTTTGGATGATTCTTTTGCTGATTGTTAGTTCTATTCAAATGCCAAAGAAACTTTTCTTTGTGTTGAATCTCTAGCAAAATAGGAAGAATAAAATTTCAGGGGAAAATCCAAGCAAAAATTAATTTTTCAAGAAACTGCCATTTCAGAATAAGTCCGAGTCAGTCTCTACAAACTTTAGCAATACAAGGAATTAGTCAAAAATTATGTGATGCCAAGATAGTCTAGTAATACTCAGCTTCTAGATGATCTAACTCCAATTAAATTCAGAAGATCAAACCTTATTTGAGAGTAGCTGAAAATGTCACATTTGGTTAGCATGAATAATATGATCAAACTATAGTTTTTGGCCATTCTAAATGAAGGGTAAAACTTAAAAACTTTTATTTATTGTTCAGAGCAAATCTGCTAGCTAGCTACTTTCTTAGAAGCTTGAACTCATTTTAAACAAAATTTCTGCTTCGTAGGTACTCCACCAACTGTCTTCTTAAAAGTTTCTTAGACGATCGACTAAAATTCTTCTATAGTTGCAAATCTTACGCTTGCTGGATTACAGTAAGAGCAATAATTTTCTTGGCACCATCCTTTTATTGCACAAATGTAATATCTAGCTGCCAAATCTGAACAAAATAGGGAGTCGAATTTGGTGTTACTTTAAGAGAGCTCGCAGTTGCAGATTGCCTGCCAAACTAAGAATTTCTTACGACATTTCAATCTTTCCTTTTTTTTGTACAGCTTTCCAATTAGGTGCCTTATAAAGATTGCTTTACAGCAATTCCCAATCATTGTGTTAACAACTCTCCATAAAATTTCCAAGATCGCTGCGACATTTGACTATAATGTTTTGCTTTGTGTCGCCATCTGGAACTGTTTCACCTTTAAGACTTTTTCATTCTGCCTTTTTTCTTGATCTTTTACACATTGACATTATCACTTTTTTGGTCATATTCCTTGTTGGAATATTTGAAAGAGCCAAACTTTCAATTCTTGCTTTGATCTCTTAATTCGCATTCTCCTTTACTTTCCAGTTTTTTCTCAATCGCTAAATCTTTCTGAATTTTTTTTAAGCATTGTTAAAGCTGGATGATTTAAACATTTTAGTCAACCCACAAATCTATCAAATAAAGGTTTTCTCATGGTCTTATTCTGACAGTAATAGGGAATTTACTTGGCAACTGTGAAGTCTTATTTCTATGGGTGCGTTGCGTAAAGCATTGACGTTCTTAGCTCTGTCATAAACAGTTTTCATTATTATAATTTCAGCATGCAGAACGCAATAAATAAGTAACAAATGATTACCTGCAGCTTATTTGCTTGGTAAGTTAAACAGCGAGTGAAATGCAGCCAAGTCTGTACTCCTCATTTAAAATGAGGGATGAAGTGTTGACATGCATTTTCTACACAGTAAATGACAAAGACTAAGTCGATAGGAGTAGAGTGCAAACTTGACTGTCACTGAATGTAGCCTGTTATCAATCAGGTGTCTACTCACTTTACAGCGCATAATCGAAATGGTTGCAGAAAGAAATTGGTGAACACACACACACCGGTGGTAGCTTACTTGTTGCTTGTTTTTGTATTCAAAAGTGAAAGCTTGACGAGGGTAGTTTGTTTGCAAAACCACAAACAATGGTAACAAAAGTTATCACCTTGCTAACTTTTACTTGGAAAAATCTGTATCTGTTTTAGAGGTCTCCAAACAAGTTTTCGACTACTTTTTGGCAAGAAGCAAAATAAAGATATAGTTGACTGTGTTTTTACAAGCTGTCAGACGCACATGGTTTTATTTTCTGCAACTATTTTGATTACATCCTGTAAATCAGTTAGGATGATAAGAATCTAAGACAATGCACATTAAATAATACGTTCAAACAAAACTCTCTTCATTACAGATTACATGTATCTTACCAACGCAGATGAAGAAGTCTGCTTCTAAGGATGTCATGTAACTATTGCTTACTTTGTTCTACAAAACGTAGCTCTGTTTTGCTTTTGCAGATGTACGAATACGCTATTGTAGCTGCCTTGCCTTTTTAGCCCCTTTGGTCTATTTCTTTTTGTTGGTAATTAAATACCTCCAACGCTTTATGCGGTTGTTGTTCTCTTGTGCTCTGCCGATTTTGGCCTTAATTGAGCTTGCTCAAAAGTATTTTAGTTTTCACTGCAAAGATAGGGGTTTGCGGTTTTAAGCGTTTCATTCCTAAGCTATCTTCAAGTCTTCATGTTTAGTTTGCGACTTATCGTAATGCTTGCTGGTTTTTGCTTATTTCAGATATATTTGAGCAAGACTATCCTTTTCTCCTCAGTTGATTTTTGAAACTGTAATAGTACACCTAAGTACATTTGTATATAGTCTGTTAGAAACAAAATGTAAATTGGAAAAGTGATCGTTGCATACTAAATACAGTGACGTTTTGATGTTTTGGCGCTTCCTGAGAACTAGAATTATAGAGAAGCTTGTCAAACTGATTTCAAGGACCATATTTGGGTCTTCTAATTGCATTCACATTTGGGATTCTTATACCTATTGCATGTAAGTTTGTTTTCTTAATAATTTTGATTAAAATTCTTTCGTTCAGTTCTAATTTTATTTTGAGAAACTGTAACTAAGGCGCTCCTCTGCTAGTGCTTTCTAAAACTACTTTTTTCAGCGCATTCATGACGTTATAAAATCTTCCTTTTCTACTGTTTTAATGTCTAGTTTAAAAGAAGAGGGAGTTTATCTTTCCTTTTCCTTCTATCGTAATATTTTTCTCAATCATTTAAAGATAGTAGACGACTTTTTAACTATTATTAATGAAGTAATTTGGAAAAGTATGCTGCATGCTTTTCATTATAAATCAATTTTGCTTTTCTTGATTCTGTCTATTAGTTCTGAAAATTTGTTTCTAATATAAACACCACGACTCGTCTTGCTCAGTTTTGATTTTCACTTCTATCTTAATTTCCGGGAGTTATTTTTAGCTTTATTCTTGAAAAGTCTTAATTTTTTCTGCACGACTAAAGGAGAACGTGGAGAATTAATTGTGAGTCTTTGAATGCAATAATTTTAGGTCTGGTTTTTTAACGTAAAAATTACACTTTGAAATTCTTTGTTTTAATTTAAAATTTGTTAATTGCCTAATTTAAATTGTACCGTTAAATTTTTCTATTTTATATTCCCGTTACCGCTTTAAACATTTTCTTTTTTATTAGATTTTTCCAAATGTGTATCTTATAAAGTAAACTTTCCATTTTATTAAAGTAATTTATGTAAGAGGTAAACCCTTAAATTATGCAGGTTGGAATCTTTTGGATAATGGCAAAGTGTAGACTTGGGCCAAAGTCCCTTGGCATTTGATCTTTAACCCTTCCTCCTAAATCTTCCAATTTACACATTAAACAGAAATTTAACCATCATTCTGAAAGATACCCTGTTATTTTACTGTCATGAAAATCGAGTAAATCAAAACTAGTAAATGTTATACGAAAAAGCTCTTTTTTTCCGAAAAACTGCAATTTATCATAAAGGTCAAACAATATTCATTGATGCCATTTCACGAGATACGTAATTCAAACAGCATCACAAGTGACAATACATACAATAACAAAGAAGCTATCATCCATCATTTTTCACAAAATATTAAAAGAAAAAAATGTCGATTCATCTCTGCTTAAAATTCTCAGAACGTACGTGTCTATATCGTGTAGGTTTTAGTACCATAAAAGCTCATTAACTCTTCCAGCAAAATATTTGAACTACACCTACACAAACTTACAGCCCACTAATGGTTACCCACACGTAAAGTACACACTAGTTTTTGAGTTTATTCAAGTAGATTGTATACATGGTAATAAAGGATGAATTCAAAACCAAACTTTTTCAGGTTTTTCAAGTAGATTTGACAAATATGGGACACGCTCGAGCTGGAAGTGCTTTTTAAACTTTAATCTTAATTAATTCCGGGTTGTTATTTTCGCGGTATAACAGAACATTTTACTTTTATGATGATGCTGTGTAGCCATTTGCTTTATGAGTTTCTACAACTTTTATGTCCTTTAAATATTAGTGCTTACAGAACTTCTTGTCATACAAAATGCATTTCATATTAGTCGTACCACATGTACACTTAAGTGTTATTAGATTCCTCAGAAAAACGAGGCTAACAAACCATATTTATCCACATTTTATAAGTCAGACACAAACAACTCTCAAGTATGTAATAAAGGACAGTTGACACTTCTTTGAGCTCCACCTACGTAACATTAGCAAACGTTTTCATTTCATACCGAGTTGAATAAGAACGTGTCATGTCAGTGGGGGTGGCGTAAATGTTGAATGGCGTTGCTCGTCTTTACGTTTGTTGAATGAAGCACTTGTAAAAGGGAAGACTAACTATTTAATGTAAAAAGAACCACATCCTTTGTAGCAGTGCAATTATTCTAATGGGGATTTCGCGCACATTAAATCTCATATCGTTGGAAAATGTGCAGCTGAAGTGCACAGATGGAAATATTAAACACAAATTTGATTTCGTTTTGAATCTAAAATTGCTCTACATTGTTAAATAAAAAAAGTTTGGATTTAATTAGCAAGTTGAAAATGGCTTCATTTACTTAAACGAATTTATGCTTTTCAAATATTACATTTTTGGTAATCTCATCGTTCTTTTTTATTTTCCTTTTCAAATGGGATTTTTCCGTGTTCTAGAACAAAAAACTATGTAGGAAACGTTAACGACCTTATATCAATATATAATTCCAAGATAAATCAAAAGCTTGACGGTATACATAAGATCTCATTATTTTTATGTTGCATCAATCTTATTGTTGTAACTTTGAGAGTTTGATTATTAGAATAGAAATTAGTTATTAACTAGGTACTTATTAAATTTGATTAAATTTATATTGTGGAGCCAGCTTTGTTTACCTCATTTAACTATAACTGTGATAAATTCTAACTTTAAAGATATACGGAGTGCAGAGATATGAATAAATAAAAATGTCAAAGTCGAACATTCTCTTAGATACTCGCTGCTAGTGAAAATATTTAAATTAAGTTTTGTAGAAACTATCTATCAACATATTGAGAAAACAAATTACTAGAACCATAGAACTTAAGTTCTGACATTGCCAGGTATTATAAAAACGACGCATCCTACGAACAAAATACAAAAAATGACTTTTCTTGTTAAATTAGATATATCTTCCAAAACTAACAGAATTATGTATTATTTTTCTCTTTCTCGTCTCACCACAATTTACAGTAAATCAGTCTTACCCCCTCTCCTGCAATATTACTTGCAATTTCTAACCTTTTTTTTGCGATTTGTTATCCTTTTTTGTAGTACCGATGAACGTTTTCCCTCTAGACTTTCCAAATATTTCAGAACTTTTATCATCACTACTTCAATTTTATCTAAAACGTTAGTGTCAAGAAATCATAATTCCACAATATCAGAAACCGTTTGAAAATTTTTGCAAGACTACTGTGCTTAGATATTCATTAACGTCCTCATACACAAAAGGATTGGAAATTTTACAGAGAAAATTTTGTTGCAACAGGTGAGCGAATCCTAGCCTTGCTAATAAATATGCACACGTCTCTGATTAGATACTTTGTCTTATCGAAGGAGAGCAGAAATTGGCGCCAGGAGAATAACCAAGTTCTAGCATTTTTCAATAGCTTCTGCGAAACTATTTCTCTTTTAAAACTTATTAAAGCGAAATTAAAGAGTTCTGTTCTACAGTCTTTAACTTGACGTATTCGTGTGTAACACTTAGAGCCAATTCCGGTTTGTTTATTTTAAATAAACTTTTCTGGAATTTCTTGGAAATTGGAATACGAGATCTGTTCAAAAAGTATCGCGAATTTTGAATTTCCGCGGGTTACGTATATTCGATTTTCGATTTTTTTTGTGGCGTTATGTTGGTACTCATGTCCCTCACTTATGCCGACAAGATCGGCCATTTTGAATGCTCAGTTAATTTTTGACAGCTGTTTTGCTTGGACGTGTTTTGGCTCGTCTTCGACTTTTGCCTATTCCAAAAAATGGATCAAAGAATCTGTATCAAATTTTGTGTGAAAAACAAAATTAAGTGCGCGGACGCATTCCGAATGTTGACTGTGGCATATGGTGAAGCTACCTTGGACCGAAGCAACGTTTATTGGTGGTACAAAATGTTCTCAGAGGGCCGAGAAGATGTGAATGACGAAGAGCGTGCTTTTGGTTTTGCTTACAGTTTTCTTCAATTGCAGGGGCGTGGTGCATCATGAGTTCTTGCCACAGGGTAGAACGGTCAATAAGGAATATTACCTGCAACTGAAGAGGCCCATGAAAGGACGACGCTACGCTACGATTGAGGAGATAAAGACGGCATCG
>VTPC01091057.1:73681-129436 GCA_011009095.1 Ignelater luminosus | reverse complement strand
TAAAATAGAAAGTGGTTTACATTAAATATCAAACAAAAATTTCATTTAAATATGATGAACTATTTGTTAGATGTCGAGGAAATAAAAAATTTTAACGCGGCATATCGAGATCTATTGGTAGATTTCTGAATAAGACCAACCTACTCGATAAGGGAATCTTATAAACAACATGCAAAAGTAACTTTTTCTATTAAATCAGATGTAGAATCAAAAAATGCCATTAAATATCTACAGGTTTTTTTCAGTGGCATAACATATTTTTTTCGTCTAGTCGTTGATGGATATATCGTTTAATTACAGAAATTTGTAAGACAGACAGCTTGCGGTAAAAATCAAACCAGAAATCTGCGTTTTATAGCTGTCTTTGTTTCTAAGGGGTATCAAAAGGATAAGAAATTCTAAATAAAGCCTTCGGCGACCCGCATCCCAAAAACATACACCTTTCCTGTAAAGAAATCTTACTAAATCACTTTTTTTTCTAAGTACTTGTCTTAACGCTGAGCTAAACCAATATGGTTCTTAATGATGTAGTGAGCAGTAATTTGAAGAGCAGTCCTAAAGAGTAAAAAATAGGACAAAATATTGTTTTAAATGCTATTTGGTAAATATAACAGAATCTAGTAATCTATCTATATGTAACATAAAACACATTTGAATAATCATTTTTACATAATATACGAGCTTTTATAAACTATTTTCACCTCTATTTTGTGGCTGTCATCAACATGTAACCTCATTGTAGCATTGAAAGCTGTACAGCTTCGATTATATTTGAAAGTCCATATCTGTATATGATCCACCAATTTACTATTATACGAACCACACTTATAGGATGGGGAACAACTTGATATACATCTTGATAAAACTAAAAATTAAATTTATTTAATCAAAAAACTAAATTATATTCATTACATCATAAAAAATTGAGTTGTTCCTTGCTGCAATAATCAAAAATATGTTGTTAATGAAAAGTAAAACTTTATAAAGTACGACCAACATTTCAGTCTGTTGGTGAACTACTGAGTAAACAATTCCATTAAGATTTGGAACGAAATAAAACGGAAACGACGCTCATCTAGTTCTACTAACTAAAATGGTTTTGTATTTATTTATAATGTATAGTGATAGGAGTTTGGTAAACAAATTTTTGTCATCATGAACATAACATCATCAGTATCGTCCTTGGTGATTTGATAGTTTAACTTCTAAACTTAAAGAAACTTACAGTTTCAGTGTTTAGTATACTTAATCATCACTAAACTGATTAATGTATTAATGAAAAAAAAAGCAATTCCTACTAATCTCAACTCGTTCGTTATCTTTAGAAATTGAAATTTTATTGGTAAATAGCTGATAACTTGCATTGAACTGAGAAGAATGATATACTTTTTATGAAAAATGGGCAAATTTAGAAAAGAAAAGGAATTTGTTTGGGTTGCGGAAGCTTCTCTTTACTTTCTTAGGGGCTAGTTGCTTAAACTTTCCTTTTTGATAGTTGGTCTTGATGTATAATATACTCCTGGCAAATTCCGTATAGGTTCTAGGTTGTTTATGGGGAAGCCATTTACCACATTTCATTCCCTCAGGGACGAGTTAGGCAAAATCCATTTTTTTAGGTTTGATTTGACGTTGTAGGACTGCCTACTTCCGCCAAATTCTACATTTTGCAGTTTTTGCCATTTGTATTCTGCGTTGATTATTATAAAGCAACATCTACATATATCCGGTGGCACAGGCAGTAGCCCATCATTTAGTCATTGTTTTAAATACAGTTTTCAAAATTTAAAACTGCAAGTGGAAGATATTTAGTTGCATATCAAAGTATATAAAGTCTATGGAGGAAATCTATTGTTTTTATATATCTCTATAAAACGAGGCGAACGCATCCCTGACTGAGGGAGGTTGTATACAAGGATGGTTAGATTACATGGTTTTAAATAACTCAGGTTTGCAGAATGAAACAAACTCAATAGTAATTACGTTATGTAGGTCAGTAATACTTTGATATTATTGGAAAAAAAAGATGAATTGTTAAAATATGTCTAAATACTAAAAATAGCTAGAGTAACCAGCACTGGCGGTACTTTACGATTTGCACTAATGTTTTTAACACGTACTAACACTGTTTTAAGTATTTAGAATAGTACTGACACAAGTGATGAAGTTCAGGAGCTGCTTTGATGTTGTTGACTTTGAAAGTGGTCTTGGTGCTGGAAGATAAACTCGTTCGGAATTCAGAGTCTGGTTGCTGCAGTTTAGTTGCGGATAACTTTCTTCGAGTGATACAGGTGCCGGGGTTAAACCACCAATGGTATTGGTAGCTTGCAGTTTTTCAAGGTACAATGTATCCGTGGTTGGAAGTTGTTATTGTAAGCAGAACGGGATGGATACCTTATTATAGGAAACCCTCACAGGTCACAATCCAAAAAAGGACATTAAAGTACTACATAGATTGAATGACAACATGCAAAAAAATCAAATATTTGAAACTTATGCAATTAGGCGTTTTTCCTTCTTCTGTTTCTTATGAAGCAATAGGGAATAGTTCTAATGAATAATTGAAACATTGTTTTTGTTGGATTGTTTCTTAAATTACAATTCTCAAATTATCGAGATTATCAAATTACACGAAAATTGTTCACTTCTAAAACTTACAGATTTACCTTAATCGTAGCTATGTACAGTTTTGCACAATCACAAATAGATTTTGTGTTATAAAATGTCATGAAATGTAAAACAAGTTTTATTCTATATGTCACTTTTTATGAAACCCGCTGTGTAATAAACAACAATTTCAAAAAGTGCAAATGATATAACGTTGTTCTGGTAACAATTTGTCCTGTTTCTACAAATAACCACACTCTCCCCCAATTACAGATGATTAGAACACCCTGTATAAGTGTATTATTAATTTTCTTACTGTATGGTCTTCTAAAAACTCATTATCTAAGGTCTACTATAACTGAATCGATATATTCCCAATTGCTTTTAGCAACAAAAGTTTATTTCCTCAACCGAATAGACCGTGCTACTGCACCCCCAACAAATTTATAAGGTTCGCTGTCAGCACTGGCTATGTATATAATGGGTGGCGCATTCCCGTTTACATGTGCAGTACAACACCTCGCTTTGTTGTAACACAAATGGTCTTGTAAAAACGAGTGCAGAAATAGCACTCCGTTTACTGGTCAACTACAACATTTACTATGTGTCGTATCACACAGGGTTTGTAAGGTTGAAACGCATGTACTGCGTCTCCATAAACTTGTTCCTAGAACACTGACATGATTTAATCAGAAAAATTGCTACCCTACAATGATAAAGTCATTTAGATCCATGGATAAAGAATAATGTTATCTAAAGCCTAATGTTATCTCAATCTGTGTCATATCATATAGGTGAAAGATAACGAGTTTGTCACGCGCTTACCTAAAGAATTTAAACTCTTGCTTCCCATCCAAAATAGAGAGTTTGAGCAGGTATGAACTTTAAGTCTATGATTCATTTGTAATAGAATCATCAAGTTTTTGTCCATCTTGTTTAAAGAATTGTGCTAAATTCTTGAGTTCAGAAAATGCACCCACAAAATTAGCACCATTAATCAGAATAAATTTCCGAAGGTCTGTCTTTACAAGAAACAAGGCGCTTTAGAGATAAAAGAAGGCTCATATGCTTAAGGCAGTCACTAATTCAAAACAGCCTTAATAATAAAGCAAATAAATAAACTTACAGAGGTCTTGAATGTCTTACAACCGCGACCTTTACGATCTTTAAGTACAAATGGACCAGCGCACAGTGGGCCAGGAGACCAGTAAAATTGGCCAAAAGTCAAAATCCGCCTTAATCCATGATATAATTATTATTGTATTTAAAAGCTTTGAAAGCAGTTATAACAACAATATTTTGTTGATTGCATTATTCTTGTAGCAGTTATAATAAGATTAAGTAAAAACATATATTGAAATTTCCGTTCATCTCTTTTTACTTTATTGTTGATATATTCAAGTTTTATATTATTTTCCGGGTTTCTAGTATATTAAGATATTGAGTAAAAGTCAAGAATGAACAATATATTATATAAAATGGAAAACAGCAACAAGAAATTATGATATATTATACTCTTCTTGTATTATCACGAGCATACTAATCATATCTACTCACTTCCGATTTACCATTCTCCGGAATTCCACCTTCTACAAGAGAAACTTTAATGGTATGCTGCGTATAGTATGTACTTTAAGGAAAAGTTGCTACTGCTTGCTCCTTTTGCTATATACTTTAAACACACATGCGTAAACAAATAATCGCCCACATTTAAAGATCTAAATCGATCCCACAGGAAGTAAAAGATTTACATGCTATTCCCGACTTAAACCTTCTAATTTCAATAAAGACCGTAATCCAAAAAAAGTAGAAGAAGAAACTGTAAATTTAGAAATTTTAGACCCCTTTATTCATTTAGATGATCTTCAATCGTCAGAAGAAGAAATAGATATTGAAACATGCAGCAAAATAAAGTATGAATTAAGTTAAACTTTAGTTTCTCTGATTCTAAAATTGTGAAAGATGAGGGGAACATTAAAAAGCACCCCGCTTCGTGACACGCGAGGGGTGTTACGCTAAAACAGAGCCCCGATTCGTGAGATGCGAGGCACTCATGCTAAAATAGCACACCGATTCGTGAGAGGCAAGGGAACTCAAGCTAAAAAAGCACCCCGCAACAAAAAATCGAACTGCAACCTCCGCGTTGTAGATCCTGCAAACCACCATATTTGAAGGCTATAATTGTAGTTGTTTTAGTTCAAAAATCAAATCAGAAATCAAACCAGATACCAAATTTCAGCATACACAGAGATCTTTTAGCTTTTTCAAAGGCTATTTTAAATTCGCCATTTTTGATTCCTAAAGTTTGAGTTTGGACTCGACATCAGCGACCACAAGTACCAAATTTGGTTACTTTTTAGTCTTCTGGCCCACTGCGCGCATTGAAAAAAATTGTTTATATTTTGTTTTAGCTCCATATTAAATCCACCATTTTGAATAATATATAAAAATGCTTTCCGTTAGAAATAGAAATTTGTAATTTTTAGGCATCATATTGAATTTGCCATTTTGAATTTCGATTTTGATATCAGAAATGAAATCAGCGATGCCGAAAACCCTATATAAATGTGTCATTGCTAGATATTTTACGTGTTTTGAGAGATATGGAATTTTGGTCACTGTCTCCTGGCCCACTGTGCAGCGTAGTCAACACCAACGACACCAAAGCAACTAGTTCATCATGCGGTAGATTTGCAAATAGTCGCTAAAAGAAATTGTGAGCAGGCGAGTTTGCTCGGTCAAGGAAAGAGGTTTTGTTAAGGGATGTTGAGAATCCAGTACCACTGGATGCTTGTTAATGTAAGGAAATTTAAAACTTTTCAGTCTTCCACCTACTCGAATCAAATTGTTATAAACTAGATTTGATGCCGTTAGTCTTCCCTTATTCCTAAAAGCTTGATTTCTAGAAAGGTATAAATATTAATCATAAAAAGCTTCTTTTTGTTACAGACGCAATAGAGTTACAAAGGCTTTATTATGCAGTTGCACTGTAGTTAACAAGCAGTATTCTATTCGGCTTCTGTGGGGTACAAAACGAAACACGTATGTCACGTACGTTTCATCTTCTTTAGCGAAGAAAATGGAAATGGAAATTAACATTTTCTTTGATAACGAGAATTGATAAATATAAAATCTGACACTACGTATACTACAAGTCCGTTGATATTATATTACATTCAACGTCATTGTTATGTGCCAATTCTGCTGTTTAAAGTATGCCAGCATTCGGGTTTACGAAGATACAAACGCTAGCATAGTACAACACCTAGAAAACGTTGTAATCGACATGTAAACGGAGAACTAGTTTTGTACATCGCTTTTACGAAACTGTGCGTGCTACAACAAAGCAGAGTGTTGAATTGCACATGTAAACGGAAATCGGCACTAGTTTTGCTGCTATTTGTTAAACAGGAGCTTGTACACATCAAAGGTCTAATAATGTAATAAAAAGTTTTTATGTAGAAATAATAAATGCATAAATCAATGCGATTAACTAGGTTTTTGTTCTGTCTTTGATACTATCTGACAATTTTAAACGCTGAAAAAACGGAATCGTAGAGTATAATTTTGAGAATACTATGAGTGTGACCTTTGTTTAATTGATGTAGATATTGCTTACTACTGCTTAGTACATTCTTTTCAGGTTCTCATTTTTTGTTTTAATTGCTCTTCCACCTTTTATACATGCTAGATGCATACAGTAATATTGAAAGAGTGGATTAATATTTCCAACAATTGGAAAGCACTTTTGTCTATTTTCAACTAATCTTGCATTAAGTAGCGAGAACTTACTGTTAACTTGTTTATATAAAATAAGACCATTAATAGATTTTTCTTAGATGAAACTTTGTATTCAATTTTCATTTATAACTTCACAGATACAGTATATGTCATTAACATTAATATTTTTGTGGTTCTGCATCCTGCCGGCATCCGTCTTTTCATCTACTGAGAACTGGCACGGCACAAGGTTTGATTACATTACTTTAGTAGTAGTAATTTAGTATATGGACATTACTACTGTAATTTTAAAATTTCGATGCGTAATATATTTTGCCGTTTTTCCTTCTTTAATATTTTACGAAATGATGAATAACCCAAAATTCACAGATTTTTATACCGGGTGCTGAATCGACGGACGCAACATAGGAAATAAACAATAAACTTGTTTGAACATCTCATTTGATATTTGATTAAATACCACTTTGTTATACTAAAGTAATTCTGGTTTTGTTAGCATTTAATTGTGAATTATGAGTTGATAGCAATCAACTTATTGATATTCGACGTTGGTGTTGTACTATGCACATACACGCACATTTCTTTGAATATCTTCTAATTAAATTATCATACAATGCTCAAATTGCTCAGTGTATATCATCTTGCAATGCCCTTCAAAAAACCTAAATAAAGTTTAGTGCTAAAATAGTTAGGGGAGCTAGTATCTAAACATTTCAAAATTAGCATGGAATTTCCTATGTTGCGTCCACCGATTCAGCACCCGGTATGTATAAATCCTTATGGAATAAAATAAGTAATTTCAAAACCGATTATGTTTTTGAAAAACGCTAAAACACGTCAATTTTTATTGTATGCGTATTTCGATGTTTTAAGGTGCTGTGCTTGTTTGTGACGTCATATGGAGTTTTTCTTAAACAGAATGCTATATTTTTTATTTTATTTTTGGGTAGTAACTTCAAAGACCTTTTTAACGAACCCATACTTGTCACGCCTATTTTCAATAATTTTTGCGATATGGAGGTTTTTTAAATAGAATGTTATATTTTTTTCTTTTTGGGTATCGTGGTAGGCTTTTAAAGATTTGCATACCGGTAAACAATTGCAAAGGAAACATTTTTTTCTCATGACTTTTCTCAAAATTCTGTCAAATATGTTCATTTTCCGGACATTTTTTTTCTAAATATGCAAATCTGACAGGTAATGGAGACCGCAGGATTACTTTTGATTAGGTCATTTTTGGTTCTGCAACAAGCAAAACCTGATGCCGGAAACAAATTTTCCATAAATCTTTCAATAAAAATGTTTCCCACATGGTGCAGACTTTTTGGCGAACACTGTATTTTTATCTATTGCTTCACCAGATCTTCCAATGCTTCATTTTATCAGTAGTTTCTATTTCTTTTGTCTAGGTTCTTTTATCCTAAGGCCTCATTTGCTGCCTCATGTAGATATGTTTTTAGGGTGTTGTAGATCTTTACTGGTATGCCTAGAGGCTTATTTTTCGTCTTTTCGGGTAATTTTAATTTATCTAGAAAAACCGTAAAGTCGTGATAAAAACTGTCTAGGTGGTATGTTGGCTGTTTTTCTAAATTTGTATCTGTATTTTCAGTCTGTTCTATGTTTTTATATTTAAGTGTGATATTTTAACTAAATAATAGTCTGATCCGCATAATGCTCTTCTTTTAACTATGACATCCATAATCTTCGTTAGCGACTGCTGTTTGGTTATACAGTGATCAATAATGGATTTCAGGTTTTTAGTTTTTTGTTTTCATGTATATTTATGAATTTCTTTACGTGGGAGAAATTCGTTTTGTATTTTTAGTGAATGTTGCTGGTACAGTTCTATCAGCCGTGTACCATTGTCATTGACTGTCTCTTCCCCATATTGGCCTATTAGTGCTTTCTGTTTCTTTTGCCAACTTGTCCATTAAAATCGCCCAATAAGAATATATCTTTTCTTGTTCAATTTTTTTGCAAGTTCAATGATTTTCTGGAGATAATAAAGAGCAGACTCATAGCTGTAACCCCCCCAACCTGAGGATAATGACATTTAGGTACCTTCTACCCTTACAATTAGGTACATTTTGTAATATACTAAATGTGAAAGAGATTAACAATATATCACATCACATGCTACAATTATTTATTTACAAACAAAGCGATTTACCTACCATATACATTAAAATTCAAAGTATAGTACTTACTGCAAGGTACAAAGCTGATTACTAAAATTAGTCTTTGGTAGTGATGGTTGGTTGGTTAACTCAGAACCCTTGCCCTGGCAGCTTTTTCGAGATTCTCTTCTTTATCTCCTTTGCCATATCACTAACCAACCAGTCTTACGACTTTTTTTAGCACTACACTATCATTTTTTACTTTATTATGAAAGGCAATTAATCGTTATGTTTACTAAAACTTTTTACAGTTGAAATGTGCATGTATGTTTCTTCTTTCAACCCTCCAAACGTTCTTCATTATTCCTTATCACTACGAATTAATTGAGATTACAATTTTGTCGTTAGCGCATTCGGTCGTTCACTAAAGCAGTTACGTTTCCTGTCCGATTTATTTAGAAAATACGGACAAATTATAAAAATGGAAGCCTGTCTGTATAAAATATGGACATATGGTAAGACTATCTTTATGCCATTTCAATTATAATGTACTCATTTCTTTTAGTTAACTTTATTAATGCAGAATAAGAATGTGCGACAATAACAAATTTAAAAATACATAATAATACGTTAACTTAACGTTACTTCCAAACAAGAACTTTAACATTTTGGTCTTCTTAATTAATACAATAAAAATTATATTCAGAAAATATACAAAGAATTAACAATATCAGCGTAGCCATGCAAAACTATAATATCTTCTGAGAAATACATAACAATAAACTCAAATCTGTATTTTCCAGTCGGCATAGCAGGAGGAAATTTGTTTTCATCTAGGGTCCAGTTACATACATTGTAAAGTTTGCCCTAATCGGAGAAATAAGACAATTAATAAAAGCACACACTTAAGTACAAGAATAGATAAATAAACAATCTTAATACCTTTACAATCGGACATGTTTGGAAATTTCCACACATCAGGCTCTTACGAATTCCCATCAGGTTTAAGTCAAATGCTTTGCAGTAGTTTACTTCAAAACGCATTGGAAATAAACGATATTCATTACTTAGAAATTTGTATGCTTGAATTATAACCTGCAATAATAGTTTACATTTACATATAGTTAATTAGCTTAGCTTGGAAGAGATGTAGTACAGTTTAATTGCTTACAAACAACGGGCCTTATTAGAAAGAGCCTCATTTTTGTGTTCGAATGTTGAAAATTTTATCTTGGTGGGAAACAAAGTAGTTTTGTCTCCCGGCATGACGGCGGAAGATAAAGTAATCTTTCCTTCCTCTAATACATTTAGTTGAATTTTTACTAGTCGAATATGTGTCTCAGGTATCACGGATCCCAAACACATCTTATTACAATTTATTTTAAGGGTGCCGTTTTAACTTTGAATTATGTATTATTTATTTCAAATTAGAAAACAGTAGAGTAGGCCGTGGTTAATTTTTGTTAAGTTAATAACATAGCAAAAGAAATTATATTTTGTGGAATGGCAAAACTGAAAAGTTTGTTTTTGTAGGCTATTGATATTTCATGTTGTCTGTTTTCTCCTGATTTCAAAATGTAATTCAAGAAATGTAGTTTTATGCAATAAGTGTAAGTATATTTATCTTAAAACTTGCCAAGAGGCCTGACGTTATCTTTTTAAGAATCTAACTGTATCTTTATCACTTTACATTATTTTGAAATTAACAAAATTTCTTTATAAACTACTCTTACCTCTAATTTTTCACTATTATCCACATGAAATCGCATTGTAAAATTGAAAGCAGTACAAGTGCGATTGTATTTAAAAGTCCGGATGTGTATAGGATCCACAAAATTTCTATTATGACGAACCACATCAATGTGATGGGGAACGACATGATACTCGTTTTGAAAGAACTGCAAATAAAAACTGCTGTAAAATTAGTTCTTAGAAAAAATATTAAAAATAAAAAATACTTTTGAGTCTTAATTTGTAATAGTACAATATATATGGTAGGTACTTAAATTAAGAACACAAACCGAAAACAAGAGTGAAGTTATGAATTAATCGACCAAGAACAAATAGGGGCAAGTAAAACGAAAGAAATATTCATAATTACATTATAGTTGAACTCTGAGCTGTTATTTGTCGCAATAATCAAGATTGTTTTGGTAAGAAAGAGCAAAACTTTAAACATGACTGCCGTTTAGAACTGTTTGAAAAAACTGCTTTTCTTTGAAAGAGTTGATATTTTTCCACATAGTGTTTCTAAAAACGGAAATGAAACAGACTTGTTTAATAGCTTTTATAATGACAGCGTCCTTGTGAAGCTCTGATTATATATATATTATATAATCATTTGTAGGTTTTAAGGTCAAATCCTAGGTAAGAACATTAATTAATACTAACATGAAAATATTCTATAAACTTTATGTATCAATGTCTTGCTAAAATTGTTGGTACACAACGTACAATAGAAATTCCTTAGCAAATTGAAATTTATTTATTTTTATTTAGTTAAAGATTATACCATAAACATAATCTTAGTTTCAGACCTTATAATATACCTAGGGATTAATGTATAATTGCTTACTATTATAACTCTAAATACTTCTTTGTAGCAGCTTTAAAGATCTTAATGAAAATGATTTGAAAATAATATTATTATATAAGTTTATTACAACTTCTTTCTGTATTTTTCTAGTTTTCTTTTGATGCATAAAACTTCAGATTATACCTACACAAATGCTGCATGTGTAAGTGAGAAAATCGTCATAACAAATTTAAAACGGAAAAACTAACACAACATTTAAAAAATTACAAATATAAGATTTTTAATTTAAAAATGTATCAATAAAGTAAGTTTAACGTTTTATAGTTCGTTAACTTCTTTTAATTTCCCACACTCAGAATACAAGAAACGAAAATCAATACACTCAACGCCATCTCTTCAAATTTCCGCAAACCGTGATCTCAAACACAATCCTTTCAAACTTCACAAAATAATAAATTTTAATGTGAAAATGTTTTATTTCGAGGTCACGTACGCATAAAGCCTTGGATATATAATCAAATAAATTAAATTAAAAACTTTTTCTCTTTTTTTTATTTGACCAAGCGAGATTATAATATACTAAATAAAAATATATTTATGTGATCACGAACGAAATAACTAACAATGATTAAATCACATTTACTTGTCCTAATTAATAAATCCCACTCATTAACAATTCATGAATGGGCAGGTCTCTCAGTAAAATACAATACAAAAATTTGTCATATACTCCCGGGGGTGATATAACACACGAATCTGACCCATCCCTGACAGCAGGACGCCTCACCCTAGGTGAAGAATCATTTATACCTGATTAGAGATAAGTTATGCGAATGACAGAAATGTACCAAACGCGATATCACCATCAAAACTCATAACTAATAATTTGTACCAAATTAAGTGCATTAAATTTACGAGGGTGGCCGTGAAAGTTTTTAGTACAAAAATGTAGTTGCCTGTTATGCAAAAGTTGTTTGCGAACAAATTGCACGGTGTTATAGAGTTTGGTTTACAAAACAAATTAATGACCAACAATAAATAGGAATTTTAGATTATAGAACGTTATCAAGGGTTTTTATTTGTCTTGTATTATGTATCAAGCGAAATTTATTTAGTTATTTTCTTTTTTATCATTGTCAACAAACAAGTATTTTGTTAATATAATATAAAGCTATTAAAATAAAAAAAAGAAATAATTCTAATTTCTTTAACTCGCATTAAATCATAGAAGCGTTTTAGTAGTGTTTGATGTTAGACGTTTGTTTGATGACTTAATTGTGACAAAGAATGGTTATTTGTAATTATCTTGCTAACACTAATAATAATATTCTGTGACAGTAAATACGGTTACAATAAACTGAAAAAAAGGGCAAGGCTGATCTCTAAGTCAGTGTGCAATGCTAGCATAAGCACATCACATTATATTTGTAGTGATTAAAATTACGATGCATGTTCAATAAATTACCTTTGTCATGCTCTAACTAATTTACTTGAGTATAAAAAGACGTTTAGAAACATGAAAAATTCTTCTAAATCCTCAGATAATAGCAGATGCACACGTATCTCAGATGCCACTTTAGCCAATCTATCTAAACGTCAAAAATGAGCCAAAGAAATGAACAGGGATATCATACGATGCTTTTATTTAGCCACTAACGCAGAAATTGATATAGATATAAAATACACCAAATATGGAAATATATTGGATTAGATGTAACACATCGTTCAATAAGTCCCGAGACTAACAACGAAAACAACATTTTTTTTTCAAAAATCATTTTTATTCATCAATATAATCTCCTTTTAGAGTGATACAATCTTTCCAACGCCTTTCCAACATTTCTATACCATGTTTATAGAAGGATTTATCCTTTGCTTCAAAATAGGCTTCAGTTTCGGCAATGACCTCCTCATTCGAGCCAAATTTTTTTCCCTGGAGCATTTTTTTGAGATCAGCAAAGAGCCAGTAGTCGCTGGGGGCTAAATCTGGCGAATACGGGGGGTGGGGAAGCAAATCAAAGCCCAACTCGTAGATTTTTGCCATTGTTTTCATGGACTTGTGGCATGGTGCATTGTCTTGCTGAAAAAGGATTTTTTTCTTCTTCATGTGCGGTCGTTTTGCTGCGATCTCCTCCTTCAAACGTACCAACAAGTCAATATAATAATCACTGTTAATCGATTTACCTTTTTCCAGGTAGTCAATGAAAATGACGCCATGTGTATCCCAAAAAACAGACGCCATGACTTTGCCAGCAGATTGCTGCGTTTTTGGACGCTTTGGGCGGCTTTCGCCAGCCATGCGCCACTCAGATGATTGCCGATTCGACTCCGGAGTGAAATGATGTGTCCATGTTTCATCCATGGTCACGTATCGACGCAGGAAATCCTTTTTATTGCGAGTAAATAGCGATAAACAGCTCTCTGAATCGTCGATTCGTTGCTGTTTTTGTTCCATTGAAAGCAATCGCGGCACCCACTTGGAAAAAACCTTTTTCATGCTCAATTTTTCATGAAGGATTGTAAATACGCTTCCAGATGATATCTGTGTCATTTCTACAATCTCACGGACCTTTACTTTGCGATTTTTCATTACGATTTTGAATACTTCACTCACATTTTCCGGTGTAACGGCTTCCAAAGGCCTACCCGAACGTTCCGCATCGTTTGTGTCCGTACGACCACGTTTAAACTCAGCATACCAACGACAAATCGTTGATTTGGATGGAGAGGAGTCCGGGTAACGTTTCTCAAGCCATTGCTGGGCTTCTACGGTGTTTTTACCCATTAAAAAACAATGTTTTATCAACACGCGAAACTCGCTTTGTTCCATTTTTCAAACAAATTACAAAGTGACTTTACTCTAACCTCGATAACTCTGCTGTTTGTGGTCCAATCGACGTGAAATTTTTACACGTTTCATGTGAAGGTTCGCACTCTAGGGTAACGTGGCTAGTTTGGTACTACTAGCACCATCTCTGGGTTAGTCTCGGGACTTATTGAACGATGTGTTAGAAGTATCAGGACAGAGATTAGCTAATCAGAAAAAAATCGTATTAATTAGAAATAACTTATTAAGCAACGTAGAATTAAAGCTAATCCAGCAACAAGTTGAACAAAACAAGCATTTAAATATAAATGACGAATGGGTAATAAAGAAGAAGTAAAGGAAGCAAAATATGAAGGAAATGAAGACTATATGTGCAAGGAAGAAGATTACAAAAAAGTTGCAGCAACTAGAAGAAGCATTGAACGAGTCCTTCACTGTTTATAGAAGAAACTTTCTTATCTAAACCAATTGTAAATTAAAAAAAAAAGGATAAGCTGTATCTCCAATGCAGACAGGCTGTAACAGTCGTGGTTCTGATATACTAAAAGTAGATATAATAATCACAAAACAAGTAGAATATCAAAACCGGAATATAACTATAGAATGGGTCGACCACACAGAAACTTATTCTACATGAAACTGTTGGTTAAGAACATAATGCAACTTGCTAGTCTAGAGACATCCAAAAAGCTCTGTGTTATGTATATGAGGAGCTAATTAAAAAAAAGTGCAATTAGTAGAAATGAAATCGAACAATTCTACCATGAATTCACTAAATCTTAAACAATACCTGCTTACTTACCTTGGCATGACTCAGTGTCTTATTATCTCTAAAACGAAAATACGTAAAACAAACCATTACTAAAACTTATCTAAATGAATTAAAGAATATCCTTGTATCAAAGTTGAATAGTAGAAACTTTGAACGAACGGCACATTTTATAGACGTCACTCATTACTGGGCAATAACTTGATTCAATATACCATTGAAAAATAGCAAAATATACAAAACTACAAAAATTGAATTTAAATAGTTATACAATATGAACTCTGTAGAAGTAATCTCATTATCAGTAGTATTCTCAGCTAATGGCCTAACATACCAACATACTAAGGCAAAATGTGATAAAGGAGCTAACACGACTAAAATAATTCTTGAGATAAAAAGAAAACCTGCATAATATCCACAATCGAGATTGTGCCAATATTGTATAAATCTACCTGTTGTTTCTGAACTAAAAAATCCTGCAATAGAAGGATAAAGGAAAAAACAAAAAAGCAAGGAATTCGACTAATATTTCCGTATCATCAAGTCGGCCTGGTCTCTGGCATTTATTTCTTTTTTCTCTTAAATGTTTATGTAGTTATCCTTTTTTTCTTCTATACTTAGTTACAAAAACCGTCCTCAAATGTCAGATCGGATTGTTTTTAAGAACTCACATTTTGAATTTTAGTAGAATATTGCTAGACTTAACTATTGGTGCATAACTTCTACTGACTGGAAAACCAAATAAACATGAAAACTATATTTCACTTGGCACTTGAATTAATGTAAGCATCTCAGAATTTTAGCTGCTTAGCTATTGATTTGACAGCGTATATTTTTGCCTACATATTTAAAGATATAATCTAAGATCTAATTGGTTTAAAAGACCTATTTTGCCCAAAAGGTATGACCTATTTAAGAACTGAACAAACTCGAGAACTTTTACTATTAGGCAATAACAATTTCCCCACCACCTTTAAAGTTCCTAACCAATCAAAAAATCTCCAAGGCATTTAAAAGGTCTCAAAACTTTAAATCTGACCATTTGTGGTGCTTCTACCATTAGGGTAATTAAATGTACAAAGTCAGTATGTGACTGAATCAAATACAGGAGATTGGAAATAAATCACGAAATATGCGACTTTTATAAATAATAAATAAAAGTAGACCTAGGATTGATTCCTGTGGGGTAACCCACGAATAACCGGAGTCAGATCGGAATTACTATCATTTAATAAGTAAGATTTAAGTAATTTCAAAGCAAGTTCTCTAATGCCATAATAATTCTATTTTTGTAAAAAGATTTCGTGTGACACGTAGTCAAAAACTTTTGAGAGGTTACACAAAATCAGATATATGGAAGCACTCCTCTCTAAGTCCTCGTTCACCCATCTCAAAACCATCATAACTGCTCGAAATGTAGAGCAATGTGGGCAAAAACCAAATTGGTTTTTCTAAAAGACTTGATTTGTGTTGAAGAAGGTTTCCAATCTCTGTTGAATGATGCTATCGAAATGTTTGCGAAAGAGAGAGAGAGAGACAGGTCTAAAGTTATTAAAGCGTAACGCATTTTTTGTTTACCTAAAAAAATGCAATACTTCCTGGTTTAAATTAACGTCCCAGTAAAGTTCAAGTTTTTGAAATTTTTTTATAATTAGTTTGACTTTCTTGACTGTTACCGGTAAGGAGAAAAGTTTATACAGGTTGAGTGACTTCATTTCATTAATCAATTGCACAAAAATCATAATTTTTCAAATAACCTAGCTTTTTGTTAGTACAGTTATTTAAAAATTGCACTGAGTCATGATAACTAAACTTTATGAAAATTGTTAAAAATGTTCCAATTCTTTATGTTTGCTGCTATAACATAAATCGCTCTTAAGGCGTCTACACCATTTTGCAACGTTTCAAGATTATTGTCAAAAATCTTAATTGAGCATCTAATTTATATTAGTCTGACTTTCTATTTTTAAGTGGCTTAGAAATCATACTTGTTTTACACAAATTTATTGTCTCGAGTTACCCTTTTTATTAACAAATTGTTTGTTCTGTTGATTTTCCTGTTTTTCTTAGATATCCCGTAGCGTAATGGTCTAAAGAGTTGTTGATAACGTATACGAACTTTCAATCTACCCTAGTTTAGAATTTGCTTTTTATGTCTAATTCCTAAAAATCGCTTGCAGCCGAGCAAATCAGCTATATAAAATCGTATATACCTAAGATTAGATTTGCAGTTTTGATATCAGCTTTTGAAATAACTAGGTAACATAACCCATATCGTTTGTGGTTATACTCTTGCACCAAGTAGTTTACGGTTGTCGGCATGAAAAGATGGAATCAGTACTTACATCACGTAAGTGCAATTTTCCCTACTTATCTTAAACCCTGATTGCAAATTTGATGAAAGTTTAGGTTACCATTTACGTAGTTCTTTTCGATTTTTGAATAACCTTACAGATGTCTAAAATATTTTATCATTGTAAATTAATCGTACGGACTAAAATTGATTTCAAGAGATTGTGTCACTTAAAGGAATTGAGATTTTCTGTTTATTTTTTCTAATTTTGATTTTATTTCGTAAATCTCCAAGGGTGGTTTATTGAGTTTTTCCACACAAAATGCAACAGGTTCCTAAGGGCTATTGACGGTGTCCATGTAATTCCTCAATATTAAGATTCATCCAATTAAAACGTAAAAAATGAAAAGGAAATAACCTTAGGCGCTACGGCGCAATATAAATAATGAAAGAAATTCCAGAGAAAACCAAATTAAAAGATTTACTGTGATAAACATCGGCAACACTCACAGGTCCTTGGTATCAGGTGGAAGCAACAAATATACTTATTACAATGAATCTGCAAGTGGAAGGAGTATTAACGTCGACATATAAGAAATTCAAAATAATTGTAATATCACAAGATACATAAAATTATTGAACAAAAATACTCACCAATATTGTGTTTTACATTCGGTATTGTGCCATTCGAGATATGATATCAAGGCCCTTTCTACAGAGAACGTGGATACCTTAAATGCCACCAAGTCCAGTTTAACTTGGAAGTGTATTTCACTTCACCAAAAACTTAATTTTAAGCAGTAGCTCAAACCGGAACTATGCCGCAATTGGTCCCAAGAAAGAAACGCTAGTAATGCATACTCAATAAGGAATAATTTACAAACAACAGACAAAATCACCAAGCGCCTTTAAATTTACGACACCTCCAAAAGTCTTCTAAATTTGATTTTAGTGTATCTAGCCACGTCTCTGCAAGAACTAAGTATCCCGGCTAAACATGTATTTTGATCATTTAAATTCAGGATATTAGTGCATAGCAACTTTTTTCAATGTTTTTCAAAAGTTTATAACTAAAAAGAAACTTTTCTCCAAAAGTTAGGAAATAAGCATTTTTCATGCAAGTTGCCAAAAGCTTCTTTCCAAAGATATTGCGTAGCTTAATTGTCTAACCAAGAACTGAGAAATCGTAATATAAAAAAATGTAATCACCTAGTACATAATAAGTAGTTCAATATAAAATCAGTCTTCTCTAACTAGAAACTTCTAATATTTTGCATGGTTAGATGGCCCGACTGGGGATAATCTTTTATCGGTTAAAAAAAGGCATCTCATTGATTAGATTCTATTTGTTATATCATAACGTTAAATTATATCACGTACTATAAAGGTCTGTCTCCAGATCGTTTGAGCACAAGGTCGTTTCAAGAGCGATCGTTTAAACAAAAAGCAAGAAAAGATGTCATTCTCTTTTTGAATAGAGCTAAACTTGTTTCTAATTTCTAATAAATTATTGGATGGCCTAGATCAAACTAAGCATGCAATCTTCTGTTTGCTGCTTCGGCTCGGTTGTTGGTACGATCCTGATTTGCTATAGTCTTTTCATTTATACATTTCATATTTTTGGATTATTGATTGTTTTCTGTAGATTCCGTTGCCATGTAATTGGTATTTGTAGTAGTTATCCTGTAGTGCAGTAGTACTCAAACTTTTTCGTATACGCTCTCCTTTATTGGCCTCGATAATTCTAGGACTCCCTCAATTAATTACCGGTTGAACAGTGCTACAACTACATCCTTACATCTTTATTTTAGCGAGATTGTGTTTCAGTTACATTTGCTGCAAAGCTCGCTACCTTAGTAAATCGTTGGAAAAAATGCACATCTTGAAAACACCGTAACAACATTAATCAGGAACTCGCAGATGGCGCTGAATTATATAAATTTGGGGGATGGAATGAGCAATAGAGCATATCTTCAGATATGACGATGTTCGCAAACGACCTGATCATCTAAGTGGCAGATTTTTCTGCGAAGAAGATTAAGAAGAAATGGAGGGTGGTTTTGGGAAGTTTATCGGTATCCATATGAAATGTACAAGAATAGCTTTTATAGGGGTAACAGCGTACGAGGTTATGTTTATATGTTTCTTGTTTTCTGTAACTGTTTTCTTTTCCTGTCAAATCCTATCCTCTAGAAGTAGGTACTGGAAGTGGTTAAAGAACAGTCGCCTAAATTCTTATTTTACCATTAAATAAAAACTCAATTTTTTATTAAAATACATTTTTATTGAACTTTTTGGAACTTTTGACATTTTATGCACTATTAAGTTACATTTAGGCACGATAATAGCCAAATAGGCACTAATACTAAAAAATAGGCAATTAGGAAAAACAAGTAGGGCTCAAAGAAGAGCATTTCTTGTGAAACGCGTTTATATTAAAGTCTTGCATGAAAGCCTATTTTAGAAATGAAAAGGCATTTGCCCTAAGATCCGCTCTCCAGTTATAATAAAACCAAGCACAATGTTTCTAGCGTAAAAAACGAAGAACAGCATGCAATCCACGGTGTGATATGACCACATGGAGTGCGTCCAAAAACAAACACTCTGAGTAGAGTGTGTTACAGCAGTGTAACTGGAGTACATTAACAGAGTGTCATCCTAGTAACAACCATTTATCAATGTAAAAGGGGGTTGGGTGAGTTGTTTGTAACCTAACTTTACTTTTGTGTCTATTAGAAACGGCAGTAAAACAGCATTTAGATACTAGTTATAATAAACAGTATTGTGGCACTTTTTATATTGACAGCGATGAAAGTGGAGACAAGTTGAAAACGGTTAATTTTACATTAGTTTTAAAAAGTAAAAGAAAAGAAAAACTATTTGGTATTTCAAATTACATTAAAAATAATACTGTTAATGTTTTCAGACGTTATTTTAATTATATGCAAAACATAACCTCAACGTCCATTTATTCTAACAATATCATGCGCTAACGTCATCATGACCCCGATCACACCAGTCCAGACTATGGTAATTATAGATGACACTTACTAAAGCATTTATGAACGGGTGACAGTGAATCACAAGAGTTACCATTGTTTAACGCTTATTGTTGACCCAGTTAACACTTGGGTAACTAGACGACTATTTTTGCACGCACTTCAGTAGTCGGTGCTCAAATTAAGAATAACAACAAGATTGATGACTAGCGACATATTTTCTGACAGCCGTATTCAATGATAACGATATCTCTCAGATTAGATAATACATGATACCAAGAAAAAGTCTAGTGCAAATACATATAATTAAACATATCAGCTCATTTATAACGGAAATATTTCCATCACATCATCAAAAAATAGACTAGTGTGTGATGTTCTATCACTTGGTCATTATATGGAACGTGCAAACTTTTTTAACATCATATTTTCATAAATCATGACTATACTCTAAGAAGCCGAGAAGATCAATTAATGGTCACAAATCTTGGTTAAGATAATAGTGGTACAAATTTTATTTAAAAACGGATTTTAGAAAAAGAATTGGAAATAATATTCTAGACGTGTCGTTTTCCAAAATTGCTTATGTCCGCTCTTTAATTGTTTGGTCTCCAGAATGAGTTGACTAAAATATTTTTTTTTGAAAGGGGTCACATTTAAACTTATCCTCGCTAGTTTAATTTTTTTCGAATTGTAGTTCATCCCAACTCCCAAATTTAATTTGAATGGCTAAATTCAGGAAGTAATAAAAAGATAGCAAAGTTTTGCTTAAGATTTGTTTTCTAATAAATTAATGTGACTTTTTATAAATGGATTTCGAGAACCGTCCATTTTACATGGGTTTTAAATAAAATGCTCTCAGCAATAATTCTGAAGGAATACTTAAGTCGATACTACCTTATGTTATATTTTGACAAAATATCAGATAAAGTTTCTAGCTGGTCTAAATTTGTCGCATTATGACAGTTTCAAATTAAAACATAAATAAAAGAGGGTTTCGTAAAAATAAAATTGAATAACGAACAGAAATCCAGCGAAATCCCTGTAAAATATGTTTTATTATAACGTCTCTAACAAAGATAACTGCAGTTATAACGCGGACATGATAATAATTAGCACGTCTATCATGAGCGACGACAGATAAAGGTACATATATCAAAGTTTACAAACCGGGAGCGTTACTACGATTGCGGTGTTTATGATGTATGTACCGCCACGAGGAATTGGTCTAAGATGTAGCAGGGCTACCAACAAAGGACCAACAAAGGCTCAAATGCTCCTCTGAGAATCCAACATAGCGAATTAAATTTTATCTTCGAGATTAACTTGCCTAGAGTTGTCAAATCTTAACTGTTGTGAATATTGCTTCATATTAAAACCGGCAATTATGATACCAACCGCAAGGAACAATAAGGTCTTAAAACTTTTATTGCCGTCCGCTTCTTCCTGAATTGCGCGATTTTTATTTTTATACTTAGAAATTTGAAAAGGAAATTTTAACTTCTAACCTTAACAATGTACACGCCGTGGTCAAATTTAATTTCGTTTGCTCAGATATTAATGGTAACAAGGAACGTGCATCTACGAATGTCAAAAATCATGCCCAACTATAAATCCTCGTAATAAATCACGAGTAAAGTAATTATGAGTGTGATGATTCCTCTGAGATACTCTCGCTTTAATATACTGATTACGTGACATCATTCTATATTAAAATTAAAATGCGGGCGTGGTTATAAAACTACGCAACATCGAGTGCGTTTCGATATAATAAATTACTTGTATTTAACATTTATTTGTCCTAACGAGAAGTTTATTTAATTTACCTTTGTCTCTCTACCTTAATAAAAAACGCGTGGAAGTAGCGGTTAGTTGATGTATTCAATTTCCTTTCAATTCTCTAAACATTAAATGCAATATAAAATTCAATATTAAAAATACATCTGCATATGACAAGAAGGGTAAGAATTTAAGGACAACGATTTCATTCTTCGAAATTTATAGCTTTTAATATCCATGTATGAATCGTAAAGGCGTTCTTTTAATATTGATATTTTATATTATTTTTTTCTGTCATATTTATTTAATACTCCTCTAGTTTCTCCAGAAAGACGACGTAAAATAAAAGGGAAACATTTCCTCATTTTTTTCCGAACGATACGATGGAAATATAGAAAGTTTTGCCATTTCCAATCCGCGGTATCTGCAAGTGAAGATATCAAGATAGATGATTATAGCTCTATATAAAAACAACATCGATCATAATACCCTCTAACTCCTTTAACTCGATTCTTGTATTATTTTACCAAAGACGAGCTGAAACGTTGAGCGAGCAGATACACTAAGCATTTGAAACTATTAAATATAAGTTTTATCTTTCTTGCTATTTGTTTGTTTATTTTATAGCTAAATCATTATTTTCATCAAATATACTAGGTACCCTTTTTCTCAGAAGTATTAGACAGGATTTTAAGGACAATAATGTGCTTCTCTGATTAACTGAGCTTTTTAATATTTGTTTTTAATGGATTACTTTTGTAATTTCTAAGATTTTTCTAAGCTTTAAATTTGCCAAAATTCAATTATTCATATAACTAAATATAATTTTTAACACATTTGGTGTAATTTCCAAAAATACAAAGTAATTTTACATTTATTGGTGATACTATCGGGTTTTCAGGATAGAATTAAATTACAAATGTAGTTGCATGTTCCGTCTGTCAGTAAGAAAGCTACACTTGCTACATCTTTGATCCATTATAAATAAAGTTGTTGTTTTCTGTTAGAAAGTTATAAAAAAGATTGATAGAATAAAATGTTAAGTGTACTACAATGTATTTACAATAACCAATTGGCTGGTATTCCAGAAGACAGATGCAAGCTTGTACAATCCTGTCGTTAATTTATACATAGCATTAGGAGTTACGTTTACTATTAGTCTGTTAAATTTAGTAAACAGTAATCTACTTGATAAAATGAAATAAAGGCACTTGGCTTACGTGTTGTGTGTTTATTTGATCTTTGAAACGGGTTTCGGCATTTATGCCATCTTCAATTGAAAAACGTCTTTTGTGTTATAGAAATTGAATTCTACGGCTCTAACTAACTAAGCGTTGGCTTATTTTTGTTGATAAATTGACTTCAATTATGTTCTCTTCTTCTTACATCTACATATCTCCAATGCAAGGTTTACTTCTTCAAACGAACTAATTTTCAATGCTCAAGAACAGTTTAAACCGGTAAGCATATTACTAGGTTTTTATAGTTGTGCCTACTCAGGCCAGCTATAATTTGAGTAGCTTACTGTTCTACTTTAGGTACTTTACAGGACGTCGGCTAGAAATATTCGAAACCATTCTATTTATGGAATTTCATAGACAAAATATAACTCTGACTATTTTCTTTCGAGGGAGACACAACTGTAAAGATTCAATTCTGATTTTGGGGGAATCAAACCCGTACCGCTTGATCAGAAGATTCTGTCTCTTATTTTCTTTTCTAGAATGACACTAGTAGATGATGGTACTTTTAACCTCATCAAGTTATTCAAATGAAAAACAAACACACGTATGAACTCGAGACAGCCTAACAGCTAAACCTGCAAGAAGAAAAACAAGACAGGTAGAAAGTTCTTACGAGAAAAACCAGCCTCGTAATAGCATCATAGCTACCCAGAATGTTAGAAATATGCTAAGAAAATACTGCTGTGGTGTTTAGCTCATTGGTAAAATTAAGTAAAATTTTTGAAAATTTCTAAAGCTGCTAGAAATCAGTAAGAATGTAGCATTTCAATTTCAGAATAACTTTGACTTTTCTTGCGCGTTGCTTAGTTGTATTCTACGATCTTACGTTCATCACATCAATTTTGAAATTTCAAAAAAAACAGAAATTAATAAATAATCTAAATGATTTATTTATTTCATTTTAAAATTATTTGTAAACTTAGATTTACGATTCTTTATTGTAATTACCTTTACTTTAGCATTTATGCTTTATATTCAAGTAAGCATTAAAAAAAGAAAAGAAAAGGACGTTTTGCAAAATCAAATCTAAACAAGCTTTAAAATAAAAGACCCTGTAGATTATGTTCGAAGAAATGTTAAATCCGAAACTCATTTAATTATTAATTTTAATAAATATTAAGCATCTTTATTTTATTATAATTTTTTTCGTAAATTATCTGATTAACAAATCAACAATGTACCATTGACACACCTGAGATAAATTAGTCAAAATTACAATGGACAGGTTTAAATTTTATTCCTTAGTATTCAGCGTGTGTACTGCAGTAGCTTTTAAAATTTTTAATTTAATTTTTGATTTTGCGCGTTCATGATCACATACCACTTCAGTATATATGATTCTACAAGCTATAGTTAATTTATTAACAATAGACTTTTATACAATGATTAGTTTTTGGACGAATTAAAAACACTAAAATAGCAACAATGAAAAAAAAGAAGGCATTTAAAGAGAATGGTATTAGAAAGAAATCAAAATCACAAAGGAATTAAAACATTTGCTGGATGTAAGGAAGGAGAATTTTATAAAGGTAGAACGTGCAGCACACTAGATCAGCAAAAAGAAATAGGAGGAGAAGGTAGATGTTTTTTAAAGCACATTGTGGGAATATAATCAGAATAATAATCTAGAAGAAGATGTAGAAATCAAGCTTGGATTAAATATTAAAAGACTTATTAAAAAACACTAACATTAATGATAGCAAAACCCCAGGCAAAGACAGAATAACGGCAGAAATGATAAATTATAGATAAAAAAGTTTTCAGAAGATAATTCTAAACTAATATAAAAAATCTCAGAAAACCAACAAACGCCTTAAAGATGGAAGTGAGCAGTTCCATGTATTCCCACTGTAGAAAATCGAAAATAAAGCACATTGGCCTAATCACTGAGAAATAGATATTATTGTCATTATTTACAAAACATAAGTCTCATGCATAAAAGAGAGGATAGCGATATTTACTAAATGAAATCAATGGTGATTACTGCGTGCCATGAAAAGTTTAGAAGAATAATTCGGTAGCGAATGAGATGCACACTCTGAAACAGATGCAAGTAAACTATGATGAGCACAGCTAGTAACTTTGTATACTCTTTTAATAAATTTCAAAGCATATGATTCAGTAAATAGAATTCAGCTTGGAAAATTAAAAGTTTAATGAAAATATTCCTTAGTGACACAGTAGCAATAGTAAAAAATGTGGAGTGTAACAAAGATTAGTTCGGAATTAGTAAGATTAAGATGAATGACCTATTCACGCTACTTTCTAACCTTTCTAACCTGATATCAGCAGCAATGTTACAAAACAGTAACATAACCACAAAGAGCGACAGTAGTGTAATAAAAGCCAGAAATGGTGAAGGAAATGGAAAAGGCAACAAAAGTAGTTAGGCTGTAAACTAGTCAAGAACATATAAAGCAGCACAAGTTGCTAAGGTTTTTAATTTTTGTAAAATTATTCCGCAATAATTAATTCAAATCGAGATGCATGGCGACCTCTATTGAGAAATAGAGTTGTAGAGAGTAGCTGTTTTTGCAAGGCAGTAATCTGCGTAATTTAGTTACGGGATAAGTCGCTTCTGCGCGTTGAGATCAGGGTGAGGCCGACGCAAAACAGAGGGAGTGGATTCAGGAGCTTCAGAGAGGAAAGTCCAACGCTGGTGGGAAAAAGTTTTGTGCGACGTCTTTCATAAAAATTTAGCTGTTGTGGCCCATGAAAATTATCGTTTTGTGAAGTGTCCTTAGGATATAACAGAGTAGTGCTGGATTTCATAAAGGGGTTGCCGTTAAAGCTTATTCTTTGGAAGTAGGGTTTCTTCTTCCTTTCGCTGTTAAGCGAAACTTGTTCAGTGGAATTCGTCGTCATTTTGTCCCTCTTTGCTGTCTGGATGCGGCCAGTCTACGAAGCTTCAAGTAACAGATACGTAGTTACCCGTGTGGACAACGATTTGGATCGTACAGCTACGCAAGGTTAGTGTACACTCATTAATATCGTCGTTTTTTTTAATCCCCCTTGTGGGTTAAAGAAACAAGTGCATTCAGAACTTGTTCAGTGGAAAACAAGCGAGGAAGTTTCTCTTTAGCATTATTGTAAACATTTATAACAACGGTTTCTAGTATACTCATTGTGGTATTGTGTTTGGTTTATTACTTATTTTTAAGAATAAAGAATTTTATAATCCGGTAATGTTTAGCGTAAATTTGTAATGTAATTAGATGTAAATTAGATATTTCCTTTTCGTATGATATATTAAGTGCAGTCGTAAGCTGTTTGACCGGCGTCGACGGGTGCTCACGCATTTGGCGTTTCTGGGAATCCCCTCGAGCGTCACTGGCTAGAATTTTGCTGCGCAGTAAGATCGAGCACGATTATTGACGTTTACTTTATAAGGATTTTTGTATTTTTTTTTGCTTGTTTTATATTATGTAACCTTTCTTTTTTTTATTTATTTTTCTAATAGATTTATAGTTTGAAAGATAGTTTTATTACTGTAATTGTATGCACTGGTTTGAGCGAAAATATTGAAGTCACCTAAACATTTGATTAATTTGATCCAGTTATATTAAATTTCACTAATAAAGAATATACCGGGTGACTCAAAAACCTTGACATACTGAGTGATTCAAAGAAAATGATTTGTTGATTCAATTTGAATATTCCAAATTTAATGAAAGAAACATTTATACAGAGTGAATTGAAAATACTTTTGTATAAAGCGGTTTAACGCCTTGAGTAAGCTTTTGTTTCAGAAAGTCTAAGTAAGTATTTGTAAAGTTAAAGATTTAAGAGGGACTATGGTCCTTTTGAATCTTGTAATCTGGCTGAATCCATAGTGGCGCCTTCTAATAATACCGACTTTGAGCTATTTTAGTGGTAAGTAGGCATTTCGAACCTAGCCGTCTTCGACTATTTGCTAGTCTGGGTATCAGCGAACTTAGTTCTACGTGCCTTCTAGTCTCTGATTATAAGCCTGTGTCTTAAAGTTTATTTTGGCACGTAACAAAGTACCAGATAGAAGAATAAAGATACTTTAATACAGAGGTAAAGTAAAGGATTGAAATGTAAACCATACCATATTTGGGTACAGTGACTGATGCAAGTAGTGGAAAAAACACAGAAGAGATTGAAGTTATGCTGATGGTACTTACAACAATATTGGTATATGGGAATGAAACTTAAATGCTGAATAAAGCTAAAGAAGAAACGATACGATTGCGATAAAAATGCCTATTGGCAATAAGAACTTTCAAGTAGAAAAAATAAAACGCTATTACGTAGAGTAAACACAGAATTATGCAATTTATATCAAGAATATCCATCACAACTTTTAAAGATAGCGTGCGCTCTCAGGGTACCACACTGATATCTGTGGTGGTTGTTAACCATTCAAAACAACCGCTCAAGACTTATAAGGCAGTTTCTAATAGTTAACTGCCACTGCAGAATATGATACTCGTTATAGAAACATCATCATCAACAACTACTCAGGACCTAGCGAAATGGTTCCAGGTGGTTAACTACAAGGATGGAACAAGGATCCTTTCGAAAAATTTGAAGATGGTTCATTGCCAGAAAATGTAACCTTAATCTCGCTTAATTTAATTTTTATTTCAGAATTAAGATTTACTCTTTTCAAAATCAAAATTACCTTTTCCGAAATAAAGTTTACATTTCTCGAAATTTAGTTAGTTTAGTACTTTTGAAATTTAATTTACATTTTCTGAAGTTGGGTTTTCTCAAAATTCAGATTAGATAGATGGAAGAGTAGTCGTAATTGTTTTTTGCAATCGTCGTTTTTTGTCTATCACTTCAAAAAAACTAGTTTTCTTATTTTTTTCTATTCGAACAGCTAGATGAACTTGCCGTTATTGTAACTAAATAACTTGAGTTTGTTTAAGTGCTAAAGTAAATGAATTACAAATCATTTCTTGTAGCATTCACATCTATTGATGCTTCAGTTACAAACTATATGCAATGAGAGAGGATAAGATGTAGCAACAAAAGTTCATTTTTGTGTAACTGATCAGATCAGTACATAATGTGAGCACTATAAGGAATTTGCTTAATAGAACTTCCATATACTTACCTCTACAAGTTACCTTTACGTGTCTTGTGCCACTTTGTTAACTCAATATAACTGGATTACATGTAAATTAGATAATTTGGGAAATTCAAGAAGAATTTTATCAGAATTTTGAAATTTGATTTTAAAGTACTGCTACAAGTGTGAATGAATGTATGATCTAAAGAGAGACAGGTTAATTTATGAATGTGAAAACTTTACAAGTTATAAGAAAACTAGACTTAGTCAGTATACAAAATGTAATTTGCTGTTGCTGAAACCACATCTATTTGAAAATAGGTTTTCTTTAACAAAGAATTTCTGCTTAAGAGTAAACTCATATTAGGGAACTAGTATTCTGGAGACTCTTCTTAACCAAAGCTTCTAGTTTACAATCTAAGGCTGGGTTTTATTGCATTAAAACGTACTCAAACATGGATCTCGTGAATGGCATGGTGCATGGATTTTGTGCAATTTTCTTTGTTTTGATTAAATAAAATTTGCAGTGGTGTTCTACTTCGATATCTTCCTCTGTTTTTTACCCAAAAACAAGTTCTAGGGATGAGTAGTCTCTTTAAAATATGCAAGAAAGATAAACTGCAATTTTAAATATCTACTTTATGCTTTAACATAGAACCAGATTCTTTCACAATTCTACATTTATTTTAAACAATCATTCCCCATCATGTAATGAATGACTCAATTGTAAAACAAATTCTATCTTGTCTTTTCTAGATAGTTTTGCTAAAAGTCTTACGTTGAAGGTAAACAACTGCACAAGTAAATTATTTTTCTTTCCCGAAGAAAACCGAAACTCATTTGTAGATTTCCGTGGCTTTGAATAGTCCCGAAGAAATCTATTACACAAACGTAAAATTTAATATTTACAATAAAGTTCTACCAACATTGGTGTTACCAGGTTGACTTACAGATCCCTTCACTGCTTCCCAGTTATCTATTAACGCACAGAAATAACAAAAGTTCTTCATGTGAAAATTAGTTTTGTCCTTTTTATTAGAGATTTAGGGAAATTCTAGCTAACCTTCATTCTGCATGTTCTAGATTGTAGACATTCTCACGCTAACAAGATCATATCGATAAGAAAGCTTTCAACGGCAGTAAACAAAAATCTTCACGTAAAGAATAATTAAATTAAAACCTTGTGCGATTTTTTTGATTAGTAGTATACCCATCCATTTGAATGTTTGGAAATTATAAATGTGATTTTTATAATAAATCATAATAATATTAAAATTGTTAATATTGTATTAGTGGTTTTCTTTATGCAGTGTTCCCAAAAATACACTTTTAGGGAATGTTGAATCTTCCCATTATTACAGTTATAAAAAACAAAATTTTCTAAATGGAATTTTGCTTTTTAAACAAGGACTAAAATTGTAAGAATTTAGGTAAACCCTTTTAGCTATAATTCGTTATTATTTCTTAATAATTACTTTATCTGATCTGTGTCGTCAAAACAAGAGATATTTCCAAGGATTACGCTCTCATCTTTCATCCATATAAAAATAACGACATAAGTTGACAATCGCGGTTATGATATTTATGATAGCGATGACACAAACCGATTAAGCGATATCAACTTTTGTTTTCAGCAAAGTTTCGACAGCGGAATTGTTGTTTTATTTATTACCCTGTAATCTCTCTCTAAAATAACTTTCAGTTAATAGTTTTTGGTCCAGCTGGGAGTTCGTGAGTTTTGTATAAGTACAAGACTATAACTTTTTCAACCTTAATCCTGTTTCATACAGTTTTATTTTTTCCCTTTGACTTCGATTACAATGAAATGAAACATAAAAGTAAATAAATAAAACTAGTTTTCCGTTTTTCAACAATAATGTCTTCTAACCCCACTCTTAATTCAAATTTATTGTCAACACACATAAAATTCAATAAGTCATTTTATCGGCCCTAAAACAAGAACCATGTCACCGATATCTAGATTGTTCGGCGGAGGCGCCCTATAAAACAACAACAAGTATGTAGGTGTACAACACCATACATCATTCTATAAACGTCAAATTGATACCGACGCTTATCTCTTATCAAATTTATACAAAATTTAATTCAAACATAGCAGGCATATCTGATATCATTGGCAATAGTCACGACATTTCGAACGAATTTATACTTTCATATGGAAACGTTATATATTTTCTACCCTCGTTTCTTAACGGGATAGATAAAGACAATCGGCGTATGTGGCTCGAAATCAGATAGGATTTATTTATATTTGTGTGGACTTACGTTGCTTAGCAATTAGAAATTTATATTGATTATTTTCTGAGGTAATATGCAAATGAAATTGATTGTGTTCGAGGGAAATTTAATTATTTTTTACTCGCGTTTAAATAGTTATAAAATTAAACGAAGTTTTTAGGTCACCCATTTCTGTTGTTTTAAGATTCATATTTAAAGTTTAGTTTAAGCGGGTATTATATTAACAATCTTTCAATTTTGATGCAAATTTTTATTTATTATCATTGGGAACCGTTTGCGTTTGTTTTATGCCTTAACTATTTTTAATAATAGTTTCACCTGTAGTTATTCAAATACTGCTCTGAACTTTTCCGATTCTTACTTATCAGTTCAGCTGGTTTGCAAACCAATCAAATGTCAGCATTTACCGCAATTCTATCAACAAGCTTGATACCTTTTGCACCAAAATAATTAAAAATTAATTCTAACTCAAAATTTATAAATTATAATTGACACGAATTATCAAATTGTTTTAGCAAACAAACAAATAGAAGTGGAATTCTTTAAAGTCCAAAATAAGTATTACAAAAATAACATTTCGTGCCTGTAATAATTTACTTAAATTAGTATTAATTAACATTCAGGATGATGAATTTTGCCAAGACATTCATAATAACTTGTATATTATGTAAATGAAGAGATTATTTAACGTGCAGCAGAATCCTTTAATTATCTTTATATTTCCACATAGAAATATATCCTGTGATCAGAAATTTTTGTCATCTCAGTTGACTATGAACTTAAATTTAAATTTCTTCTAATTTAATAAAAAATATTATTTCCATTTTTTATGTGTTTTAATAACAGAAATACGTTTTTCTGCCCAAAGGTCACTGGGGTGACATTGCTTTCTGATCACAAAATGCCTTGACTTCAAAATCAATAAAAGAATTAATAAGCTAAAAACACAAATAAATACAGTTCTCTGGTTCCCTACTTAGATCTATACAGAAGTTTAGGTTAAATAATTGTTAATGAAATAATCTAATCTAAAAAATAAAAATTGCATCTGAGAAGTTATCTTATGCTGAAGATGTACTACGATTCTGTGTTAGTATTTGAGATAAAATCAGAATTGTAGATATCTAGGACAAGAATTGTTGTCTTTCTATATCTGTTCGTGGTTTTTAACATACGATCTTCTTATTAAATAATAATAAGACTCCTGTTGTGTGCCTCTGATTTAGATTCAAGTCAGACTATCTTAATAATTCTATCCGTTGTTTCAGCATTTCTTGTAGCGGTGAGGACAACGCCTCTATCTTAAGCACAAGATGAGGGATAATTTTAAAAATCTGCATAAACTATAATAAAGCAATACAAATTAAAATTATTCGAAAGTTAGTGAGTTAATCCATCATTACAGCAATGCAATGTTCGCATTATCTCGAACTTAATATTTCGTTACGTTTTCTTCTTTCTTTCCAAAGAGATTTCTTTAAGCTTTTTTGTATTTATCTTGTTTAGTGACTCTAAATGAAATATCTTTGCCTTATCATGCCATATTTTGTTATAAATTGTATGTATCAATTCTGCTTTTGATTGTGAGATAGGATGATGAGTAAACATGCATTGAGGTCACCATATCAGTTTTGTTTTATCTATGTGCACATCAAATCTTCGAACATGAACCCAGAATATTGGCTGGTATAGGATAAAGCTAATATTGCCCACAACAAACATTTAATTTAAATAGATCCTTTTCAAAATGTTGAGTCCATGACCTTTCTATTAAAAATACTACGAAATTTATGCTAGGTTTGATCTAGTCATGTAATACTTTATATAAAAGCCTACTAAATTAATAATAATAATAATAATAATAATCGCCTTTATTGAAAATAAAAAGAAAAATACAATATATGTAGCCTCCTGGCGAAATCTAGCCGCTGGCTACTCTATTTAACCAGGAGACTACACAAAATATATAAAAATAGCACATAAAGATTAACTTAAAAATTAATTTAATTTGTTCTGATTTAGGTAGTTAGACATACGCATGGTGGTTATTGCAGACTCAAAAAATTATTTTTTAATGAGCTTTTAAATCTATTTAGACCAAGGTTTTTTATATGAGAGGGAATCGAGTTATATACTGAGACAGCATTATAAGTAAATCCTCTGCGAAACAAGGTTGTTGAATGCTGCGGTATTGTGAGCATACCTTTATTACGAATGTTTGCAGAATGAACTTGAGACCTAATGACTAATCTATCAGAAAGACTAGCAGATGGCTGCATGGAAGTTAATAGAGCATGTGTATATGAACCCAACTGGTATTTACAACGATTTTCCATTTTCAGCCATTTGAGCTCGCTAATGCTATTAGATACATGATCGTATTTCCGTAAATTGCAGATGAATCGACAGCACCAGTTTTGAACCTTCTGTATGCGATTTTTATCATACATTTCTAAGCAAGGGCCATAAATAAAACTGCAATAATTAAAGTGCGATAAGACTAAAGATTCTGTAAGAATTTTCTTTTGAGCAGAGTTTAAAATATCACGATTTGCGTATAGTAATTTTAACGAGGAATAAGTTTTTTGCAATAGTTTTGTAACGTGTAGCATAAAACGTAGTTTAGTGTCTAATATAATACCGAGATTTCTTGTAGAGTCGGCTACTGGTGAAAGTTCGTTATCTATATTTATGTTGAGATTTAAATCTGGTGCTGTAATATTTTTTTCTTATCAAACACTAATACTTTTGATTTACTCGTGTTAAGTTTCAGGTTGTGTTGCATTGAAAGGTGTTTAATAAGAGTAAGATCACTGTCGATGTCTTCATAAGCTTGAGTTCTATCAGTTAAATGATTTATATATTTGCGTGTCATAATAATACGCCTGAACATTACAATGCTTTAAGGAATTTAAAATATCAGAGGTATATATAATAAATAACAGAGGCCCTAGAATATACCCTTGAGGAACACCAGAAGTTAATGAATATGATTGTGACAGTTGCTCGTTAATTTTAATTATCAAACTCCTGTCGGATAGATAGGACTTTATTAAGTTGATTGCAGTATTGACGAACCCGTAGTACTGAAGTTTTGCACACAGAAGTTAATGGCTTATTGTATCAAAAGCTTTAGAGAAATCGAGCAGTACGAGAACGGTTATCATGTACCTATCAGTTGCGCTTATAATATCATCCGGGACAGTGGCGAGAGAATCAGCAGTACTAAACAAAACAATTTTTTTTCTATTATGATAACTCTGGTCTGAACTATGTCGGTTTTTGTATATGGACGCACTTCAAGTATCGCACATTTTTGAGAACTTTAAAACTCAATAATAAAATAACCGACTGGGATAGAAAATTAAAATTTATAGTCTATCATCTGCAATAGTATATTAATAATACTGAATTAAATCAAAATTGAAAGATGCCAGGTAAAATATTATTTAGAAATTGAATCACTTCCAATCGAATGACTCATATGCGTTTTCTCTATTTTAATTTTCTTTTAACTATCCAAGTTGCTGTTGCTCTTAATGATAGCTTTTTTTGGAGCTCAACCCAAAAAGAATGCAATTGCCGTGGTTAATTAGCCTACTAAAACGGTTTCTTAATAGATGTTGCTATCTAAGAATGTTGAATGTGTTGCAAAATCGACTACGTTTAAAGAAAAACCTTTGAGTAGCTAAATACAGAGTTATTTTAACACCTGCATGACAGAGCTTATTATAATTTTATCAATCTGAACATAAAAGATGGCCTAGGACGTTATTGTAATTAGATACACCTTGCTACAAGACTTAGAGAGTAAAATCTAAATTAAAAGACTCATTTGTGTGCGCCAATTGTACATTGACACTGAACACGACAACTAGCATTAAATATTTTATTCACAGAAATTAACAGCGTCGCGTCGTCGAGGTTTATAGGAAATTGCCATGAACACAAACAGCTTTAGTTGATAAGTAGTATTAGAAGAGAACTAGACAATATCTGGAATTGAAAACTATATTCAATCGAAACATTGCATTGCATTTATTCTTATACCTGACCTTCGAAATGCATTAGATTATTTAGCTATAGTAAGGAAATGTTGAAAGACCTACTATGTCATTTAGTATTTTAAATAGAAGCTGTTTAGAAGGTGGTATCAATTGATAACTTTGGCACTGAAGGCTTTATTTACAAAACCTATTTGAGGCATTTGAAAATGTGTACCACAATCACTATTTTTTATTATTATTATTATTATTATTGATACTAATTACCATTTAATGACGTGGACTGGAATTTCGTTTAATATCACATGGTATCTATCTAGAACCGGCAGCTTTTCTGCTGGTATAAAGAGTAGATTTCTAACCCTTCGTCTTCCCTGATCAGTTCGATTTTATGTGTAAGTCGACCAACATTCTAGTTTGCTTTAGAGATCAAAAATCTTTTATCTGAATTTACTTTCAATAAAACAGTGTTGATGAAAACATGACATGTTATATTTTGATATTTTTTTACTTCTGGTTTGTTGTAGATTGCAACAATATAGCATTACAGTAATCTAAGCTTGGTTGTGTTTCCACTATTTAACTGCTTGCCGCAAGTTTACTCCTAAGTATATAAGTGTGACATACAGGTTTTTGTTTTCTTTAATGTTCCTCGTTCATTACTGATTAGTATAATAATACGAATTATAAATATCTGAACTGATCCGTTTTGACATTATTTTGTTTATTTATTGTAAATTTTTCTCAGACTTTTCAACATGCCCTGGCATTAATAAAAGAAATTCCAGATATTTAACTTTGGTTCAGAAATAAAGTATAACCTTTTCAACAAACAAAACAGAAATCTAATTTCGCTCTTCTAATGAAGCATCCCAGTTTGTTATCATAATACAAATAATAAAAAAGCTTTCGTTTAATATCACATGGTAGCTATATATATCGTATTTTCTATTTATGGCAACAAACGTTTGAAAAACCTCCAACAAATAATTAAAAAATTATTATTTATTAACAAATCTAATCGATGCTTTTATTAGCAGTTGTAGGTATGATCCTTCAGTAACGATTAAAAGTTACCCCAGATATTACGTCAATACGGTTTTACACATTAAAAAGGTATAGCAGGCAACTCATCAATTTACAATAACGTAATGTTTCTGGACAAGTACGTATTGATAACAGGTACATTAAGCTATTAATAACTGAAAATGTCGCGTGCCACGTCGTTGTCACCGATCATGCAATGAGGGCATACAATAATAAATCATGCTTCGGACATTCATTTCCTGACTTCGAGTTTTTCCATTTGCCGTCATCGTTATCGTATAGTCGACAGACAAATTGCATTTCCTATTAACCAAGAAGTAATCTAATCATTCTTATTATTATTACTTTCATCATTGCTGCATTTAAAAGTCATAAAATTCGTCTGGTATATATAATTTTATTATTTGCTTTTTAATATCCGTTCTATCTTTAAGTAAACATAAAAGCGTACTGTACTCATAAATAAAAGGTCAAGAAACACGCAAATAATGATGAAATGAAATATTGATTAGTTAATAAATAAACAGGCAAATATACTAATTCACGTATTATATCGTTCACTAGATGCTATATCTCTGCATCAAACTAAATATCTTTTCAAAATATTCTAATTAAAAATCGTCTTGTCTTTATTTTGACTCATAGAATTGATGAAAAGATAAAATAGTAAAGGTATACTAATTTTCACCCAAATACTATACGTCTAAAAGCTATTTTACTATTCACGTTATCGTTCTTATGTATCAAACCTGTTGAAACCATTCCCATTTTATTTAATAAAAACTTGTAGAAAGGAATACATTTTACATTTCCTTTATATTTCAGAATCGTTTTGAGCTTATGTTTTTGGTGATAAACCTTACATTCTAAGTTTAACTATACATACAGTAATTTATTCCACTGAAAAGAAAATTGGGCAAGACCACAGATATTCAGAATCTGCTCCCACAAGGAAAATTAAAAAAAAGATTTTCTACCAAACAGGTTAGTCGAAAAGTTATTAGGAACTCAGAACTAAAGAATAGATAATCAACACTGTCCAAAAGAAGAGGCAAATTTTAAAAAGTATATTATAAAAACTAACTGCCACCTAATACAACCAATTGTTTGGACCATACATATCAATCATGGCATACAATTTTGGGCAAAAGTAATTAAGGAAACTCAAAGTTTAATAAAATTTTCAAATTAAAATCTAAATGGTAACTAATGTCAGATTTGTATAGGTGGCGATTGTCGGGCAATCAGCGAAACTTTCAATATTTTATTAAACTTTGAGGAAGTGTAGTACTTTAGTTCAAGACGGTATGTTCGTTTACATCCTTAGGTAAGTTTTAGCAAGAGCAAACTTAAACAAAAAGCACATAAGCACCTGTCTTTAATGAATGCAGTTTATTTATTTGGATAAATAAATAATTTTCTCAATAAACTCAAATAACAATTTGTGACGTGCTAAAGCTCGGGTTTGCTAATACTACTTACTTCCACATTTAGTTCATGCGCGGCCTTAGGCTGCGGACACACAGGAGAGCGAGCGTCGAACAAACGAACGATTTCTTGCTGTATGGCCACATAAACAGCTATAAAATGCTTTTTATTCACCGTTTTAGTATGCACTCTTACAAGAATGTCGTTACAATCGAAAAAAGTACATTTGTTGCTTAACTACTTGAATGTTTACGTATGTCTATTAGAACGTTTGATTTTTTTGTTAAATAAAGTCAAAAACCAAATCTCAGAAATTAAAACAAACTGCCGTACTCCCATATTAGCAGAAAAGACTCTGGTTGTGACATTAAGGTAAGCATAAAAGATACATATTTTTGAATATATTTTTATTGAAACACTAATGCACTAAAGATCACTGTGAATTGGAAATTCCTGAATTGACATTGAAGTTTGTTTATCTAGTTTTTTCTCAAGATGAGATTTAATATTCCAGATTTAGTTTCCACTTTTTCCAAGTGTATAAAGCTTGCCATATGTGATAACAAACTTTTGTAAAACAGTAAATCTGGATTTTCTTCTTTAAAATCATTTTTCCAACTCCAGAAATTCTTCTTGAAAATATACTTTCCGTTTCTTGCGTCGATCTTGTAAAACATTCTTATTTGTTGAAGGTGCAAATAATTGACCTGACGAACAATGCGATTCCGAAGGTGGCATAGTTTCTTCTACCCATTGACTGATGTCATCATATTTCTCTAGTCTTTTTTTGTTTAATGTTGGCAAATTACTTTGTGTTTGATCAGATATTACAACATCATTACATTTGATCAAAATACTGCTATCTAGACTTGGAATTTTTGGCACAATCTCTACACGGAAAAAATGTTTTGTTTGTGCTACAAAAAATTTAGTGGAATTTTAGATAGCAAATATTCTTGCAAGAACAGCAAATTTTTTGTCACACAGTATAATTTTTTGCTCTTGCCACTACAGCACTCTGGTAGATACCACAAATTTATAATTTATTTTAGAGTTAGGAACAGATTAATTTGTTGCTACAGCAAAAAATATTCATCCAATTGGTACTCCATTTCTTTTCTAAACTGGCCTTTTAGATTTTTTTTACTTCCTTTTGGCGTCTGACACTAAAAGAAAAAAACTAGAATTGCATGTTTTCAAAACCATACTCAAAATAACAGCTTTTTCTTTTTTATATTTGTTTTAGGTATACAGCAACTGGTTCTTCATTCAAATCAGTAGTACTTTCTTTTAGAATGGGAAAATCTACTACAGACAACATTGTTTTTAAATTTGCACCAACATCTGGGAAGAACAAGAATTTATGCTAATCCCAACAGAGCAACATTTAAGAAAGATTATAACTAGTCGACTACTACAGTAGATCAGGGCTTCTTGAACTTTTTTCATTTGTGAAATATCATATAAACTGAAATTGAAGTGTTTGAATTTAATTTTTGCGGTCCCAGCATTTCACTTCGCGACTCCATTTGGGGTCGCAACCCATATTTAAGAAGCTTTGCAGTAGATAAGAGTTCCCGAACTGCTTGGGTTCTATAGATGATGTACATTGTCAAATCAGATGTGCATCAAATTCTGGATCGTATTATTTCAATGATCTACAGTATTCTAAGCTGTTGCCGATGCTGGCAAGACATTCTTAATACTAGAAGTTGGAGGAAAATGCAAACAGAGTAATGGTGAAACATTCAGTGACTCAACGCGTTGTAATATATCAGAAACCAACATGTTCAATGTACCTCCACGTGCAAACCTACATAACAAAAACGTGAAATTGTCAAATGTTTTAATAGGAGATGAGGCGTGCCCTCTGAAGTCTTATTTGATGAGTCCTTATCCACATAGGTCTTTTAACCCTCAGAGGGAACACTTAAATAAATCTCATTTGGAATAATGTGTGCTAAATGGCGTTTCTTAACAAAAGATATAGAAACATTACCTGACAGGGCTTGCACGCTTGTTAAATGTGCATGCATCCTACATAATTTGATAACAGATCATCAAGTAATGCAACAGAATCATGATACTAACAAAGTTTTTCATATTGGAAGACAGAATAATAGAGGCACTACATAAGCAATCCAAATTTGCGAAGAATTATCAAATTGTTTATTTAATTTGCCGGGATAATTTGTTATGTAGCATCTTTTTACTAAATAAGATATTCCAATTTGAAACTTCCTGTTTTTTGTTAAATAGCTTCTTATTGGCTATCACAAACATTGATTAATAATCATAGTAATAATAGAAGATATACAGTAGCTTGTAGCAGAAATACTATAAAAAGTAGTAGTAGGCAAAATTGTCGTCAAAATCCATTAGAACAATTTTATTATCAAACAGTCCGAATAAAGCCATGCTTATTATAATGAATTTTCAGACTGCTTAATAATAAGATTGTTCTATTTTTAGCTTAGTGTACGTACATTAACGCAGCAGTAAAGTTGCTGATTTTGGGGAATTAATTTTATCGTTATCAAAAGATTTATTTGGATGTTTCAGTTATAAAAGCTCCCGATCAAAACTCTTCAACTAACTACGTATTTATTAAGGGTGCATAACAACGTGACATATTTGATAACACCTTCGTAATTTATAAAAGTCCCTTTTTTATATTTTTTAGCAACATTGAATATTATCAATTTACAATTTATATTGTGGATGATTATCTTACCACAACGGTCTTCGCGATTGTACCTTTGAAATTAGCAGCTCTTTATTTGAAGTATTACAACACATTTTAATTAAACAAGTTGATGGGATCACACAATGGAAAGAAGCTATGTAAGCTAGTAATGAGTTAATTCGATATAAAACAATTCTACACACCACCACCTAAAAGAAAATTTTTTATTTAAATTTTAATAAAATGTGTTGTTTTTGAGGCCTTTTTCTTTTCATGTTAGATATCATTGAAATTACCCATCTAGTATTTTCTTCACCCCTGAAATGTTGCTATAAGTAATCTTGACTTGCAGGTCAAGAAAGACAAATTATTTGAATTTGATAAAGAAGTTTTCAAAAACCGATTAGTAACTTTGGTAAGTTTGTGGATAGAAACGTGTCTGTTATCACGTTTAATTACAATATAAAGGCACAAGTTAAGCAGTTTGGAGTAGAAGGCAATCAAATACAAAAACAGTAGCCAAAATATACTTATTGGAAGTGTTGATCGGGGAGGTAATAGTGACAATGAAACAAATACTATACTGAATGCAACTAGCTTGACAATCATAGATGGTGATAGAATATTGAATATAAATCCATGCTGACATTTTGCATTACTGTTTCAACGGGAAAAGAATTAAAACATTTTAGAAATTTTGTATAAATATTCGCCCGTAACAAAAAAAAAATCAAAAGATCAAACTTTGTTTTTTACAAAGGCATTGGCTTAAAAAATTAGACGAGTTCGTACAGATCTCAACCAGTAATTGAGATATCCAACCAAAACATCGAAAACGGGACACGCTGTATTTCCTTTGACCACCTCGTTTAACATATTCTAAAAAAATTTTGGTAGTATTAGACATATAATTTGTAGTGCTAATTGTTTAAATTGAAAATCTAGTAATTAATGTTATACACTTTCTTTCTCTAGAAGTTCTTTTTCCTATTTTGCAAGGGATTCTTAGATGCAAGGTATTTCGCCCACATGAATCTGGTTTATCCTAAACAGGCACTGATACTAGGAGAACGAAGCTATCTATTTTTAGTTTGATTAATTCTCACGGAGCGAAAGAGAAATGGTTAGTTAATCATCAGCATTTTGCTGCGATAACAAAAAAACATCGTTTGCATTTAAAACTTTTAATTTTTTTTTTCAAATGTAAGATAAAGAAAAACATTTTCCATAATCCGTCTGGAGCATAATGTTTTCGCAAGTATCTTGAATTCCCGGAAGACGCGATCCATTTAGCGAGCGTTCGCAAACAAACGTACAATTACTATAAACCAAAGCTAAATACCGAACAGGCTCTAAATTCAGCCAAACTTAACACACACTGGTATTAAATTTAATCAAAGTAACAATGTAGCGGTTGCGAACGAAACCTCGGCCGCCTTAGAGGGTGTTGAAAATATAAGTTCTCATTTGTAATTTGCCAAGTGCGTTAGTTAACGTCTTCGCGCGAAATATCAAGAGGGCCGTTAGGAGAAAGTTGGAGAAAGTCACAGTTTTGATTATTAAGCGTGCCAAAGCCGCCTTTATACGCGTCTAAAATAAGAACACTTAACTTAGAGAAGATTTGATTAAAATTATTATAGCTCGCCTAAGTATGATTGTGTTATTTAAGGTGAGACTTGAGGTACGTGTTATTTTAAGTTCGTCAAATTTGACCTACGTACATTTCTTCCGTCTCTCTTTTCAGTTCAACCCCTCTACTTGTCCAGGAAAAGGATACAAAAGCGGCATTTAGTAAAACTGTTTTGTTTAAAAGTGCGTATTAATGTGTTACATCGTCAAGTAAGCCGCTCGCACGTTCTGTCTTAATATTCTGAACAAATATCGACGTTTGTGGCTAAAAGCCGTGATTACCGTGATGGCTATGTCTTTAAAACTTGCTATAGGTAAGGAGAGGTAAGCCGGTGCTTTAAACCTGACAAATTCATTTTTTGTTTTAAATTGCAAAATTCTGAAGAACTTTTATGATGTACTCTCAGATCGCAAATAAAAACATTTTTAAAAGTTTTCAAGCAACAGCAAATGAAGTGAAATCGAGCTACTACCTTCTACCCTCCAAAAAACGCTTCTACATTCATTAATAATTAATATTTCAATCATCCGTATTTGAGAAACGTCAATAATGGTAGAAGACGCAATTCTTTATACATAAAAGAATACAAAAATTGTCAAAGCTCTGAAAGCAATCGCTTAAGATTAAATGCTTTGAGTATTTTCTCATTCGTCTCCACCTGCACCGTTACACATTATACCGAACAAAGGCGGAAAATCCTCTCTTTCGAAAATCAGGGTTATTAACGATAGCCAAGAAAGTTCGGTGATGCAAGCTTTGATATCATTTTTATCTACAGACAACTAATCGCCCGCTCAAATATCGATTTTAAATTCCTTTGAGTATTAAAATCTTGGAAAGAAAATTCGTTTGGACGCTTGTAACCTGCTTATACCTTTATTAAGCTATTTTCATCTTGAACGTTTCGATGTAAAATATTTGAAAAATTGATTATTCCTCGTTTATGACTTTGTCAACGTATTAACTGACTTTACTTGTTATTGAAAAATTTTACTTTGATGATACGAAATTTTCTTTTTTTATAGCAGTATAATAGATATAAACCGTATATTCATTTTGTTTAGCAAGACAATGTAACAACATTGGTATATTGAAATTTTAAATACAAAAGATCTACATATATAGCTAGTGTTCTAATTTAAATTTCATTATTATAAAATTTAAAAATTTCCATAAATCTTTTAAAATCAGTATTCAATCAACATGAAAGCAGTTGATGATGCTCTTTATTTATTTATTTATTTCTCAATTACTCCATGAAAGTTTATGATTAAAGCTTCTGTGACCACTGATCAAATTTCAATACCAAGACTCGATTTTACTTTTTGTAAAAGCAGAAGGCTTGTTAATTACAGTAGAGTCATTAGACATCTCACTCTCATCTCAATACTTTATTTAAAAATTAAAGATTTAAATTTCTCTAACTAGAACTGTAAAATCATAAAGATCGTTAATTATACCAGGGCGAATCATTTTCACAACAAATAATGAAACAACGCTCTGGTCTTATCACATCTAAATCGCTACGACGTTGCATATGGGCCATATACAGTGTGTCCAAGATAAGGATGCACAACATGGGGATCTTAGAAACGGTAAGAGATACGGGATCGGTTAAATGAGATGAAAGTTGGCTACTTATAGGACCTTTTTGTTGGCTTTTGCAAAATCTAGATATCTTGAATAGTTTCAGAGATATTTAAAGAAAAGTAGTTTTCTCGATTTTCGTTATTATTTTTTCTTTTATTTAATTGAAGATTTATCGGAAAACTAAAACCACTTTTTCATTGCCACTTTTTGTTCTCTATTAAAATACGCTAACAAAATTCTTGTACAATGTTTCGGTTTCGAGTAACCATCATCAACCTCATTTTTTGAAATAGGCGGAAAAACAATAGAAAATTGCTTTGAATAGCTCTTGTTGTCGCCAGTGTTGTAACGTATTTATATAGTTACATGTATTTAGATACTTTTGGTATATTTGAAGAAGTAACTAGCTAGTATTTCCAACCCAGTATCTGTATCTGTAACTAGTTACATTTTCTTGTGTAACTGACATAAATATCTACATGCACATCAACTATCTTAGTTTGCTATTTTATGAAATAGAGATACAAAAATAAATTTTATGATAGAATTTGTAATTAGGAAACATTCATTGCCAATTAAATCACAGCAATAATACTTTTTCTAGTGGTTTTTGGACTTTGCGCTTACATATTTTTGTATTGATTCAATTTTTTACATAAATAAAGTCGCAAATTCTATTAATGAATGAATTGATCTAATACACAAAATCAAATTGAGCATTAACTACATTATATTTATTTACTATGCGGAAGAAAATTTTTTGTTGGTGCTACAAAACATTTAGTGGAATTTTGGACAACAAATGTTTTTGTCACGCAGTATAATTTTCTGCTCTTGCCACTACAGCACTTTGGTAGATACAACAAATTTATAATTTATTTTAGAGTTAGAAACAGATTAATTTGTTGCTACAGCAAAAAATATTTGCTGTCCAAAATTCCACTAAATTTCTTGTTGCATCAACTAAACATTTTTTTGGTTGAAGAGACCAAAAAACGATTTTGGATTATATTTTGCATATTTGGTTAATTGATTTATTAAAGGAATGATTTGTGACATTATGTTTGCAAAAAACAAATTTATGTACATCAAATTATTATTAGATTATTCTACGTCTTACCAATTCTGAGACTCACATTATAGGTTTAGAAAAGAACTGTCTTAGTCAATAAACTGGTATTATATTTTGCTTATTGCCACAGAAACTAAATTTAAACATCATAACAGTATTCAAGCTAAATCAAATTAAAAGAATTCTCAACGTTACAGGAATTCAAAATCACGTTGCTTACTTGTTAGCAAGTTTAGAACCTCAAACTAAAATCTAAAATTCAGATTGTTTTGTTTATTATTGGAAACGAGTATTTTATCAAATACGAGTATCAGAATACCATTCGCACAGAATTTCATGGGCTGTTTGCTGAATCATCTCTGTATAGTTTAAACGAATTCCTCATCCATCCTAAATCACTGCATAACTATCTGCTGAAAAGATTATGCTTACCATGTTCTTTGACGTCAAAAGATTCTTGCTTCTGTAACTCAAGCCGGACGATAAAACCAATGCACACGACTACGTACTACAGCTACAGAAGCAAATCAAAAACAAAACTCCAGGAAAACTTACCTCTACCGTTATTTGGCTGCTCGACATTGCCCTAGCTCGCGTAACTCATTCGATTTATCAACTGGTAAATGTAACGCAATGAGAGATACTGAAACATCCTCTAAAGATATCGCCCTGTGACATTTCTTTCTGGCTCGTTGGTTAGGGCAAAGATATCATCTATACTGCACAGAAGTAGTTTAGGAAACAGCCCAAGTAGTTTTCTATGAATCGTATTCCGAAGCTTGTTTATCAATGGAACTTTTGCTTCAATGCATGAGCATAATGTCTACAATGACTTACATATGCAGGTTTGTCTTAGTTTTCATATGCGTGCAAAGACCAGAGCGTTGTTGCATCCATTAAAGTGTTTAATGGTACACTTAATAAAAAGAAAAGATGATTTTTGTAGCCTATGCTGATTTATCAAAATGCCTTGTTTGGTTTCTGGTCTGCAACATGTTTAAAAGATGATAACAGCATATTCATGTAGAAGTGTACTGCCCCTTCCTAAACAGTTATCCGTCCCGGATGATAATAATCTTATACAAATATTTGTAATATAGTGTACCTTTTACATAAAAAACATTTCTTGCAAGATTTAAAAACTCTACCCTGAAGACAGTATCTTTCACAATATTAACGCATAGGAGAATTGATTAATCTTGATTCTAGAAAGAAACTTCTGCATAAATACACTTAGCTATTTATATTTCAGAAACATGCTACCTTGTATAGATATGTACATGTCAAGTAGCCGTTTGTAGGTACTTTTATTATATAGAGGATAAAGTCGAGATTATTCATAAATAATACTCGAAAATAAGAAATAGCATTCCGAACAAGAATAGCTAAGTTCATATTTACTTTTATATTGATGTAGTACGAGCCTCTTTCATTCTGTAATGACGTATTCATTATTAAGCAACCTTCATTCCAAGTTTATTTTCCATTTAAAAATGATCATTGAACACACAATGAAAACCTATTTTTGTAACGGTAAATATGAACAAACAGAAAAAGCAAAGAGCAGTAAATATTCATGAATAATAACTTTTCAGCAAGTATTTCTTAAAATCAGTTATCACGAACAGATCGTGAAAAATTAAACACTCAATTTTAAACGCAAAATAAACATCAGACACCTTTATAAATCTCTAAAATCCGAAGTCTCCTGCTTTTATTTTATATCCCTTGTTCAAAGTTAAACATTTACCCGGATTTGAACGCGATTCTGTGGGACGCTATGAAGTCAGCCATACCTTTACAAATCCCAATCCGATTTATCGAACCGACGACTTCGGTTTGTTTTATCAAAGACTACTGGGAACGTCTTCCAGGCTTGATACTCTATAGTAAGTGGAACAAAATGTTTTACGCCTGAATAAGCTTCGCGTTTAAACACAGACGGTGAAAACAACCCCAGTTTTGAGTTTTCTTTATTTATTTTAGTGGTTAGCGTTCTCTTTCCTTTTTCAGTTAACTTTGTTAGGTACCTACTAATTGTATAATACCGAGGTATTTATAAAATAGGCACGCAGGTGAATTTACAGCAGAATCATGTAACTAACCACAAATGTAAAAATAATTTTAAAATGTGGTTTGTTTTTAAAACATGTATATCTAGTATACGTCTTGATTAAACACGCAATAAGGACGTATTGGAATTTTTATTGCTACTGTTGCAGAAGTCTTGTTATCTTTGTTAAGTTTCATTTAGTTATTTATTACACAGTTATGTATAAATTGCATTTTTTCAAAATCAAAACTGTTTATTTCTATCACTGTCATTAATTTGCTACAAGTATCATTCTAATTTAGTCTGCCATCTTTGAGTGAAAAAAATTGTGACGCCCATTTCTTACTTCTTTATTTCTGATTCCCTTGCCTGGACAAACTGAGCCATGAGCCAAAATAAACTATAATCGAAAAAAGCGATGTCCTAACTAGATATTGGCTGTATGTGACATAATTTCAGTTTTTTCCAATAACTTCTTCGTTTTCAAAAAGAGCAGAATAAAATACAAATTGACACATCATTCTATGTATACATTTTGCATCACAAGACCAAATTCTATCGACTAAATGAAACTAATGGGATACTCTACAGAACACACACAATAGACCAATCAAAATGTCAAGAAACAAGATGTCATATTTGGCTTATGTAAAACAATAGGAAAATTGGTTAAAATTGATTTTGATTTGATAGAATAAATTTTGACACACTAACTAAGTCTTTTTTCCACATTTGGTCACACATAAAAGCATTATTTTCTACAGAAAAGCAGTTAAGGCGTTAACAAAAAGATGCTGAGTTAAGTGATTTAAGCATATCAGTCATTATTTTTGTTGGTTCAATAAAACTTCTCCATGAACCTATTTAGTCACTTTCGTCAATACAGTTCTAACGTAGTAAGTCGGGTAATTGGAATACCTTTCTTTTTTAAATAGAAATCCAGACGCTCGTTAGGCCAAAACAGAACTAAAATATTTCATCCACTAAAAAACAGGGTAGGCAATCAGCATTTTTAATATCAAAAATAAAGGAAGGTTTTAGCTAACTTTAAGCGACATTGTACAGTATAGACGACCTAGAATTTAGCTTAAACTCTGAAATGATATAGTCTAGTGATAATCATGTATGTCAGTCACGGTGGCAAGTCCTAATACAAAGATTTCGTAGTAAGTGACCAAGATGTGACCTATTCAACTTTATACTTTACAGGATACGTGAGATATACCAATAAATGTCGTTGGTATTCAACCACGAATATGCTTACCTTTGGGGGGCACGCAAAGCTCTGTAAATGATGACAGTTAACATAACTTTTTATAAAAATAAATTAATTGATTGGTAACTCAGTAACAGTTGTCAATCGAACATAAGTACGAGGGCGGTTCAATAAGTACCCGTGTTAGAAATGAAGACACAATTTTTTTCAAAAATTTTTTTTTTATTTTTTAACATAGTCTCCTTTTAGAAATATACACTTCTCCCAACGTTCTTGCCATTTTTTTAACCCCTCCAAAAAATAGGATTTGTCGAACTCTCCAAAATACGCCTCTATCTCGGCGATGACTTCCTCGTTTGATCTAAATTTTTTTCCCGCGAGCCATTTCTTCATGTTAGGAAACAAGAAAATGTCGCAGGGAGCCAAATCGGTTGAATACGGGGGGTGCGGCAGCAATTCATAACGCAATTCATGCAGTTTGGCGGCGACAACTCCGGATGAATGTGCTGGTGCGTTATCGTGGTGAAACAGCACCTTCTTTTTCGCCAAATGCGGCCGTGTCTCCTTCAATTTTTTGTCGAAGCTGTCTAATAACTCACTGTAGTATTGTCCAGTGATCGTTCTTCCTTTTTCTAAAAAATCCATGAGGATGACGCCGTTCCCATCCCAAAAAATCGTCGCCATGACCTTTCCGGCCGATGGAACCATCTTCCCCTTCTTTTGATTGTTGCTTAGTTTCTGGTGTGTAATGATGAATCCAGGTTTCATCAACGGTGACAACTCGACGCAAAAACTCCTTCGGATTTCGCTTAAATTGTTCCAAACACTGCTTCGAAGTTAACAGCCGCATCCGCTTGTTGTCCACCGTTAGCAATCGCGGCACCCATCGCGCCGACAATTTTTTCATCGCCAACTTATCATGTAAAATATTAATTGCCGTTCCGGTCGACACACCTACGGCCTCTGCTACTTCACGCACTTTCGTTTGTCGATCAGCGAGAATCATGTGGTGGACTTTTTGAATGATTTCCTCGGTAACCACCTCTGCCGGGCGTCCTGGTCGCTCCTCATCAAAAACGGATGTTCGCCCACGTTTAAATTCGTTGAACTAATATCTAACTGTGGTCATAGATGGCGAAGTGTCCCCATAAACAGCATCCAACTTTGCTTTTATCTCCTCGCATTTTTTCCCATCCAAAAACAGAAAGCGAATTACCGAACGATACTGCTCTTTTTCCATCTTAGCTAAAATCACGAAACACGTCTTACTCAAATGGCTGTCAAATCCAAACTAACCTATCAATCAGTCTGCAATTTGTTATACCGTCGTTTAATAGATGGCAGCACACGATGATAGCACCAACTTCCCTCAGGAACGCCTTCTGTCGTCAAACACGGGTACTTACTGAACCGCCCTCGTATAGTTTTCATTTATGATTCAGAAAAACATTATTAACAAGGTCTAGAATTTATGAGTCATCTATTATCAATATACCCTTTGGAACAACCTGTACACAAACGATCATGAATTGACCGTTGAAATTGTCTTTGCAAGACAGTTCTAAAGCCAGGCTCTCATTTTTATTTTAAAGACATTGAAATCACACCCAATCTATTTCTGCCTTTTTAAAAAAAGCAAGCTTTGTCTATGAGTAGATTTTGTGAAGTTAAAGTATGTAGAAAACATAAATTACAGTTAAAGCAATTATTTTTACAGGATCATTAAAATTTTATCTAGAGAACGTTCACTGTCAATTTGACAAAGATCTGTAGCATTAGACTATTGCTTACTACTTTACCTCTAATTTTTCAAAATGGTTAAGCAATATGAAATCGCATTGTCAAGTTAACGACAGCATAAATACGATTATACTGAAAAGTCTTAAATTCCTTTCGATCTACTAAGTTTCTTTTGTAATGTTCAGGAATGACATGGTAATCAGTTTAATAGAACTGTAAATAGAAAATCTGTTTGTTTACATCAATTTGACCGAAGTAGGCCTTGATTTAGAAGATTGCTTAAAGAATAGCATGTTAATAAGACAACATTCAGTTGCAATGTTGCTAAATGTGACTTTTTTTTGAGGAACATAGAGATATTGTACTTGCTTGAAAAAGCTCTTTTCATGGCGATCTCAAACATGTAGAAATCCAATATGGTGCCCATAAAAAAAACAAAAGTTCGATGCGATTGTGTAAAACTTAGTGGTTCCCTTTATCCATTACCCCTATCTTAAGAATCTGATAAATGTATCCCTTGCAATAAATAAAATATGGAGGTTTCTAGAAAACGCACATTTTTCGTTTTCACCTTGTATGCAGTAACGGGATTGATTTTCGAAAATGTAAATCCGGATTGTTAATAAGCATATAAATGCACAACTTTTTCCTTATTTAAACGATCTTGTATCTATTACCATTTCCAATATCCTCGGGTACCCCATTTTATCCGGGCCACACTGTATAGTTTGAATTCTATCATGCACCAAAGTCAAAAAAGGTACAGATAAAGATTAATATGCTAATGAGATTCTTCTCCCTTATTGATTCTGTTGAAACTTTTTAAGTTTTCAAAATTTTACAGGGAATTATTTTGTCATTGTAGAATTCAAACACATGGTATACCTTTTTAATATTTATTGTATTAATAAGAGCCATTTTGTAGGATTTTTCTATAAGAGAAATATTATGTCTTACTTTATCGTTGTGGTTTAACTACGGTTATCTTGCCAATTTATCCTCCTGGGCTAGTGGATAGATTAAAAACCTATTGGCCCCAAAATCAAAAAGTCATCTACGGTCAGTAATTAATGAAACACCGGCCACGATAGGAGGTGTTAGTTTGACTGTAATTAAGCAGATAACAAAATATCTTTGTTCACTTCTAAAAGGTAGTACTGGGGCCTTGATGGCTTTTTCACTCCCAATGAATATTCCCACAAATTTACAGTATATGTGAACCAAAATGCTTTGACCCTCCAGGAACAAAATCTTCTAAGCTGGTAGTAGTAGTAACAGCAGTAGTCATGAAAAGGCTAGAACGTTAATCCTTTGTTTACTAATCCCTTGCCATGGTATCTTCAAGCACATATATGACCGTCATACTGTATTTTTGTTCTACCTTTAGTGTATACTACTTTACACTTTAATGAAAGCGAAAAGAGTAATTAATTTTAATCTTAATAGCTTTGATGGTCTTTAACTTTAATCTATCCCGTGGAAGACCTGGGGATCCTAAGGATTCTTAATAAAAAAAAGCTATCTAGCAGATCTTTATAGATAACGGAAAGGATTATGTAACAATTCTTTCTATACAGCTAAACTAGAATTAAATCTGAACTTAGTACGACACGCCCTAAGTGTGAAAAAAAGAAAAAGTCATTTATTGCTGTTTTTAAATGTAAAACATTTTTTAAAGCAGCTTTTCTCATTCTGGTTGCGAAACGTTGTGTATGAAAATAAAATTTTTTGTTTTTAATCAATTGTAGGATGAAGGTTCGCAAAAATTTATTTGTTTTATTTACTAATAATATACAGAAAATACATGCCCAAAATGTTATTTATAAAGTTTCAGTCATATATAGTAAATGTTTTTAATAATTTGACAAAACAATTTATTTAGTAATGACCTATAAAGCTAAAAATAAATAAAAAGTATGCTACTGATATATTATATAAAAAATATTCAAGTTATATTTATATTCTACGTAAATGAAATATTACTAAGAGATGTCACTATATTCGTTACTAATATTATTTCAATATTAAGAAATAAATGTTCGTACAGTGTTACTACCAAATATTAGCAAAACAATATAAGAAAATATTAAGAAAGTATTTGTAGATAATATAAAGAAAATATTCAAAAACGTTATATTTAATATTACTGGAATATTTTTTGAAAATATTACTGTAATATTGTGTGTTGCTTGACACCAAATGTAATTATAATATTCGTCGCAAGTATTATCTTAATATAATATAAATAATGTTCGTACAATGTTATTATGGAATATTAACACAAGATTATGAGAATACATCAAGAAAGTATTTTAAGATAATATAAGGACAATATTCAAAAATGTTACATTTAATATTACTGTAATATTTTTTGAAAATATTTTTATAATATTGTGTGCTGCTTGGGTTACATTAGTAAATTGAGTATTAATTTTTAATTTTAATAGAAAATCTTCGGATGAAATTCTAAACCACTGTGGTTAACTAGACCAAAGCTCTACCAATTGAGATACGAAACCAATCACGCACGAAGGCAAATACAGGGTAAAATTAAAATAGTTAGAAGCACTTTAACCACGTATTTGGTGACAATTATCCATCAAGGGAAACATATTTTTTTTAAACCTCTCTTTTATTTTCTAGAAAAACGCCTCTTTTGAAATGCCAAAAGATTGTTTGAGAGTTTCTGAATACAAAACATATCTATTCAAAACAAAGTAATAACAAAAATTTCAATAAGTCACGTGTATGCCGTTATCTGAGTTACATTGAGAGGTAATCTGCAGAACTTTACTTTATATTAACAATAATTAAGTAATTCAATTATGCAAATGTGTCAAATTAGGATAGATTAATTGTGTACTCGAAAACCTTGAACTATAATTTCTCTAACTAAAACCACTTAACGAAAATTAAATGAACAAAAATAAACTTCAACGAGTTCTAACTCTTATTATGGTATATCATAGTAAGCAATTTCTCTAAGAACCAGCGTTTCTCAAGACGTTGAAATCTACCGCTTTTTCAAAAGAAGGCTCTGTTCAAATTAAATATGTTATTAATATATATCTTTAAGTATCAGCAATTACCCATTAGATTTTATCTATTTCGATTTTACCCTGTATATTCTATATGTATTTGTTTATGGTTGTCAGAACTGCTAATCAAATTTGATATTTTTAGGTTAACAGAGGCATTTTATTAATTTTAAGCGATCGTAGCCCATATATCGCTAAGCTTTTACAGTTGATTCAAGCACACAGATTTTTTTAATTATTTTAAATTTTTACAAATAAGGAGCTTTATTTCTGGTAACCATTAACCCAAAGAATACAGAATTTAGGTCACATTTATATTAGGTTTCTTTTATTTTTAATTTTAAACAAGTTCAGACAAAACTATTATTTGAATATTAGATAGTATCAATCTATACTTAATAAAACTTTATTTTGTATTATTTTTACTACTCATTAATTTGTAAATATTTTTTTAGGTTGTTGCTCAATTCTATGGTTTAAGGTTTGGATTTTGTACATGCTGAAATACTTATGTACCTAACTATTGATGATGTGGACAGTTAACTTTTTTTTAGTTTCTTATAGCCTCATCTATAAGTTTTTATTATGTAAATAATCTCCTTTTTCACGCTCAAGACCGCTGACTGAGCGTAGGTGGGATAAGACCATAAGGGTCTTGTTTAAAAGTAAGCACTTGTAACTCGAGGTTAGTTACCATACTTCTGGATGTAGTTAGTTCTTGTTGGTATCTAGATATTATACGAGAAATTATACAATAAAGAGCGGTCCGGACTATTTTTTCATTTTTCACGACGGATAAAAAACTGTGTTGTGTTTAATTTCTTATACTTTTGGATTTTATTACAGGAATCACGCAATTAAATTATAATCAATCAACATTTCGAAATTTATTAATCAACAAAAGCTACAGATTCCACAAAATTCTATTCTTAAATGCTATACAACATTTTGGTTACTTTAATTGTTATGTTTGATAAATACAGTTAGAAATTATTTTTTAAAAATATACAAAGAATTAACAATATCACCAAAACCATCAGCAACCAATACTTCTTCTAATTCATACATAAGAGTAAACCGAATCTTATACTTTGCTGTCGGTATAGCAGGAGGAAATTTCCTTTTATCAGGTGACCAGTTACATAAACGATAAATCTGGCCCTAATTAAAAAAATAAAATTTATTTAAATACTTGCAATCATAATAGTAAACACATAAATGGTATTCGTACTTTTTGTATTGGGCATCCCGTAAAATTTCCACATTGAAAGGCACTACGCCCACCTAAATAATTTACCTCGAATGCCTTGCACCAGTTTACTTCATAGCGCATTGGAAAGTACCGATATTCATTGCTGAGGAATTTGTAGGCCTGATGTATTACCTGCAATAAATTTTATTTTATGATTCTCACAAAGATTGTATGTATCACATGCAATTAGTGCAGTTTCAGAAGAGAGTATTCTTACCGCGCGGTATTATTTCCCAAAGAAATTAATTCCGCGAGGTCTGAAAAGTACGTTATTTTAAATGACAGCTTTCATATTCTTACAAGTCACCGCAGGTACCTCTACAAACCACCACAATAGCATCCCGCGAACTTTAAGCACCTTAAAGTACCATACATTGTTTTCATAAGAACGACAAATATTTTACAATTAACGTCAGAATAACCGCAAACAATTTGCCCGTGTGAAAATGTTTAAGAATCTCGTCTGAAACGGCACTTAATACTTTCAAAACTGCATAGTAATACCGAAAATCAGAAGAAAATTTACCATCAAAATTTTTTTAAAAGCCTATAATCAAATCGGGACTCATTTTTATCTTACTTTTAGAAACATACACAAATAACAATAATAATAAAAATAATAATAATAATGATAATGATAATGATAATGATGATGATGATGATGATGATGATAAAGATAACGATAACGATAACGATAACGATAACGATAACGATAACGATAACGATAATGATAATGATGAAAATGATAATGATAATGATAATGATAATGAAAGAGACAATATCGCTCAACAAAATTTTTGACGTTGGTTGTTAAATGCCATTGGCGACACCCCCTATTTCTTACAGCACATTTTGTGAACTGACGAAGCCCAGTTTACTAGAAACGGAATGTATAACTACGGCAATCTGCATACATGGGTATTAGAATATCTACATGAAATTTGGGAAACCAGATTTCAACATTGATTTAGCATAAATGTATGGGCTGGTATCACTGATGGTCACTTAGTTTAGACCCTATATCATGCAACATCGTTTTAATGCTTAAAAATACCTTGAGTTTTTCCAAGAAACTCTGCCTATTCTAAAATAAACTTGATACCTATGCATTTTTTTCTTTTAGATATTCGCGAGACTCTATATCTCATAAACTGTTTTCATATTTCATCTTCTAAGGAAAACATAGAGAGAACCACGTAGTAGTTATTGAACGATAATGATATTTTTTTAGTTTAGTTACGTTGTAGGTCTGATGGTATAGCGTGTTTTTTTAATGAAATTATTAAACAATCAAGGTACAAAAGTTCACTGAACATTTATGATATTTAATAGACAAGAAAGTGTAAATAAGTAACACCGATAAACTGTCAAAATAAATTCCTGATGACTGGTCGATTCACACGTGTACGTAGTACGTAGTACGCCCTGTATAACTGGAAGTAAATTTAAAATTTTTAATATTTTGAGGGGAGGGGTAAATAATGTAACACCAGAAATGATCAAACGGATGGAAGGAAAGGGAATAGAATTGTTGGGGATCGTACTAAAAGAAGCTTGAGAAACATAGAAGATCCCGAAAGGATAGGAAGAAAACGTAGTATTCCCCATACATAAAAAAAGAGACCAAAAACAATGTCAGAACTATAGAACAATCTGCCTAGCACAAGTCGACTTCAAACTGTACACAAGGGTATTGAAAAAAAATTAAAAGAGCAGGTGGAGGAAAAACTCGAAGATACGATACAAAAGATAGAAGAAGGAGAAGAACTATTTCTAAAGTTTATAGACCTTAGAGCGACCTTCGATACAGTGAATAGGAATGAAGTATGGAAAAGTTTGGAAAATTTACAGGTATCAAGGAAGCTAACTGAAGTAATAAAATCCATATATAAGAAGGTAAGGGTAAAGGTACAAATAGCAGGAACAACATCGGAAAGATTTGAAATGAAAAGAGGCTTAAAACAGGGCGATTGCCTGCTCCAATTGTTGTTCGTAATTATCATGGACAAAATAATTAAGAGGATAGAACAGCGGGAAAACAAACTGAATACCATTATTGGATACAGAAATATGGAACCGGTACAAATGAGTGAGTTTCTCTATACACATAATGTGCTACTAATAGCTGATTCCAAAACAAAGATACTCATAAACCTATGGACAGAAGAGATGGAAAACATTAAAATGGAAATTAACACGGAAAAACAAAAGTGATGATCATCAACAAAAAAAGAAACAACAGAACAAGACGAAAACCGAATAAATTGTAAGGACAGTCTTAGAAGAAGTAACGACACTAAAAATATTTAGGTAGCGTAATAACAAACGACGGAAAATTGGACACAGAAATAACAAATAAAGAAATTAAGTGAACAAAAATATACTACGCACCAAACAAGACAATCTTGCGACATAAAGAAATAGGAAAGGAAGTGAAGATGAAGATCCATAACTAAAACAAATCGACCAACAGTTCCATCTAAAAAATGCTTGTGTAATTACTAGGTTCATGCTCCATTTGTTTTTTAGTGTTAGTTATTTACACGTAGCTATTAGAAAAAAGATTAAAGATTTTTTAAAATTTTTAAGTATTTCGTTGAAGTTAGAAAACGTAAAAAACAATAGTTTTACAAAGACGAAAACCAGCTGTTTAATTTCACGATAATGTGCCCATTTGTGTTCGGTTTGCCCCACTTTACTTTCAACGATTTTAGTTTTTTCTCTGTCAGCAATGTCTCCTAGATTTAGAAAAAGGCAAAATACTCTCAAAATTCGTTTTAGAGCAAAAAG
>VTPC01091057.1:4952-68681 GCA_011009095.1 Ignelater luminosus | reverse complement strand
TAAAACAGTACCTAGTTTTTGCAAACTCCTTATGATGCGTGAAGCAATTCTACACCTTGTATACTAAAGGTTCGCAAATATCTCCGATTGAATATCTTGCAAAAAGAAGCGTGTTTCATCACGCAGGCGCTACAACCCTCAGCTACGGGCCTGTTGATAACCAAAAGTCCGTAAGTAAAATATGGTTATCTATAAAGGTTTGACACTAAGAGTTTCATTAAGATTAAACCTTTACGTAAACAGTCCTATATCCAGAAAAGATCTCGTGAAACATATGGGTATATAATAGTTTAGTTTACTTTTTTAGACCCGACTTGTACAAAAAGTGGTGTACAAAGATCTGCGCGAAAAAATAACTGTAACAGGTAAGTCTGTTCAGATTTGTTTAGCTGTAGAAATACTTTAAATAGCAAAAAGACCAAGACAGGGTGATGACATGCTGTTACTGTATTGATCATTATTATTCAAACGTGACCTTTAGACTATTATTGTTGTGTCTTTGCAAATTCTTTTAGACTATTAATTACTACTTTACCTCTAGTTTTGCACCATCTTCAATATGAAATCGTGCTGTCGCGTTAATAGCAGCACGGGTGCGATTATACTTGAAGGTTTTTATTTGCACATGATCCACTAAGTTCTTGTTGTAACTAACCAACTCGACGCGTTCAGGAATGACATGATAATCAATTTGAAAAAACTGTAGACAGAATATGTTTTTCAGTATAAAAGTAAACTACAAAATATACGTAGGCATTACATCATAATTAAAGGTCAAATTGTTCGTTTGGGCATTAATTAAGATTACAATGTTAATCACGAACCAAACTTTAAAAAAGATTTCCATTTTACAAATAATTTGTAAAAAGAAACAGTTCACCACGCCGCCGTCTACCTTATGTCTCTGTCAGAAACAAACTACGCACAGCTTTTACGATACTGCTATAAATATATTTTTCCAAAGCTCAAAACGGAAGTACGATATGATCTAGATTCTTTAAGTTCGGTTTTTAAAAATTTTTTGGTAATTAGGTAGAAAAATCACATAATCTATTAGCTGCAGATGATCTCCAGAATAAAAATAATAAATTGTACGTTTTTAATGAGATAGCAGGATCAAAAACGATTTCAGATTCAATAATATGTTTCATTGTGTACATACATAGAGGTACTTATCCGTGTTTTACATTGTAATAATAAGGTCCATATACTAGTAAACCTAAAAAATAAGCAGTATAAAAAGCAAGGTTGAAACACACATCAACAAATCTACTTATTTAATTTTATCTTTTAATCCCTTTTATTTATTTTCCAGTATGTCCTGAGATACTATATAGGGTATATTAAAAATGGCACATAATTTGATATCTTATTATGATTAAGCTATATGCTAAGGTAATTTACAAAGAAGGTACCCTAACATATTCATATTCTTCTAAATTTGTGTAGCTTTCCTCTATTTTGGCATTCCATTATATAATTTTAGAATTCAGATCTTTATAAAAAAAGCTATTTTGAGATTTGACAATTGGGTAATGTGATTTTAATGTGCCATGTTCCTGTTATGAAAACCATATTCTATGTTTAGGAAGGAAGACAATAATAGAATGATAAGATCAGATTTTGTTGGTTTTTTCTAATGAGAATAATATTAGCTAACATGATGACTTGTTTTTTTAGTTTTAATCAAACGACCTTACATCAAATTACTCTTATTTGCTTAATGATATATATTTAATGTTAGTAAAGCATCTGTTTCACAATATGTTTTGTATTGTATTTAATCATTTGATTAATAAGTAGTAAAATCAATGTAGAATTTCTATTTCTGTGATTAGACGTTCTAATAGTTTTTTTTCCGTTCTCTTGCTAGTGTAGAAATGTTTAATTTCTGCAAGTTTTTTTCACGTTGATTTTATGGCTATTACTGTTGATTAGCAAAGTATTTTCTTTAACACTACTACATAGTCATGAATACGTAGATGGCAAAAATAAAATTCGAATGTGCACTTTATTTCAATTTCGTGTTATCTTTTGTACAGAATTCGTCTCCCCCTTAGAATCCATTGCACCTTATTGGTATTTTCTCATATTTATGAAGGGCGGTTGGGAGGTATAATGCAAGGCACAAGGGTATAAATTGAATACCTCGCTATGTATAATAGAAGCGAATTTAGGCCGATATCCATTCTTCGATAAATCGAGTTTAAATTTTAAACATCTTTGCTCCAAGGGAAAATAAACTAAAATTGCCTCTGATTCTGGTACACCTGATAAAAATATAATCAATTTGAAAAAAAAATTGGCAAAACGTCCGTTTTTAAAATAAATTTGCTACCTTGAATTATTATAGGTGAGAATTTACACAAATCGATTCCTCTTCGTTTATTCATTTGTAACGTAATAAATAATTCTTGGGTAGCATTGAATTCGCTCCTACACCCTCCTAAATCCTCGGAGACGTAGCAATATTGAATATTTACCAAATTATCAGATATAATTCTCCGACTTAAGAGTTTCAAACAATGCTAAATCGAAAGCAAACTTCCACTTACCTGCGCCAGAAGGAAACAGAAGTGTATTGTAGTGAAATCATGCTTAAAATTAGAACAAATATTAGTGCAAGGGATTGGGGAATTTGTATTTTAAGCTTATTAAGTGTCTGCTCTCTCAGATTTATACACTCTTTGGAAAAATACTACCGAATTTTAGTTGTTACAGCAGGATTCGCTGAGAATTTATTCTTTATGTAAATTTGACGTTTCCCAGATTTTTCCTTAGAATTTGATTTTGTCAGTCAGACCAATTATTGTTTAAAGGTATCGGGCGAAATCAACGCAATGTGAGCAAATAAGGGTAAGCCAAGAGTACCTCGGGAAATCGGATGTGTTCTGCTTACTAAATGCAATCAATACCACCCCTCACTTATCCCGGAGACAACGACAAGGTTTCCGATCACGGACAAACGACATCTGATTAATTGTGGTTGAGACCAAACAGATGTAGATGCTTCAATTTGTAGAAGGTAGATATAAAGTGACATTTTCGAAATTGAAGCTTCAATTTAATTGGTTTCTTCTTGAAAGTTATTTTTTAGAAAAATATACTAATGAGTAATGACTAATGAGTTTCTCTGACATTTTTGAACACAACAATCAATTTATAAAAATGGATCGTTTTGTATTTCCGTTAGCATTTTAAACTCCGCAGTATCGTGACATACGTCAGTTTATGATTCAATGATGAAATACAACTCAACTTTTATTAATGATAGCTGTCGTAATGAAATTTTTCCAGCTATCAATGTGTTTGTCTGTTTTCCCCGCGGACACAATACACAGTCTGAATTCGATATTAACGCTGTGCTTTTTGAGTAGAATAACATTTGTTGAAAAAAAAGGAAAACCCTTACAGCAAAACGTGTAATTTAAGAAAGCTTATAATAAAATATAATTTTTTAATTATAAATTTAAATTATAATACACGGTCCTCGAACAAGAAAATAATGTCTAAATAACAAAAAATTACCCTTGTATGATACTAATAATAAAAAGAATAAAATCCTATATTTTTTACTCCCTTGTAATTTAAATTATTATAAAATATAAAATATTATTTTCAGAAGGTAAGCGCATTGTTTTCTTTACACATAACTCTAAACCATAATAATTCCTTTCATTTGGTATATTAAATTTTATAAAAATATTTCTTTCATTCCGGGCTTCTCGGCAAAAATTTAAAAATTCCGTACTACTACACAATGGCATAAATGCAACCGAAACAAAGCAGGAATAAAAGAACGCCCTTAGGTAACCTAAAAGAGCCCGCAAAGCTTTGTAAATTTACATTCTTCAAATATACGTTCCAACCCTTTACTACCACCGTCAAAGAACATAAGGGCGTATCGACTCTAATAACACAGAGAAACGTTATTCCCAACGCATGAGGTATTGCGTTTTCTTTTACTAGTGGATTTAAAATAGCATGGGGAAAAGAGTACGACTACCGACAGGAAGATCAAAATTTTGTGTAGATCGGAATAGATGTAGTTTAGGTCGTTCTAAGGGTATATTTGTATATAAACGATACCTATTCATTGACAATACGGGTAGCGTGTTCTCTTTGTCTTTACTAATTAAAGACAGAGCTGGGGCCCAATCAGTCGCATCCAGAGACAACCAAAATGTCATTCACTCTGGATCGAATCAATGCAACAACCGTATGCAGCTTGATAAACAAACAGTAGCGATTTGTTCTTTCCAGACTTTCTTAAAAACAAAAAATATAGAAATTTTTCAAAGTTGGATCTTACTGATATTTTAGTAAACCAGCACAGGATGACTTTGAAGCCAGACTTATTGCCCTCTTTTATTTATTTATTAATTAACCCATATAAAATATTACTTCTATAATAATATGGAAATTATTGATATTCTTCTGTCATTTGAAGCACTTCCGGTTTATCTAGGGTTGTCATGTATCTTTCAAATTTTTTCTATTCAGTTTCTATAATACAAAAGTAAATATACAGAATCTTTTGATTAAAATTAGAAGATCGAAAGCGTTTTTAATGAAAATTACAACGCTGGTGATTTTAAGGGTACTTAAAAGTATAGTACAATATGAATAATCTACGTACATATGCTGAACTATATCAGTCGGCCAATAGATAAAAGAAAAGGAAAGTGAACCTGTTTTCAAACTAAGTAATCAGAGCGTTTGAAACACTTACCTTTGTAAACAAACATATTCAAAAATAATTTTAAGTTATTAGGGTACAATAATTTTTATTTATTTCATTACATATAAATAGCCTTAAATGTTCACTAATTTGCTCTAAACTATCTAAATATAAATACCTCCAAAATAAATTATGATTAAGAGAAAATGTTGTTGTAATTAATGACGAATTCATTCTATGAGTATGTGAATGTTGTATTGAAGCACTCTGTACATCTGAGAATTTTAGATGTTATTAAAGTTTATTACTGGTTCGAGTTTTTTTAATTGGAAGGAACACAACAAAACATAAAATATACAGGGCGTAGCAGAGTGAATCTGGTAAATATCTTGGTTACTTGGAAGGATACAAAAACTATGTTTACTAAAATAATGATTAGAATAAATATAACTACCACATTTCATTCTTCGTTTCCTTACTGCACTTCTGCTTATGCCGGAAAAGACATCAACATTTTAATTTTTAATAGACTTCCTGTATATAATAAAAAAACTATCACTATTCCTCTTTTATTGCTAACAACGTAGATTGTACTAGCCTACAGCTACTAGTTTTGACATTATCCAGTTTGTTAGTTTATTATAGTTGTATCAAACTTTTTGGTCGTCCCAGATATAAACTAAACAGGACTATAGAACTGTGTAACGTTACAATGCAATATATTGGCTAGTGATTTATTTAGCTATTTAGCAAATAAGCTGCATCTTTTATTACTGTTTCACTCCAAAGACGCTTTTCAAAGTCTGTTTCTATAAACATTGTTCTTCCTTTCTCTAACACAGTCCTGTTCATCTTTTCTGAGATATTATTTTGCTGAGGTATGTATGGTATGATATAGATCAACTCGATACCCTTTGATGAACAAAGATTCTTGAGTTCTTTAGATATAAATTCTCTGCCATTATTGTAATGTATCTTACCAACTTTGCATCTAAATTCATACTCTAAACGTTTAATGTATTCTGTTATGGCTCTATTATCATCGCTTGTTAGCATGCATCTATCATCATTCTCATTCTTTTTCTTAAACATAAAGCATATATGTACCATTATCTTAACTTCATACCTAGAAAACACTACTTTTTTGTCGAATACAATTAACTATTTTGCTTAATGCAGATTATGATTTGATATTGGAACTACTAATACTTTCATAGAAATATATTTGTTTTTATGTAACAGCTTTGAAATTCTTCTTTCTTATTTCAGAGCAAGCACGCCTTACAATACTTACAGGATTATGTAATCCTATAATCATTGTCTTTCCCTGTTACTGTGGAAACCTCTTTATCTCGCATTGCCATTAAATTTTCTATAGTTATCTTATTTTTTATCTTTCTACTTTGCACGATATCTTGTTATGTCGTTTAGAACCACAATCATAATATTGAGTATTATTGTTTCTACTAAAAGTACTTTTGTTGATCTCTAGATTCTTATCAGCATTTTTAAATTGTAACTCGGCATCCAACAATTTACTTTTTACAAATTCAACAGTTACACCTATCATCATATTAGTCTTGATTGCCATTACTACTGTTTCATATTTATCGAGTAGTGTCAACAATAAGTGGCAAGCCTTATCGGCCTCTTCCGCTTCACGTTTCAAAGAATCAAATCGTAGGAAATGTTCTTCCATTTGTTTTGTCATTTTGACTGAACTTTGATGTCTATCAGTCTTTTCTCAGATATAGTTTAGAAACTGTGCTTTTCATCTTAAAAGTTACTTTTAAAAGTTTTACCATTGCTTTTGTTGTTTTTGAATTCTTGGTATAGGTATTCAAGATGTTTATCTGTTATGCTCCTGTTAATTACAGATTTTGCTTTAGCATCATTCTGTTTATTAATTTCCTGTTTTACATGAATATCTCAATTTTCAATAACATTCTTCACCCATTTCTCTTCTAATACTAGAATAGCCCAAACAGTCAGTTCGAGAAGTTAACTGTATTGCCTGCAAAGTGCGGCATTTTCCGATCCAATGCAAAATAGCAAATATTCTAAAAGGTTTCATATATGTCTGGGCTCACAAACTTTAAAAAAGAAGCAGTAGAATAAACTTGAGTTGAGAAATCTTTATTCAATAACAACTCTTTATATTCTGGTGTATGTATTTATAACTAGCACTAGATTTTAAATAATTTTCAGTGTTTAAAAGTACTTAGGAAAATTTGACTAACGATCTTGTTACACAGGGTGGTCAAAAAATGGAAACTGCAAACTTTCATTACTTTCCTGTATTGAAACACCTTATTATATCTGTTACCATAATCTAAAAAGGTATAGAATAATAATACTAATAATAGCATCTATTTTGAATCTGCAGTTTTTTTGAAATAAATTACGGAAAATTTCTGAGTTTTATGCTTTGTTCTAAATTTTCCATTATTTACTACACGTTCGATTTAATCATTTTTATCATTAAGAATTTTGTAGATCGGATTTTAAACGAACTGTCTTAAGACATTTTTTTTCCTAATATCTCTCACTTGTTCAAATCTTTTTTCAACATTTTGGCATTCTGGAATCATCACCAGGTTTCTCTAATTATAGAAAATCAATCAGCTTTTACCACCATTTGTTAAAGAATTTATACTAAAAACGGATATATTCTTAATAATCAGCACAAAATAAGTCATTAGGGAAACGTAAATGATAGCTAGCATCGTTTGATATTTAATATAATTAGAGAAATCATTAGAGGAATTGGAAAAATAAAGCACTCAACAGGATTATCAGAGTTTTCAAGAGATTTTGATATTTCAAAAAAACATATTTTAAATATTTGCATCAATCATCATCTACCAAATTCACCATGGAATTTTTTAATTCTATAACCGTTCAGGACCGCTTTTGATTTTTTAAGGCGCTTGACTGAGATCTATATAATATTTTGTCAACTAGTGGTGAATTGTTTTTAATTTATTGTCCAGAAAACAAAATAATTCTGATAATGTTTTCAGAAAAATGAGACATTACACAACAGTGTGGATAGATTAGACAAAAAAGAGTATTAGAGAAATATTTTTCCATTTAAAAGTAACTTGATGGTAAAAAAAGATGTAGCCAAGAAGAATGAAAAGAAGGTAGGATTTATTTTCAGATTAAAGACGGACAGTGAAATGCACAACTTTATCCTACTTCGTACATTATATAATTTCTTAGATCCTTATGCATAAAAGTAAGTTTTAGATATCCTGATATATCTCTAGGCAGCAACAAAGAAGACAAATAAAAACTAACTCTAAATCTACTGCGCTAACGGTTTCGGCCCATTAGAAAACCTCTAACACAGCATTTCCCAATCAAGGCGTGTGACCTTCAAAAAGGTCCTTAAAGGTTTTGCTTGATAGTTTCCTGTGTATTTACATTCTATTATGTAGATTAAAAATCTGTGCAGACTAAAACTCAGTTTGAGTCAGGTTAAAGAGTGACTTGTAAAAGCTTAGAATTTTCCGATGCCGATGCCGCTCTGAATTTTTTGACCAACCGTGTATTTTTGGTATACCGTGTTTTTGTGATGTTTTGGGATTTACAGGAATTTACAAATCTATTTCAGATGGTAATATCAGTCAATCCTTTAAGTCCTAGAAGAATTTCTACTACTAGTCTTTCTTCAAGCAGTTCTTATTTTGGTTTATGCTCGGATTATTGCATCAAGCTTTTAGAGTCGGTCGGGCTTTTTTGGTTAATTGCAGTTTTCAAGAAATGCCATTGAACTTTTGCAATTTAAAATAATTTTATTCTAATCGGACTTAATTAAGACTTGGAATCTTGGCTGTTGAATAGCTTTGTAGTGGAATTTGTCAGATTACAGACCGTAAATAATATAGAAGATGGCATAAGCAAAAGCCTGTGAATTTTGAGCAGCAATATCACCCTGGCCGTTATTATATGAACCAGTTAAGCGACCTTCTGGCTATTTGCAATATATTCCCTTTTCCTTGGTGCATTGTATTGTTCCCCAATATTTACTACAGCTGCTGTTTTTCATTATGTGCATGAACTACTTAGTTTATTTACGTTTCTGGTATTTTAGATATATTGAGGTCGATCTGTATTTTTAAACTAATTCGTTTTTTGTCGTAGCTCCTGTCATAGTCTACGCTTGTACATCATTGCTGTAAACATAATATTTAGTATTTTCCCAATTTATTGAAAAGTTTGTTCTCTGCATTTTTTTATTCTTAATTTCAGGCTAAACTGTATACAAATCATTATACTTAATTCTGTTTATTATCTTCTGGCCCATCTTTACTTTATATCGTTGTTATTCTATAATAAACAAAGTTTTTGTTTTCTTTTCATCCTACACTTTTCCAGCAACCAAGTGGAATTTGCTATACTGCTACATTTATAAAGAATGTCGAGAAATTTGTTTCGTTAAAATTAGTTAACTATTCTTCACGTTGCTTGATAACTAGAAGCACGACTACTTTAATTAAATTTGGGCTTTCTAACCCTTACTTTATGGAGTTTCAAATCTTCGATAGCAAACTTCCTCATCAAAACCCCAATTAGTTTCTATTTTTTGTTTTTTGCAAACTATTAATGAAAGATCGAATTCAGATTTATATACACACTGTTCCCCAGAATTATTTTAAAATAGCTCAGCTTTGACAAGAATAACCTATTTCTAGTTATATTATAAACATATTTCATGTAAAAACATTTTTAAGACTTCTTAATCTACTTAAATAAATACATATACGCTCAGAAATTCTGCTTAAGAAGTTACGGAAGTGAATGCTTTCCAACTGTTAAGTATCACTGGTTTATTGAACAGAGATCACAGACAGTAAAAGTATGTTTGGTCAAGCGTGAAGCTTGACCGTTGATGTAGTCCGTTTCTGCGGGTGTTTCCCTTTTGCTACGACTGCGACCCTCAGTATAAACTTTAATAGATTTTAACTAGCGCTTTCATTTCGTATTTTAGTTAATAAAACACATATGAATAGAGAGTTGGAAATTTAGATTTAAAGAAAAAAGAAAACAATTAAATTCTCGTTTAGCTTGACACGTCTTGAACTAAACATTTTCCAGTATATATTTTACGTCTATTTTCATTTTCACTGTATAAATTCCCATCTCATAAAATCACAGAACAAATCAAAATGATATGAGATGACGTCCCAACACATGTCAAAAGTTTTTCCTAACACATCACGTCTGTTAAACAGATACACATAATATGAATAGGAAATACTGCACGCTAGAACTAACTTGACTATACGATGAAAATTTAGTTTAGTTTTTACATGCAAGATTTATGTTGAATTCAAGCGGATTCCTGACAGTGGAGACGAATAAACAAAATATTTGGCATTCGAAATTCATACATGCATAAGCGTTTTGTTGTAACTAGAATCTGATTGCATTAACAATCCAGTTCCTGTCTTTCATTCCAGAGTGCTATACCAACTACATATGCATTTATCTATGAATGTCATGTAATTTCTCGTGCATAAAAACTTTGAGCTGATATCATTAACATACGTAACAATATAAATTATTAATACGAATAACAATAGGTTTACAGATTTTATTTCTAGAAAATGATTTAAATCTGTCAAATCTGCAGAAAACTTTCCATATTAGTTGTTAAATAGTGGTATGTATGTAGAACTCTGTGAAAGATTATTGTTACAGTATTATTTGAGTATTTGTTATAATACATTAATCTGACTTGGAATTTAATAATGTGTTTATTTAATAAGCTCACTTAAACCAAAAAACTAAAAGAAATAATCACCCCGGAATGTATACAATTTGACTTTTTCAGATAATTATAGTTATACATTCATTATCTTTAAAGAACATTCTCTTTGGTAGGTAATTCCTAATTCTCGTAAATAAGCTCCAAGCAAAGGAAACCTCCCCAGAACTAAGAATTCTAAACGTTCTATAAGCTTCTTCAAGAATTGCTCCCCAATCGTTTAGAATAAGATCAAGTACTGTAATTGTTTCTATCAAATGGTGGATGGTAGTCTAGTTATCCTGTTAGAATTTAGCCCAATACAGAAAATAAAGTTTTGCCTGTCAGCTAAAGGAGATAGTTGTGATTTGAAATATTGAAAGCTTATGCACACCATGGCCAATTAAAGGATTTAGCTCAAGGTGCCAGATTAAGTCATTTAAGTCAGATTTAAAATGCTGCAACCGTTAATATCACGTCATCACAAACATAGGTTCAATCAAAAGATTTCTTTAATTGTTCAGCTGTCTTTAAAATCTACAAGTTTTCTAATAAGAATTAGAAATCAATTTGGGGGTCCGCAAACACCTCTTCTTTGACTTTAGAATCGTTTTGATGGCGCAGCTTTGTTCTTAATATAAAAATCGTGAGCTTTTACTTTGCAAAGTTTTTCATCAAATCTGTTTTAAAATGCAACGGCTAAAGTATAATTTTATTTTACTGACTTAATACGAGACAAACTACATTTTTCTTCTAGTGTATATTGCCCTCCAAGTGGTCAATGCTTGACAAAATAGTGCAAAACTCTTATTCTACTGTTTCAGTCAGAAAGAAAAAATCTTATTTGCAACGGCTGCTGCTGAATTTGTTCAAAGAACAGTGAAGTTATTTCCTAATATGGGAAGAGTAGTCCATTTGACTCCAAGCTTACGTTTTTATTTTGTGCCGGCCTCGAAGTCTTGGATCGAGTAAAACAAGTAGCTTAATCAAGTTCTGTCTCCAGAATGACCACTAGCTATCTTCATAGGCACTCCTCAGGACATGTTAAAATAAAAGAAACGGCCTTCTTTGTAAAGAACTCATCTCTTGAACTGTTGCATTTCAAGAGCTTCTAGTTTAATTAACAATTAATTTATTGCGTACATTTCTAAGGTTTGGTCTACTTTTTTCAAATGGATTTTCTAGATCTTCATTGGTGTATATCAAAGTCTTGATTTATTTTTAAAAAGATAAGATTCAGCTTTGGATAAGCATTCGTGGTGTTTGTTCAAGTTTTTGGCACGGTTTTTAAACCTTCAAACCATCGGAGTTTTCCGTGAGCCCTACTGCACTATTATTCCACTTAAACCGAACATTACGCTGCTCATACTCCCGGTTCATTGATTTGCTGAAAATATATTTTTGCTAATTTTTCTTCAATTGTAAAGTTTTCGTTTGAAAACTTTGTATAAATTCTGGGATGTAACTCGAGTAAGTCTTTCATGTTATGTAGATGCCCTGGAAACCATTTACTTATGTTAGCATAGTTCCGGTGATTAAATAAAAAACAACCATTAAGCAGATCTTGTCGGAGGGTTCACGCAAACTTCACGGTTGAAACATTGGGTAGATGTTGCAAATTCAAAAAGTGAGTCATGTAATTCTATTTACAGTACTCCAATACCGAGATTCTGGGAGTATATAACAATTACTGTTACACTACTCTTCAAGCAAAAGAGGATAATTATCACTACTTTTTATCATACTCATATAACAAATGTGAGAGGTTGGTTTCTCAAGAAGAAGAAAGCATATAGTGTTACTTAGTGTGTATATCTAATCCACATAGCACTTGGATGTAAAACTCTTTCAGGAGATATTATTCCAGCTTCACAAAGAGTTTTAACCTATTCGCTATTATCTAAAAGCTCTTCGAAGAGTTCATGGTGGCTTCCTTTAGATGTAAATTTTCCATCATCACAAAGTACTTATCTTTTCCAAACTTTTTAAAGAATGTCTATTGTACGGGCTTTACTGTTGCATTCAGGAAAACATCATATCTAATAAACAGTTCTTGTCTTTCATTCAATGATTGAAAGTGTGAATTCTTCCGTTTACGAAAACTTGAATAAAACCTGTCACTCTAGTATAACCCAAACAAGAAAGCTGACCTTAGCTTCCAAAACCAATACACCTTTAGCCCAAAAATTTTAAGTTTCAACCTGAAATTAATTGATTATTGTACAAAACTTGAATATTTCAATGGTTCTATTTAATATTTTTAACAACATACTAAAACTGCCCAACTCTTCTATGTGGCTTCTTGAGATTCCGGGCGTATAAACATCTGAAATCCTGAAAAAATGCAATTATAAGCATTGAAATTGATATTACGAAAGGCAGTTGAGCTTAAAATGCTCACATAGTACTCACAAAGAACAACAAAAATTAGGTCATGATATTGGTGATTACAGAACATGGCATCCGATTTGACAAAACGCCTCAGATGTCCACGAAATTTAAAAAGAAGTTTTCACTATTTACTTTTTTTGCACCTTAAAAGTTTCTATTATTCAGATATCGGAAACATTACCATAACATTAAATTTCTGGCAAAGAACAAGCTTTCTCATGGGTTGCGTGTACGATCCTTATTGTTGAAAGACAATCTGGAGAACGGTTACCAAGAATTATCTGGCAAGTTAATCTGATGTTATTGTTTATCCGTGCAGAACGAGTTGGGGAATAGGAGTTTCATCTGCAGTATTTTCGAAACATCTACATTAAGCAAGGTCAGTCTAAATGCACGTCTAGCAAATTCCTGCTGCAGAATTTAAATAGTTTACAGAAAGTGGTTTTTTACTGTCGATTGATGTATTTATTGAGCAAGATACGTCGTTGTTACCTTTTCAACCCGCATGAAAGCCTGGACAAGCTGTTCCGAGTGAAAGAAAAATCTTCAGAGCAACTGTTTGGTATCAGCAATTCTCGACAAAAACGTAATGAACACGATATCAATACTTTAAAAACATGGCTGCACTCTTTGTGATCCACAGAATTAGACCATTTACTTTCTCTTGCATCCGAAGTTACGGGTAATAACAGCACAAATTGCAACTTTGCCAAAGATGCTGATGAAATAGCCATCGACAGTACGGTTGGGTTGTAGTTTGGTAACGTTTAGCTCTCTAAAAAACATCAATGCCGTTTACGTCTGTACATGAAATCTGAAGAGAAGGAAGCCAGGTGACCGCACTTACGTAATACGAAAATATATCCACTTGAATCAAAAAGGGCAAATGGAAGATTAGCAAATACTGACCCCTCTATCTATTCTAAAACAAATATTTACTAAATGTGTTTATAATACGTGTGTAATAGTAGTAGCAGATAAATGAATATTATTATCTAAAGAAATACTTACTGTGTTATCCCCTAGGACACCTGCTTTCTTTGGTGAGTTTTTGATGGAAAAAACAGCAAAGTCGCCACTTGAAAAGTTTCTTTTCAGCACTGCTTTTAAAGATTTTGACCAAAGTCAGTGTGCCACTAACAGTGTTTATTTCTTTGGGCGTTTGTTTGACAACAATTGGTCACTTTCGGACAAATAACGAAAACATACGTTCAGCATGTTGATTTATACTTGGCTCATTTATCATTATAATATTCAGTTACCAAATAAGGTTCAGTAAAAATCAAAAATATCAACGCCTAGTTTAGATGCGGACGTCCACAGAGGTAGTCTTTGACGACAACACTTCCATGAGGACACCCCAGCCAGACTTCTTGAGTCATCAGATAAATAAGACACGACTTATAAACCTATTGTCTGTTCACTTCCAATAAGCTGGAATCACGGCTGTACAGGCTGCTGCGGACGCAGGCATCCGGGTGCTCATTACAACCGTAGACATGAACGTGCCTTGCCATTCCTGTCACGCGTACAAAATATTACGCGACATCAGCACTTGGAGTAAAAAGATTTTTAATAGTAAGAAAATTCGAAGCAGTCTTGCCTGAACAATTGCATTTTCGTCTTCTATGCCCTTATTATGAGATGCAAAACTACATCCCTTCTGTGTCGGCTGGAAAAGCAGAAAGCACGGAAACTCCCCACGAAAAGGTCCTACGTTCAAAGTGTTTCCGAGGTCTTTATTGACTCAACATCTAGAAAGAGGGGTATTGTTACAGTGGGAGAACAGTTGATTCTAACCCTAATGGGACGGACAGTGGCCACTAAGTTCTCAGAGTTACATATAACCCAGTCTTTCTTCTTTGTTGTAAGCACTACGCCTACGCGAGCATCTTGAGCCGAAACGTTTTCACTTAAGATCAATTCCAACGCGCTTGATTACACTTTTCCAAAATCCTAGATCTTCAAGCCCCTAGAATTGCAGGGCATCAAATAGAAGTACTGTGCAAATCTCAGTTTATACAATAGGCTTTTTGGTCTAAAGTTCCTGGATTGGTTATTTATGCTTTTTTAAGTTTCCAAAATAACCGCTAAAATCTCGTATATACCAGGAAGTTTTACCTTTTCTTTCAGAAATGTACAATTTTCATAGTAACTTCCTCTCCAGGTATTATTGTTATTGGAGATTTTTTAGAAATTTATTTTACATAAAACGGTTTCTGGTAAATAAATTCTAAACTGCATCTATGTTGAGCATCTATACCAATAAACAGTGACAAAAGTAAAATACTCGACCATTGCAAAGATATGTAACAACTTTCCATAAGCCTTCTTTATTTTATTTGTGAAATGTTGTTTAACTAAGTTTTTGAAACTACGAATGCTCAAACGTTGTCTACGAAGCTAATGTTGCAACTCATGGAAAACAATAGGTAGTGTAGAGTAAATATTACCCTCTAGGATCTATCTATTAATTAATCTAATTTTAGATTCTGCACCATAATGTTATGTTAAGATCCAGGATTTCCACCAAAACCCTTAGTTTGATGATTGGTACTATGACATCTTACATCTCGAAGTGTGCCTTGGTAATAACTTCTTCTAAAATGCTTGTGGATAATCCAGATCATTTTTGGGTTGGCAGCGTTAGATATTTTATTAACGATAACGCTGGCACTGTGTGAAAATTGTAGTCCACATTAATAGTGCACTTTTACTGTTTTTGTCTAATTGTAAGTTAACTGTACAGTTCGTTAAGTGAAAGGTGAAACATTTAAAAGGCCCCAATAATACAATTACTATTCAGTTATCAAAACAAAGTTCAAACCTTTATACTCAGATCGGGATTGGATACTCTGCAGGTTTTTAAAATTTTATCGATTTACTTATTATTTGAACAAATTAGAATTTAAAACATGAATATTTTACTAAATTAATAAACTTGTTTTGTATCAAAACAATGTAATATTACGTACCTAGTATAAAAGCAAGTAAATTACTCTTATACCTTGTGATTTAGTCAAAACACATCACGCTCCATTCGGAGATACATTGTCAAAAGATAGAAAGGAGTTCTTTTAGCATTTTTTCTGGATTTAATATCCATATTTTTCTTAAGAAGAAATACGAGTGTGTAAAAAAGGGTTAAACGAAGGATAAAAATGAGAAAAGAACATGAAAACTATTCGTGTGTTTCGCAAAATTCGCAGTCATTAGAATTCTGAAGAACAAGCTAATAACAATAAAGCACGCGTTTCGTATCGGCGTATCGCAGAAACCAGACAGAACAAACGTAATATTTTGTGTGTCGAAAGTAAAGGGTTCCTTAGGGATACACGAGCCTGGATAAGAAACATTACTTGCTGATCTACCAGGAGATATTCCAGAATTAATCCCGAATATTATTCTAAGAAGTCCGTTTGCAAACACTGGATATAGAAGTTTAAGAAATTTGCATCGTAATGATTGTGAATGTAATTATATATAACGCATCTCTGTTTAATTTTATTACACGCTCAGAATTTTCTCTCTCCCGTTCGCACAAGTAATGTAGACAGAAAAGACAATGCGAGGGCGTAATGGTGTAAATTATCGGTTACTTTAAAAGCTGCTAGTTCAGATGCTGCCGAGGTGTCTGTTCAGATAGGGTTAGATCGTAATAAAATGTTGGCACCACTGCGTATTGGTGAACTTCATTTATTTAAATTTAGAAATTTCAATGTAAATAAATGCTGCTTTTGCGAAATGCAAATTTCCTTAAAACATTGGATTTGAAAACGTTGAACAAATATCTGGAAATTGATGCGACTCTGTTTTAAACCGTGTGCACTTTTTTAGTTGACGCAGTAAAACAATAAAAGAAAACCATAATTGCTTCAAACTTAAAGATAGATCTGAAATGACAAAACGTGTAAGGCAAGCAATCATCAGTTACACCGGAAATACAAGTGACAACGACAAATAATCCAATACATTGATTGGTTGGGACGGAAGCTACGCGAAGGAACTATCAACTAGTGTGCGATGACATCCGATATATGAAACAAGTGACAGACGCCAGCCTGCTAGATATATTGATACCATTCCCTATAGACAATCTACCTGACTGGGATATCAATATCAAGTCCTACACATCGTATATCTTGTCAAATATTGTCTTATAGCTAATGGTTATTTTGAAATATTATTGTAAGAGATGCGTGCATGTTTTCGCAATACTAGAAATTCCTGAAAACTCCCACGTCTTCACAAATATACTTTTCTGACAAACTTTAACAAGAGTTTTTGCTTAAATTCAATTTATATTTTAAAACTTTTCACATAAAAAAATGTTTTGTTGATTAATCCATTAAAAGAATAAAATTCCCAGAATGAACGTGTATACGCCCAGTCACTTAGTCATATAGTTTACCGTTGCAAATCGATCAAATATCATTAGGGAGTTAAACATATAATAATAGGGAAGTAATTCCTAAATAACAACCCTTTAATCTATTGACACACCCTGTTCCATTATTACCTGAACTTTTTATGCAAGACAAATCAAAACAAGGTGAGGTAACTCCAAGTTGCTGGTCAGTTAATTGCGGCTAAGACGTTTGTTTTAAATCTACCAATTATAGTTACATTAATTTAATTTAATTCCATATCGTTCCTACTGAACGCCATTGTAAAAAACGGAATTATAATAATTAATTTCACCTATAACTTAGAAACTCTTGCGAAAAAGTTCAAAATAAACAGAAAATAAATTACACGTATATGTTAGTCGACACATTATAATGAAAAAACCAACAAAAATCAACCAAGCGTTGATTGCAACCACTGACAAATGATAAAAAGCAAATATGTGTCATCAACAATTAATCTCACGGCACTCCTTGATATACCTAATGGTGTCTCCTGATTCTTGTTAATGTAAGTGGTAATTTGCAATATATCTATTTGCAGAAATGGGTTGAATTTTCTTAATTAATAAAATTTGATCGGCAATACGTGAAGCACGTATTAATGTTCATCTCATCGAGTATACAACTAATGACAGGGAGTAAATGTAAGGAATGAGGATGGGAGGTTGGCTAGGGAATGTAACAATCAGTTATGTTGGCCGAGGGGTAAATGTATTGGGGTGGGTGGATATCAATAACAAGTGGATGTATGGGGTGGCAAAGCGGTTATGACAGATCTGTCATCTGTAAAATTGTACTTGTTTAGAGGTATACATTGTACCAAACGTGAAGATAACAAATTTAAACTGTTATTAAGAAAATTGACATCAACTGAAACGACTTTTAATTCTACTCCTACACAACCACCCAGCATCCCACAAATCCCCAAAATCAAATATTCGCACAAAAGGCGCCACATCGTATTGTAATCCAGTATATTAAGCATAGAAAACTCGCGTTACAATATTATTTTCGCTAATATTACACATCAGTTTTAACTTTGCATCCCTGTTCTCCCCTCTTTAACTAATAACAACTGATAAGGACGAACGGATTCCCAAATATACGTTCTCTTCAGGAAGCGCGCAAGGAGCAACCCTCTAAGATCGTGTGTGTATTTAATTACAAAACCGACAAGGCCAGAGAATTTATTGGTCAGCTTCTAAGATGCTGTCTTGTTATGTATATCCTTAAATGGGTCGGTGTTAAGCATTAAACATTCAGTTTGCCTAGTGGGATAACACAGTTATTTACTTTCAGAAGATTTATTATCTTTTTTGTTTAAATAGTATCTGGTTTATATTTTCTTGCAATATTTATAAATGCAAAAGGAAATAAAAGTTTTTTAAACCCAACTCACTAATTCTTTACACTTTAAAAAGATGGTTTTGGATTGATTGTAGCATAAAGAGGCAGGTGTATAATGCTGATACCAATTGGAGCATTGGTACTTCGATCGAAGACTTGGTTTTATGTTTAGAATGCTTCCTAAATTCTTTATACTTGTCTAAATAGCTTTAAGAATTTTTTTAATCGTCTTTGTTACAATTCCAGTTACTAAAAAACTTTTGCTTACTCTAATTCTGTTTTCTTTCAGCTATTTATAAGGTTTCTGATTTGATCAAGTTTGGAAAAAGTATTAAGCTCTAGAGAATTTTAGAAAACAGGCATTTTAAAACTCCAACTAGTTTTGATTTGGGAACGTACAACCACGTATGGTGGTCATGTAGGTTTGCCCTCTTGAACAAGATAGAAATCAGACCACATATCCAAAACTTGAACAAAATGTCAAGTCAAGATTATACTTTTCCTGTTAGAGATGGAAAAAAGGTGTACCAAATAATTCAAGTACCCTTCATTTTATTTTGTTCTGCCTAACATTTTGTACCTCGGAAATGGGAGATTGAAACGAAAGTGTGTTTGGTTGTTCGTTAGAGGAAAAGTTATAAATGGCAGAGAAAAGGATTTTTATTCGTGTTGTCGAAAAAATGGAAGAATTCTAAAAATCCGATAATTTCCTTTTGAGTTAATGGAGAACAAACATGGGCTTTTACAGATTCTCAGAACTACCCAAGCTAATGCACAAAAGTTCTAGTCCGAAGAATAATATTGGTGGATGATAACTATTGTAACCAGTATTTGACGAGTTGCGGGTGGTACTTCTATAAATTTGAGTATTTTTGCCAGAACTTGAATCTTAGTCACTTGGCTTGTGGTCAGTCAACCTATGTTCTGAGTAGATACGTCAAATCTCATTCATGTATTGCTTGTGGAAAGTATATTTAATTTATCAGATTTATTAGTTTTTAGTTTATACTTTTCGGCGTTTAATTTTATATTGCCTTATTTTGGTTAAGCTGCCACTATCTTGCTACTCAACTGTAAATAATTCTTACTTTTAACCATGTCGCCTTGCTGAACAATATAATACATTGTAAAGCACTTAGAAATATTTGGAGCAACACTATATTTTTTATTTTTTTTTTTCTGTTTTTTGAGATTTAGACATTTACCTGTAAACATATTTAATTATCTTAATACCCTTGACAACAACGTTTTGTTAGTATTATTTGGACTTAACAGTATTTTGCTTCGTCTATGTCTCTAAATAGTATTATCTCTAACCTTCTACTAAGTCCAAAAGTCCATATTACTCGTATACAGATTATCCTATAAGAAAAACGCAAGAATAACTATTTTTGTAGCAGTAAAATCAGATTTTAAATTCTACAAAATTAGAAAATTATTTTTTAAATGTTTTAGAGTAATCATAATATAGTTAACAGAATGTCAAGCAACACAATATCTTAGTATACCAAAATAAGACTATCAAAATGACAAATCTTTAGTCTCATAGTTGCAATAGCATCGAATCGTCTTCGGAAGCAAAGTAATATAAAAAAAAGCAGTTTCCGTTACTTTAAGCAGCAACTGGTGTAGAATAGCGGCTATTTATACATGTCCCATTCGAAAATGTCTAAAAGTCAGAAAAAGGAAGCAAAAAGTTAACATAACCTAACTCTAGTCCGATTCTCAGACAGATCATACAAATTTGCAGCTTTTAGCTGCAGTTTGCTTGCGGATAAGACAGTCAGAAAAATATCCAGTTTACATTTTGGAAATTTTGCTTGCGCTAATAGGTTTTCTTTTAAGTACTTGCATAATAATGTCAACGTTTTTGTAAGTACTTGCTATTGCACCAATTTACTTCATTACATGTAAATACCCATCGGCTTGCAATAACATGTGCAAGTACTTGAAAGCTACTTGTACAAGCAAAACTTGCATAATATAAACGCGGCATAACCTTGAAAAGATCTGCAGAATCAACACTAATTATTATTAATGCAAGCAACAAAGCAAAGCATAACAAGTTAGTAATTATCATAAGAGTATAAGTACACCCAAAAGAGCTGACCAAAAGCTAATTCAAGCGCGTTGAACATTCTGCTCTGTTGTACATGGAATTAACAACTACATATGACAACTTCAAATTTAAAATTTTGTGACAATGTTTGTCAAAAGCTTTTGGTGAAAAGCAAAAGTAATAAACTATTGTGAGTTTGAGGAGTTTACTCCTTTTAGAGAATATAAAATCCGGTACAAACTTAATATAGCCGCTAAGAGCAATGTTACCATGCACACTGTTCATTGAAACATTAAGCGATTTGGATCCTATTTAAAGCATTAAAGCGACGTAATTCACAAAGCGACTGCCATGGTGTACTGAAATTCAATTCATAGTTTTGCTTGTAAACTAATCTTATCAGTCATTGTTACATGATGAAAAATTTGTAATGGCAAAATTTATAAAACGAATAGACCCATTGAAAATCAATTAAGGGCTACATTATTTAAAGCCATTTTTTAATATAGAGTTACATAGCAAAGGAAGCTAAATAACACGGTGGAATTATCATAGAATTAGGCACCGGCTGATCCACCTTTACATCAATCCATTCAACATCAATATAAATCCATAAAGGTATCAATTTTTCTAAATTTGCTTACGTCAGAATTCACGACTCTAAATGCCTACCGATACACAATTGCCTAGAAGAATATTATTAGCTAACGGAGACGTTTCGCAAAACCAGTCATCTTACATTCAATATCCTGTACTAAGTAAATAACGGGTATTCAAAAAATTTTCTTATTTGGAGTTGTCTAGATATAACAGATGAATTTTTTCTTCACTCTCCTAAATTATGTCAGTATTAATTCGACATTTCATTTATCACTTTATTTGATAACTCTTTGAATTAAAAAAAGACAAATGTATTTTAAGTTGTTGCCACCTCCAAACTGATAGGTTTCTAAACACCCGTTACTCTTCCTTTGACTTCTGCAAGTGTTATGTAGTTGGAATCTCCGAAATACTTTGACGTTAGCAGCACATGAAAGTATGGAATTGTAATTTTATAACAATGTCCGGAAAGTAATGGGACGTTTTGGCCCAACTTGCAATTAACAAAACTGCTTCCTTAAAAAGTTACAGGTCTTCAAACTTGAGATTCTCAATTTTATTTCTTACTATAGCTCAAAAGCTATTGATGCGATTTTGTTCAAGTTTGGTATACTTAGGTTTCAATTGTTACAAACAAGATGGCGATGTTAGGTTTCGGCAAGCAATTTTTGCTTATAACTTTTTTTCTGGTGGGTTGTTGGAATTCTTAAACATGAATTCAAATGCGCAATTCAATTCGCTCAAGTCGCTAAAATGCATCAGTCTTTAGAAATACTTATTAGAAGTCTTAAAAATGTTTTAGAGGGTGTCTGGAAAGTAAAGTAACAATGGGACAACGTTGAAGAGTGAATTTCTGATGTAAACTCCTTCTTTAAAAAGTTTAGAGGGTTTTTAAGTGAAGGTTCATAAATGAGAAACTACCAAAAAAACTAGAGGTAATTTTTAAAAATCTTATACTGTAAATAAAAATAAAAAAACACATAACTAAACAGGTGCCACAAAATAATATAGCAATATCGTTATCAATTAATTATTATCAATTAAACAACTGATTAACTCTGTAGAATAGGAAATAATATTGCAATTTTGTTTTCTCTTTAAAAAATAATTATACCGATATCAAAAATAATTGAATACAGCATAAAACGTCAAAACATTTAAGTAACTTACTATAAGTACAGGTAGAAGTCATTTAACTATATCGTAGAATACATTGTAGAATCAATGCACTAATTTTCCTATTCGTATGACACCGGCAATCTTGTAAGCTAAGACGCTATATGATAGCTATACTTATCCTTCTCACAAGGTGTGTGTTTATATCCTCCCCCCTTAGCGGCTCCTTATTCATCGTAAATGAATAGAACGTACTGGGCATCAAATATTCTAAAGCACAATATCCCGTCTCTATTCATCCCTAAAATATGTAATATGAACGACAAAGATAATTCCAGGCCAAAAATACAGAACGAAACGAGTAAAACTTCCATCTAGGACACGTAATAAATCCTTATCCTTATTTAGTGGCCTGCGACAGAGCCCGCAAGGAGAAGGACGAAATGGGAAATTGTAAAGTTACTCGGAGTCCAGTATTTGCAGTGATTAAACAAACAATATCAAAGATATGGGCTTCTTGTCCCGGTTGGTGAGATATATAGGGATATTTATGCATGTAAAGTTGTCCAAAGATTACTCCCTGTTAATCTCAAGCCGCAAAGTTGGCGAGCTGTTCACGCCTTCGCTGCCGTTGGACAATAGATTATGAATTATGATAGTCCTTGTTCGGGTTTACTGCTCTTTTGTTTGAACGCTTGTTTGGTTAAGGTTTTGTTTGTAACAAATTAACACAAAAATAAGGTATTCCTTTCTTTTATTAAATCTAATTTCTACATTTAGACGATATTAAGGACGAGCAAATATCTTCCAAGATTTCCTAATACCTAAGGCAGTACGAACTGGTATTATCATAAAACCGAGTGAAACAATTTTACATTCTTATAAACTTAAAAGAGTATTTGACGCCATTCTCCTTTTTGTATTAAAGCCCATTTCCTTATCTCTTAGGCATTGAGTTTCACATAGACATAAATCCACGCGTGCAATTTTACCACTTTCCCTCCTTAGTGCGGGTCATTGTAAACTGATGAGGGTGTAAATAACCACCCCTCCCCTTTTTACTACCCCGTTCATCTTAACTAACCCTTTATGTCTACTAAAGTCCTTTCATTATATCGAAGGTGCCCGGCAAGACGATCTTCGTCTGAAACTTACAAACTTACGATATTAAACACTATTATTATTCACAATTAGAACGTCAACAAAAAATTTGTGTCAGGAAGAAAATGTGACGTAGCTAGTTTAATATCATCCTAATTAAATTTCCTTGAATAGATTGACTAATAAGTTTCTAAATTACCTGGATTTTCAAGTTAAAATATCAGATCGATCACAAATCAATAAATTAATGAAATAAGTGGAAATTGCAATTAAAATTATTTAGCTTCGTTGGGAGATTAATATAAAAATTGTTACATATTTTGAGGTACCTACATCATTATTATTAGAAATCCAGACCCATTAATTTTTATTTAAATATAATTATCCGATGCACATATGATGAACAAATTTCTAGTCAATAAATTATAGCAGTTGTCATATTCAAGAAACTGCACGTATTACAAACAGTCAGGCTTCAACAGAGCTATTGATGTTAAACTTTAAGATTGATTTTTAAAAAATGATTTGATTTCAAACTTTAAAGTTACTCTAATGCTAATCCATTTTTTATAAAGTTTAATTTGTATAAAATTTGCAATTAAATTTTGATTTTTATGGTTATGATGTACACCCGCAATTATTGAAAATTAAACACTCGTGCCATAAGAGATGGAATATTCATTTATCTCCTCTCATCTACGATCACCAAAATTAAGGTGTTTCCATTGTCTCAGATCTGGTTATTTAATGATTGCAATAATTATTTATATTTAACATGACAATTAAAAGATTTTTACTTGAACACGATGCATTCTTGCAACAGAATTTTCTTAATAATTTAAGGATCTATTACAGAGATGTTAATAGAGTTAGTCGCTTGGTCAATGTTATAAAATTGGCCGCCTTACAGTTCCACTTTTCATCAACTACTAAAATCTTCAGAATAGTAAATGTTCTTACATCAACAGTCATTTGGAAAATTCCATTCCTGTATTGAATGAATGAATATTTATGATTATGAGATATTAAAATTCTCGAACTTTAACATCCCGTATCTAGAAAAAAATGCCTTTGATGGAACTTTATTGATATTCTTAACCGCACAACATCTTATTGCACTTATTTCCATTCCTGTGCTATAACCAGAGACTAGAACCCTTTTGAAATAAGGGTTCCGGTTCCGGTTTCGGTTCTACTTATTTTAGAAATATAGGTTGAGGTTCCGGTTCCGGTTCTATGTGGTTTAAAAGTAAAGGTTCCGGTTCTGGTTCCAGAATTTTTTTGGGTTCCGTAAGGGTTCAAATAAAAAAACATGTTTAATTGCTAAAATAAAATTTCGCGACCCTTTTAGCATATATTAAAACAGATTATTATACATTGGAGTACCAAGATTACATACATAATTCAACTGTTTGCTGCAACAGTCACCAATTTCAACGTTAGGTGCAATCTTTAAATAGGATAATCATTGTCTCACTTATTATGTTCAAAATTTTGGTGTTTTCCGTTTTGTTTTACAGTTACTTCTAAACTTGAAGACAGTAATGCAAAATTAATACCAAGCAAGCAAAATGCTACAAAGGGGGGAAATTAGACTTTCAATAATTATCAAATAAGATTGTTCAAATTCAAAACTTGTGCATGATGTCGGATATCACCGAGAACATGTGACAATTAATGCAATAAATTTAACTGAATCATCAGATTTGCAAAAAAAGGCTAAAATTTAGAAACCTCAACAATATTTAAGAAAAGTAATCAATCTGGAACATATACAATTTATCAGTGCGTTTTTGGCGAAGAACTAGTTATGTATAGCCTCTAAATGAAATAACTTGCAGTAACTTCCAAATTACAATGAACATGAAGTAGTTGTTATCTTGTTAGCTTTGTTTATTCTGCTGTGCTGGTCAATTAAGTTGGTCTAGTGTAAGGTGTAACGGTGTAACACAAGATGAATCAGTGCATTCGGAGCCAATGTAGGTAAAATAGTATATCACTAAGTAGTGACTACTACACCGCAAACACCAAATAGCAAATTTTATAAAGGAATGAAACAATGAGAGTCATGGAACCGAAAGTAAGAACCGAAAAGAATCGGTTCCTACTGCAAATTGAAAGGGTTCCGGTTCCGGTTCTAAATTTGACAGTGACCACAATAAAGGTTCCGATTCCGGTTCCGGTTCCGTTAAATTCAACCAGTTCCGGTACCGATTCCGGTTCTTTTGGGTTCCGGTTCTAGTCCCTGGCTATAACAAGTAAATGCAGTATTAACGTGTGATCGGAAACTTGAAAAAAGATTTTGTACAGAATTCGAGATTAAATTTATGGTTCATGTACTTCATCTAAACATTTACAATTTTAAATCAAGAAAAGGAAAACAGTATTCAGACAGAACAGTAAGTAGATAGCCATACACTCTATGCCTTAGATTTGTAGTTTAGAAAGTTTGGGAAAAATTTTCTCTTCATCTAGTTTGCTAAATGATATATACTGCAGCTTAATTCTAGAGTAAGTGTGAAGCAAAGTTATTTATACTTTAAATCCCAAAAAACAAGCATTAAGATATGGGTTCTATTATCTGGATCGAACAGCACAAACAAATGGCAGATTTAAAAAGGGAAATGATACTATCAAAGGCTTTCTTCGGAAATATGATCTGGAAGGTTCTTCGAATATTTGATGAAAACCCATCACCTGCCATTGTTCAGGTTTTTTAACAAAGTATCTTCAGAAACAAATTATTCTACACAGAATTCCGTACAAAATGACACACACACTACGAGATTAGAATGAACGACCAACGGCCTTACAGTAGCGGTTTTAATAGTGAGGTTACTTCAGATTAGATATTTCTCATATTATTTATATCGTATAATGAATACGATTGAATATACAATTTAAGCTATATTTGTATCTTTTTCCAAAGTGGAATCTTCTGTGCAATGTGCACGCTGTTGAACACTTTAAATCTGAAAAATGTTATTGCAGAATTATATAAGTTCTACATAAGTGTAGATGTTCTATGTAAGTTACTTAATAAATGTTAGATTCTAGAGTTAAAGTTAGTCCGTGCAAACCAGAAGCTCACTGTATGAAGTTGCTACTCTTAGCATCTGCTGGGGTCAAAGATGTCAATGATGTACAACATGTGAATTTTTGGAGTACCAAAGGAATGCACCATTGCTTCTATACAGCATTTTAACTGAAAGTTAGTTAGTTATCTCACATATTGTGAGATAATTTATTACATATAACAGTCTTTAGCTCTCTTGCATTCTTACTCGCACGGATTAATTTCAACCTCATTAGGTTTTAATGCTTCCGACAACCACAACTCCATAAAATAATAATATAACTTTTTTACAGATACAGAAGAGAGTCTTGAAAATAATTTGAGGTACATGAGAATCATTTGTAGTAATAAAGCTCGATCCGGAAGAATCAGTCCTTCTGCATGTTCGACATTCTTTTCAAGCCATATGTGTATTTGACAATATGCGCTGTTTAGCAGCTCCAGACGTTAAACACAGTAAGCGTAGGTCAACTTTTCAAGTTTATCGAAGACAATGAAGTTGTTGGAGACAAATTTCATCTAAAGGTAGATCCGGGTAGATCATTCGTTGCTACATGTCCAGCTGAGGACGAATCGCATCTTGCTTTAAACACATCTTGGTGCAAGGAGTTTACATTGTAAAATACTTCTCTGGTATTTTCCAAACTATCATTGTGTATAAACTTTCATAAAGTTTTTTTCCCTTCTGATAACAGCCTGTAAGTATATGAGTAAGTAGAATACTTTTTTGGAATCGTTTCTTTGTTTGAAAAAGTCCTGTTCTGACTGTTACCCCTTCCAGACTTCAAGAATAGGATAGGTATCAGCTTCTAGTAACGCTAGAGCCACAGTTAGAACTGCCAGGTCAATATCTTCGCTACCACAATTACTTATTTGTTGCTTGTTATTCGATGTTTTCAAGCCGATCTCATTACAAAGACATGGCATGCGTATTCAAGCTGTTTTAACGTAAACTCCATCTCGTTCTAGGTATTTGCTTGGCATCTGGACAAATTTTGCTTTATTTAAATTGTTCACCAAAAACACATTTTGAGCAATAGTGCGGGAGTGCCATCTTCGATAATAACATTCCAAGACTTTTTCACATAACAACGTCGTCGTTCTACTGCTTTCAGTTCAGTATCTTGATACTCGTCAAAAATAACAGACACATTTTCAAGTTAACGATTGTGAATATACCTATGGTATACATTACACAGGTCCCTAAAAGTCTTTCGCGGTTGCCACACAACTCTATGGAGAAGAAAACCTCCGTCAATTACATAAAATGACACTCCTTCATTCAATCTTTCCGTTAGGCCTAAAAATCTTTTTTAATAAAGATAAGAGATGTGGAACTAATTCAGATTGCAAGTATTGCTCCAATTCGTCTTCTCTTTTTTGAAGAAGGCATATTCTGTTAGCTTTAGTTGTAAATACATATTTAATATCCATATATAATTTTGTTTATTTTAATTAATTAACTTTACTTAATTTTACATTTTTTTTCATGAACTGGACTGTAAATATAATAGCGTATTTCATTCCCACCTCCTATGGTCTATTCTTATTTTAAAAATCTACATCCCTGAGAGTTATCCTTTTGCTGCCCAAGAATACACAAGTGTTGTGCAAGTCAAAGAAACGCACACCCCGGGTCATTGTATTAATCTCGATAATTCTTGTTTTACACTGTATGTTCGATCCTGTATCTTGGTCCCAATTCCTCAGCTTTAGGAACCCCTCTTCAAAGGTAAGTAACCATTCTTATTATTATTTACAGTCCGCTTAATTCATTGCGTGAATGTATTTTTTAAATCGTTTACGCCACACATTCTGTGAAATAATGTGAGCGCCTCAATTTCTTATTTCGTATGTGCTGTTTATTTTTACCGAATGTAAATTAGTATTGACCAAAAATGAAACTTTGCTACATTTCTTTAATTTAATAGTGTTGAGACCTTGATTCTCATTTCTTTTTATTGCATCAGTGCCTGCTTTATATGTTCGTGGTAATTTACAGTGTTTCCAGCACCCCAGTACTGGAAGAGACCATGTCACCTTCCAAAAATGGTGTGTGATCCGAGAACCAGACGCTCAACTTTTTGATATTAGATTCGTCTCTATCTTTTCTCGAGTCACGCCAATCTACATGTTAACCAGTTGTTGCGGAATTTGTTGTAGAAGATTTCTTCATAGCAGTAGAAGTCTTACTTCCTATTTTCACATTAGTAGAAGTACTTCATTCATAACCAATGCCTCTAGAAACCTTCATACTCTTTATGGTCATTTCTGACCAGACGCCGACCCAGAATTTGTTAGCCTTTTGAATAGTATAATAACCATTTTTAAAAAATCTGGTATATTCTTCTTTCTTTATGCTTTCTGACAATTTGACTTATAGGTATAATCTGGCAAAACAAAATTCCCCAAAGAAGGGAAATACATTTTAGGTGTTGTTTCCAATCTGCACGTAAAAGAGTTTTTAGCTATACAGGGTGCGTCAAATTGGTTGTCATCATGGGTTATCTGGCTTAGTATGGATGCTAGTGATAAACGGTTTTTGGAAGCATAGGCTATTTTTCTATCCTGGAACATGTGAAAACTAAATTCGAATGTATGGTCTACCTTCAAGATTTTAGCAAAAAGTGATTTTCTTTCCGAAAGCATTTTTTCTGGTATTTTGCTTATTTTTGACATTTTTTTAATGTTTTTAAGCTTTACTGTTTTCGAGAAATAATAGGTAAATTGTCTTTTTATAATGGAAGCCATAACTACCCGTGACCTATCTGCAAAGGTTCTTGCTTGATCTTTACAAACATATATACAGATAGCTATGGTTTTAGCCTAGATACTAATACAAATATTTTAAACCACAAATGTGCATCAGAAAAAAACAGTAGGCAATGTAATAAATACAACAAATTTAACAACTTTGGCCATCGACTGTTGAAGTCGAAAATGGGAAACAAACAGATTGACACTCTTTGGCGTCGAATTAAAAAACTTGAACCAGATCACATAGCAAAAAAACCTGAAGATAGATCTGTAACTATCAAGACATTGAAAATTCTGCAAAATTCTGTGTGTACAAAATAATTTGCGACTTTATTAATACCGAAATATTTATAAAGTTTGCATTATTGTAAACATTGTTTAAGGTTGGCTAGATTTGCAAACAGGCAAAAACGAGATGTGGTTGTTGCTTATATTGAATGCTCTGAAAACAAAGACGAAGTTGTCAAATTATATGGAAAAAAAAGTATCCCAAAAGGTGTGCTCCTAGTTCTAGGACGTGTAGTAAACTGAAATACAATTTTAAACCTCTCAGGTTGTTCGAAAAGCCTTGATCAAAAGGTTCTATTATACTATATCTTGTTCTATATAATTTACAAGCTTCATTGGTTTACAGCATATTCAATGTAAACAGTAACCGCATTCCTTTTTTACTGTTTGCAAATTTGGTCATTCTTAGTTACATATGTATTTTAGATTTCTTGTGTTATAAAGGATATAGATCTGCTTAATCTGTTTTTAAATCGATATCAAAGAGTGTCAATCTGTTTGTTTCCCTTTTTTTACTTACAAAAGCTATGTTTTACATGTTCTGCTAACATTAAGCCTTAACAGTTGATAGCTGCTAAACGTAGTATTTAGTACATTGCACACCAGTTTTGTCTGATGCCCACTTGTTTTTATGTCTAGCATTTAGCTGCTTCTGCTGCCTCTTGAGATTTTCGTATTATTGATAAAACCATAGCAATCTATAAATATATTTGTAAAGTTTGAACAATAAACTTTTGAAACAAAAGTAGACTATAATATGAAAATTAAATCTGTAGTGGGTCTATGAAACATTCTGATAACTCTTTAAATAAGCAAAATACAAGGGAAAAGTTGTTTTTGAAGAAAAATTATTTTTTGCCAATATCTTGAAAGTAGTTCACGATATTCAAATTTTATTTTGAGATTTAATTTCATGATAAAAACTAGTCTACGATTTCGAAAACCGGTTTTTGCTATCATCAATACTAAAAACCAGATGCCCCATGATAATAACCGATTTGACTTACCTTTACAAAGGGTAAATCGAATGTAACGATGGTATTGTAAGGGCCAGTTTCTTTATTATTTTCTCTGGTATTCTTTATTACTGTATAAATACAATCAGTATTATGAGTGGGGTAAATTGACAAACGATAAATAACTTATAAAATTTTAAATATATACCCTGTGTCGTATTTTGCACGAAACCGTTCTAGCTTCCAACATTTAAATCTTTAATCTTGCTGTATAAGCAAAGCAGATCAGCTGTAAATAGCCATTCTCTTTCTTTTTCATTGTAGGACAGATCAGCGTCAATATTTGTTTAAACCAATTGACCCAGTTCACTGGATGGATTTTCTTGAAAATTATTTTGTCCAACTTTACCATTTCTTCTATTAGTAACTAGAAGGATAGTTGTTTTGATTTTGCGACTAATCTATTGATAGTACTAGGGTTACTTTTGTATATATTTATCTTTTTCCGTTTTCTGTGATGGTTTACTAATATCTGAGTTACACAACTCGCTTTCACTTTCAATATGTTTTTTTTTGAACTATCGGCAAATCAGCAAACAACTTCTTCGCTCATAAGGAATGGCCAACATGTAGCTGCTTTTTCTGCTTTTTTTGCATTTTGATTATTGTTGTACTTAGAAATAACACAAATAACAACTTTTCTCAAAGATAATATCCTTTGGTTATTTTTCTTACTTTTATCACAATAAATAATGATTTTTTTATGTTTACAAGCGAACAACATATGGAAGCCCTGCAGGCAAATCTTGTGTCCTTAGCGCGGTGTCGGTGATTTGAAAATAATGTGATGTTACCTATACCCAAAGTCTTCCTTGTTAATAAAAGTATTTTGTTTCCTCCTAAAGTGAAAGATACTTAGCTTCGTGTTAGTATTTCATGTCATCTCATGATCACAAATCCTTCCGACTATACTGAAAACCAGTGCCTACGTTTAGACTAGATGTAGATTTTGGAAGATTTAAGAGAAAACTTGAAAACCGAAAAAAATGCTTAACTTCTCAGTGACGCCACAAGATGCTAGTGATTCTCCACCCTGACGATGCTATTAAAAATAAAACGCGGTAGATTAATTAATTAAAGCCTTTTAATAGTAACAAACATATTTAAAGGATTGTTTGAGAGATATCGAGAAAACAATAAATCTTAAACTTCATACAGAAAAAATCATAATAAACCAGCTGTTAATTTCAAATTTTTTTCATTTTTAATTATTAGATATTTTTAGTTTAAAAAATCTGGTAACACTATTGCAAATACATATTAGGCAAAAATAAAAGAAGCTTTTCTATTTACTGATAATAAGCCAAATTAAGAAAACTTTACTAAAGTTGCGAACTCTTCAGGAATTGTATTTCTGAAGCGTTGAAAAAGCAACAGGCAACCTTAAGAAGGTGGTAGTATTTTGTTAATTAATGTGTGTAAGTACAAAGTTAAAGTAAATACTATACACTTGCTAAAGTGTATATTTAGAATAGGGTGATACTTAACATGTTTATAGTCATTAGCACCTAGTCTTTCTCATTCGCTTCACTAGATACTGGATTTTAAATTTTTATCAGTTTTAAATAATAAGCTTTAAACATTATCCTAGAAGATTAAGATCCATTTATTTAATTGAACTGTAAAGTTTAAAACACTCGTGTTCAATTAACTGTAGAGCTTTTGCTATTTTTTGTTGCATACTATATGCAAACTTATATGTAGGTTTTATCTATACATAATATTAAAGAACACAATATTAAATTGTAAGTAATAATAACACTTAGATAATTAATAGTATTTTAATTCAAAATACTCTTTAATGTCGTATAGTGCTGCAATTATTACATCTCATACACGTAAAAAAGGTAGTAGAAACTGCAGCACCTCACACAAAGCAACTTGATACAACAGCATCTCGTAGATCATACCGAACAATTCCTACGAAAACAAGGCAACTCGAGAGTATGTTTTGTAGCATAAGATAAAGTCTATTCAACACACGTAATAAATTATTTCGGAACTTTGCATTATCATTTGTCCACCTGAATATTCAACTACAACGATATCTACACAATACAGAAATTTTAGATTTCCCGCGTAAACGGTTACTATGAGCAACGCGCACGATACTTTGATGTTTTGCGGTGTGGTGATTACTTGATGTCAACATGAGTGCATCTCTTGATTATTTGAGCTTAAACAAGCATAAATTATTTGAAAATCTACGCGAAACGTTACCGAAAGATATAATTAAAACTCAAAATGTGTTAGTGGTTAAGGATGGTGTTGTATACATTTGGAATTTTCAAGATAGTTGCATCTTAACCTTAAATATTAAAGAATCACGTTGTCGTGAAGATAATGCAGTTCCTCATCAGGTAAGAACTGTAATACTTTAATTTTACTTGTTACATGATTATCTTTGATGAGCTTTATTTTATGTAAACTAAATATAAATGTTATGAAATGTTTTTATGCACATAACCTCACTTCTAGGGGCATGTACTTTCAAATCTTTTTCTAAAAAAGCAGATTAGTTTGTTAATTTTGTACAAATTAGCTAATTGGTGGAATTCTATTTATCTATTTACTTATCTTATTAATTGAATTTGTTTGATGCATATCTACAAGTTGTATGCGTTGTTAGTATGAAAAGAGGATGTGATCGTGATATTCGATTTAAATAAGTAATAATTACAAGAAGCGAATTCTATTTAGATTGTGCTTTATAAGTTTGTTTTATATTGTATAAAATGAAAAAACAAAAACAATTTCTATAAAATTTAAAAATATAGAAACAAGTTACGGAAATATAAAAATTAAATAAAATTCCACGCAAGACTGCTAACGTTAAAAATAGTTTTTAAAGTTAAATAAATACCTAATACAATATGAATTTGTGGGTATGTCACGAAGCAGGTAATATACGAAACGTAATCAATCTCTTCCTCTAAGAGGAAATATTCAAGCCTTGAAGCTTACGAATTTATATCACAATGCAATTAGTATAGTTCCAAATTATTAGTAGTTAAATGATGATCTTTTCCGACGGTTTTCTAAGTTATGTGTTTAAATAAAGATGAATTTTAACAGAAGAGGATGTAGTGACACTTGGGAAAAACCTTTTTAATACACATGAATCTTCTTTCTGATGGTAACAAACTAGTTTAAAGTTCATATTTCAATTCAGATTAGTTACAATTATCGTTTTTAGTTAATTTTCATGTTATTGAAAATGCTTTATTTTACAACTGTTTTAAATTTTTAAGTTTAGTGTATACTTTGATATCTATGCACATGGACTTATTATAAAAGTCAGTCAGTGGAAAATTATTATGTGTAGCTAATTATCATGCTCATATCCATGACCAATCAGAAATATATGAGTTTTTAATATTGTTGTGCTACAGCTCCAAATCGATATTATTTTAACAATAAACAGCATTTTGACTTAGAGGTATAACATAGTGCTTGAGTAAAAATTATTTTAATAATAGAAGAAAGTAAGTAAATCAATACGTATCACACTTGAATATATTGGATAAAATTGAAATCAAATCTAGATAAAGTTAGACGTTAACTATTATTGTTGAATCTAGTAAGATTGAATTATATAAGGAATAATGTAAGTATTCTCGATTCTTATGTTCTTATGAAAAATTTTTTTTAATTTGAATCATTTTCACTCAGTAGTAGTTACGTATTCCTCTAAGGAAATAAAAAATATTCCGGTTAAAAGTTTTACTGAATTAAATAACAACATAATCTCCAAAGATTGAACTTCTGTGTAAATATATCTACCGCTAACAAAAAAAACTCGATTTATCATCACTCTATTGTGTTCTTACTTTTCAATACCTTGGCAGTACCCCTTAGGAGGCTTCAGCTTTTACAGGTAAGTAATGCACTTTCTTATCCTAATTCAATCAATTTTTTCTAATATTCTAGAAATTTGAAATTTTTGAAAAGGAAGTCTCTTGCAATGTTATAGACACAAGAAGGATAAGGAAATAATATTCACGTGAAAACAAAAGGAGTCTCTGATTGTGGAAAATCTGAACTTATCTTTGGGAGACTTATAAGTTTTGTTTTTGATTTAGTTTAAAAATTGGAATCTCTCTAGTATGCAGTAAGATACATGCATGAAAATGTTCATTAATATCATATGAAGCATCATTAGTTTAAATTGAATTGGTAATTTGTCTAATTATTTCTTAAAGCTTGTTAACATAGGACTATGTTATCAGTATATCTTTTTTTGCATAAAATGGAAAGTCTTTTTCTGTAGTTCTAAAAAAAATCAAGAAAAATAAAATGTTAATTTGATTCCGTTTTACAATAATAACAAAGACGGAAGAATCCAACAATCTTTCAAGAAAAATAGTAATATTTATCTGATTTGTGTTTTGTAATAACAATAACAAGGACTAAAACCTACAGAACCCCGAGAACCTACACATATGCCTACTACTACTTCCAACTAAAAACGAAAATTTAATTTTGCAAGCTTCCTTATGGATCGGACAAGAAAGAGAAGGTGCTTTTAGTAATACTGCTAGGATTGTTTGTCATTTTCATTCAAAGCAACATGTTGAATGATGCAATTGACAGGCCATTTCTTGGAAATTCGCACCAACCATCATATTATTGGAAATTGATCAGATTGGGGTTTGTTAGATTATAATGTAAGAACAACACTAACCTTGAATGATTGAATGATAAATCGATTAACTGAAAAGAATCGATATCTTTCTGCACAAGATGATTTGATTCAAAAGTACCTAATTCAATTTACAGCAATTTGGATTGGAATCAATTTAACAAATCTGTTTTATTCAATAAAGTAATAGTTTAAATCCATTTTACTTGATTTAACAAATTAATTCGAGTCAATCCAACAAATCGGTTTTGGTCGATTCTTAGAATACTCATAGATTGCAGTTGGTGCTCAAAATATGATTCCTTGGTTGGATTTTAAACAATTCTAGTAATAAAATTATTTACAAGTTGTTATCATCGACAGTTGGCCTATATCACCTTCTTACACATGTGCTATACCTGCGATAACTCTTGGTATAGCCCTCACCAGAAGAATAAACTTTTGTCTGTTATCCCATAAAATGCGATTTTTCAGGTACAAAAGTTGGTTTTTCGAAAAAAGGATGTTACTTTTTACGTATTTGACCTTCTCTTCAAAATGGTGAAGATTTCAAGTTGATAGGACATACCTTTCCCGCGCAAATAACGAAAAGGCAAAAAAATAAATTCACAAACGAACGTGATTTTTTTTCAAAGATTAATAAGAACTTTAGCCGAAATCATTCTAATTACTTACTTTATTAATATTATCGTATACAAAGTGTTTATAAAAGTTCCTGAGTCCAGTTGGCTGTGAACTTAATCTTGCGGCTGCATTTGCCGCCATTTGAAAAACAGGATATGTATTAGAATGTTTGTCAGGTTACACACATTGCATCTTTGTTATGATGGTTGCCTAACTTTATGTTATTTTTAAAGAATTAATGTGAAGGAATGCAACTAATCTAAAGTGTTAAAGAATGTGTAATCTTTTCGATGTCAGTAGCTAAGAATAAAGAAAACTTATTACAAAATAAAAAAATATTGCTCGTGCAGTATGAGCTGCAGCTCCATCCTGCTGGAAATAGCCTCATTGGAGTTCGTCATCGTGCAGTTCATTAACAAAGTCATTTAGAATTTCTCTATATCTTTCAGCAGTGACAGTGTCATGAAAAAATACAGGACCAATAAACTTTCTGTGAGATACTGCTATCCAAACACCCACTTCGATGGGATGTAGAGATGTTTCAACAAAACGGTGAGGATTTTCAGCACTCCACATTCTGAAATTCTGTGAATTTACGTACCCAAATAAATGGAACCAGGCCTCATCGGAATAAAAAGACAGATCCAGCAAATCGTCGTTCATATTGTTCTCAAACCATGTACAATATTCTTTTCGACTGCCATTATCTAGTGGTGTAAGTTCTTGCACAGCCGTTATTTTGTAAGGATATAACTTCAGTTGCTTTTTAATAATTTTCTGGCATGTACTCAAAAGGATATTTGTTTGAAGTGAAATTTTGCAGTGAGGTTTGTAGATTTTCTTCGATTACTTGTCTCACTTCTTTGACAGCTTCAGCACTCACAGCAGGTCCTCCTGAATATTTAGCCTTCGCAACAGATCCTGTTCTAGCAAATCGGCTAATTACATCTTCAATGTGAGTAACTAAAGCGTTATCCGAACTATTAACATCGGGAAATCGGATTCTAAATTCATCTTTGCAAGCTTGAATAGAACATGTACATTTCCCTCCTGAACTGCATCATTCCGGTAATAAGACATAACGTTAAACGTGTGTTGTTGAACAGTATAGACCATTGTTTACAGTGCTGCTGAAAATAAATTTCATTAATATTTTTTAATGTTTACAGTATGTAACAGTCTTACTATGATTACGCAGACACAGCACAAGAACAACTTTAGTCTTGAAAAACACTTTTTCGTACAATAAGCGCAATTAAAGAGAAAAAATGTGGAACAATACAACAAATTTCAGTACAAGATTAACTACATTGCTAAATGCAAGTCAGTGACATATTTGCAATTGACAAATGACAGAAAACGTATTAGTTATTGAAATAAATCAACAAGGCAGCACATCAAAAATTAGATTCCATAGCCAACTGGACTCAGGAACTTTTATAAACACTTTGTACTTAAAATGAGTAATGAAAGCGCAAGATATTTCCCCACAACACCCCCATGCCTATGGACGCCAACTTTTCTACGTTATATCATCAAATCCAATTTAGAGGTACAAGGACTACAATGCACAAGAGATTTCAAACTTTCCTATCTCCGAAGATTTGTCTCTGTAGCTCAAAGGGTGTCCATTTCTGGACCGTATTTCCACCGTTTTCAGTTTTTCACGTTTTCGACCTAGAAGATGACCTTGTAGAACAAAAGTGCATTAATCTTTTTTGTTCCCCATTACATGGTGCATCAAAGCGTTATGACCACGTGTCCATAGGAGCTCGAATAACTGTCCCAAAAAGGTACAAAAGAAGACTTATTGACAGAAAAATGATTAAAAATGCGGCTGAGCTGAACTTTTCTGAAAAAACAACTGTTTTTTCTGCCATTTCAGGCATTTGTTTTTCTAGTATATGCACATGGAGATGGACATTCTACATACAACAAGGACAACAACATTAACATTAAGTTGCCTAAAGACACAGTACAAACAACTAAAATTAAGATTTAGGTAATTTTAGCCTCCAAAATTCGTTTCGATATTTGTCAAAAACTGCCATACTCACCTCTCTGGTGAATTACACTTTTCTATATGCCAGAAGAATACTTAGGTATTTATTGTTTGGGTTATAACGATTTTAAATATCTAAAAGCGATTTTCGGCTTTCCAGTATTCCTAATTGGAGATTAATGAAAAACTGCTAGCTTAGGACTTAACAAGACAACCCCACGAAATCGAGTTTGCATTACTTCAGCTACGGTTTTGTTTTGCAGACGATGTACAACTTGTGCATAATTTTATTTACAACTGCACTTTAAAGACAAAATCTTGTTAATAAACTTCAATTCAAACGTGTTTGAAACTCCCTGGCTCTTTTAATTTTATTAATGCTTTATTATTAATTTAATTATTTTATTTCTAAATTGATAAATTTGGAGTTACAAAGAAATATGGCGGTAATGAAGAGTATTAAGTAAAATTGATCTGTTTATACCCGTATTGACCATGTGTTTGTTTTTATATTTTAATACAATAAAGAGAACTTTTGTTTTAAAACTGTTTAGATACCAATTAGTTTTACTTCAAGCATTAGAAAGTCGAAGTTTTGAATCCTTTGTATTACAATAATGTAATCAGCTATTGCTTGTTGCATCAACCAAGGAAACTTACAATTCTTGGGATAAATTTCAACTTGCGTCTAAAGTTAAGATTATTGCAAAATGAGATTTTTTGAATGACAGATTACAATAGGACTCTTATTATAATTACTGACACAGGATGCGTCGTTTTCGAGTGAAAAAGTTTTTGTATCCATTTTTATGTTAGATTTTGTATTTCCTATTATCTCAAGGATATTGCTCGAGATTTCAAGATAAAACTTCTCGTGATTGCAGTTGAAAAGTGAAAGATTTCTGGAGACTTAGTTTTACTCTGAAACGACGCATTTGATGAACAGGAAGATACCAAAGTAAAAATTGAGTGTAGATCGTATTTTTTCAGTGATGCTGGATACATTTCTAGTAACCTTTTGTACCCTCTTTAAATCACCCGCACCAGTTATGGATAGTCCAATACAAAAATTTATAGAGATGTGACATTCAAAATGAATCTAGTTACATGCTGTATATTAGAAAATAAAACTTCTTTAAAATAATTGAAGATTCTTACCTATGTTCAAATCAGAGAGAGAAAACAATTGCAAAAGTTTGCAAACCCATCGTTATTTAATTAATTCTAGTTAAAATTATTTTGAATATTAAAGTAATACAATACAAGAAAAGTCTTCTCCAAAAGTTTTAAATATACAGTGTGTCCAAGATAAGGATGCACAGCATGGGGATCTTGGAAACGGTAAGAGATACAGGATTGGTTAAATGGGATGAAAGTTGGCTATTTATAGGACCTTTTTGTTGGCGTTTGCAAAATCTAGATTTCTTGGATAGTTGAGAGATATTTAAAAAAAGTAGATTTCTCGATTTTTGTTATTATTTTTTCTTTTATTTGTTTGAAGAGATATCGGAAAACTAAAACCACTTTTCCATTGCCACTTTCTGTTCTCTATTAAAATACGCTAACAAAATCCCTGTACAACGTTTCGGTTTCGAATAACCATCATCAACCTCATTTTTTTAAATAGGCTGAAAACAATTGAAAATTGTTTTGGATAGCTCTTGTTTATTTGTTATTAATATACAGTGGAACCTCTGTAACTCGAGTTTCTCTTCAACTCGTATTTTCTATAACTGGAACTAATAATCGCGTCCCTTGGATTTCAAGTTATGGAGGTTCTACTGTATTTAAATTAAATATTAATAATTATCTAATTTTAATAACAATCAAGATACCTGAGAGTGTAAACAAGCTATTGGTTTTCGCCTACTAATTTGTAATCAATTAAAATAATTAATTTTGGCATATTTGTAGTACAAACAATTTTACTTATGTATTTTTAATCTTTATCATTAAAACTTCTGTCAAATCCAACTCTTTTTCTTTTATTTTCATTGATGTCGCTTTCCCATTTGAGTGTTGGTCAAGTGGGTGGCGCCCTAAATATAATAATTAACAATATAATCACTTTTTTGGTTATTATTGCTTATCCTTACTCACGGCCTAGTGCTTTCAAAACAATGGGCTCCGCTGCTGTGCGGTTAAATACTTATCTATTGTCACAAACAAATGAGTCAAACTCAAAACAACCTGCTAAAAACTGTTTATTATTATGTAGACTGAAGAATTGCTTTTTAATACCTTTACTTTAAAAGGAATGTCGATTGTTAGAGATCGGCTTCTAAGAACCCTTTTCTAATTATTATTTCGATTTTCGGTCGATTTTTCTATGACATAATTACTGATCTGATTTGATCGTAGATTAATTTCCGAATTCAAAACTTTCTTGCATATCCGATATACAGTGTGTCTCACAAAAAAAATATTGAATTGACCTGAAATAGTTTGAAATTTGTCTTATGTCACAGTGAAAACTATTCTGTTATTTTTATTTCGTATCATCGTCAACAACGTTCTCATTTTCAATGTTGCTTTAGCTATGAAGCCCTTAAGGAATAAGGGAAGTTATCATAATTTACTAAACGGAAAGAAAGGCAGCAAAGTTTCATATAGAGTTAATCGTAAACGAGCTCGCACATTGCCTGCATGGACCATTTGGACGGTTTTTCTTTTTTTCGGTGATGAACCTGGACTGGATCTTTTCGGATGGTGTTCTGTCTGAATTGCAGAACCTGAAAACTAACCAGCGTGTTAACAGTGAAGTAGAGGAATTGTGATAAATAACAGATGATCCTCACCATTGGGTCTGTGACAAAGCAAAACTCTGAGGGAGTTGAGGATTTGAACTGGAAGAAGATATTAGATGAAGCAGGTGAATAAGGCTTAAAATGGTTGAGTATCTTTTAGAGTGAAATGTGTGCAGTTTGCAAGTTTATGTTCTCGTAGTTCGTAGTTTTCGTAAACTAATTACTGAATTATTGAAGAAGCTCTGGAAGCGCTCAGCGAAGACTATATATAAGAAAATTTGGAACACCATGCTCGGAAACCGTCCCATTTTTTTTATTTTCTATTTCTTTAAAAAAATAGAGATTGAGAACACTAGTTAACTCATAAATAAAAACTAATTATTATTCACTCTTCTTATATTTTGTACATTATTTCTGATCAGCTAAGTAAAAAAAACCAGTATTTTGTTCGCGTAGAATCTCATTGTATCGTCCTGATCATTTGTAGGTTAGTTGCTGAAATTCTATAAAAGGCAAGTATGGAATGCAATATTTCTGCTTTTTCCTACGTTATTACTTTTTAATGAAAGTCAACTCGAAGGGTTGTAGATATAGACGGACAAATAATGAAAGCAATATGAATTAAGCATAACGAATGTGACAGTTTTCCGAAGCACTGAAGTGAAAAATCATTCTGAATAGTCTAGTATAGTATGCAGGTTTAGCTGTGGACTTAAATGTAACAGATATCGTCTTGATTTTGTGAAAACATGCACTTGAAAAGAATTTTAGAATTTTATCACCAAGTAATGTACGAGGAGATTAGATTAGATTAGAGAAAGTAAGAGATTTAACAATGAAAATATTCTTAATTTGTCTTTATAGGATTATCGTTATAAATCTTGCCGCTTGCCGTGCACCTTTTTGTTTTCACCAAGAAACTTTTCTTAGGAAGTTAATTATTTATTCACCATATTCCATACTTCCTCGTATATCTGCAATAATTTTCAATATAACCGAGTTAATATCGCGATAGGGTTGGGGGAAATAAGATCGTAAGGTATAAATTACGACATGAAAATAACGTGATGTAAGTGCACTAATTCGCAGGCAATTAAAATAATTTATAATTCGCGAGAATAACTCGAGGAACTTGAATGTATAGGAACCATGGTAGTCTTTTTTAGCTGCTGAAGTCGTGATAAACTTGCAATTTGTGTCACATTTCGGTAATAAGTAGGATCTGGAGGAATAACTCCGGTAGGTTGGCATCCTTGCCGTTTCCTAACCGGTTCCGCTTCAGGGTTTTAGCTTTTATACGTTGGTACAAGTGCATCCTGTCTCCAGAGATGGTTCTAATATACCGACGAGACCGCATTATGATTATAATTTATGATTCTAACTTAGGCAAGTAAAACGGGGGATATTTTATTGTGTCTTCCATTGTTATTGTATTTATTACGTTGGTAAGATTGCTGCGAGGTGGCGTTAACGCCGCTTACACCGGATATAATTATTAGTTATATGACTTTTGAAATACTTGCGAATCTTTATTTAAAACTAGGAACTTTCTGTATTACTGCATACCTTAATGTTCCACTTTACGACACTCTTTGAAGTCATTACTACTTCACTAATTCCACCGAAGCAAACTTTAAAACAAATCCTTTTCTACCTCGAGCATATAATTCACCTCCACTGCGACCAAATATAGAGAAACAACCATGGAAGAAGGAATAGAACGCAACTTTTAAAGGTATTCGAATATATTCGCGCCTTAGGAGGCTCAAAATTGACATTATTTTGCAATAAATTACGCTGAATCGCACCCTTGACGAAAATATATGCGAAAAATATCAGGGAACGTGCACGTTACTCACCCCACTGCTTTACGTTTTGCATCTGAAAGGTGACAAATACAACATTTGAGTGCTACATTGTTTGGAATTGGGGGTGTTTTCTTATTTCTGATGTGTCGGTAGTTGTTTGCCGTTTGTGTTTTGATTTACTTGAAATGTGTAAATTTCTGTCTTGAAAACATTTTTAGTGTTAAATTGCAAAACTGTCACGGTTATATTATTCTTCTTCGCTCTTGTTGCAAAACAAGTCGCACACGTTAATATTGTAATTTTTTCCATGACACTTCATACATCTCAAGATTTACGTTTCACTTATTTATTTCACTTTTTAAAACTTGCAATGGAAAATTATTGCGTTATTATTAAATCACGTGTTCAATCGAACTAATTTTTAATAGGATTTCTATTTTAAAATTATTTCTATAACAGAAATTAATATGAATGATTAGAGCTAACTAAAAACCATTTGAAAGCTATTTATACACGAAACAATAAGTTAGCAATAATATTTGTAGATTGAACGATCTTATACTTGTAGTTATCATACAAACGGTAATCAATAAGACCAATACTTCTAAATACTTGCTTTTATCATAATGGTTAAGATACCATGTGAGCCAAGGAAAAATAAAGTCAAAGTTAGTCACGACTGCTACAATGCGTTAACACTGTTAAGGTAACGGATAGCTATTGACAGTTGTTAGTTATGAACTAATTTCGTCAGCTGTGGTATTGCTCAATGTTTAGTTTGTGTTAAATATGTGTCCTTGATCCTGATTGTTAATTTTTGTTTATTAATCTGCTCGATTTTGATAAATTGAACGCATCTATTCGTTGATGGAAGGTCATTTATGCAACATCTTAAACGTACCGGATCATTAGATATTAAACTAGTTTTTAATTATCTTTTGATTTCTCTTCACTCGTGTTTTTTAATTGCATTTTCCTTCATGTAATGTACTGTTTTCCGCAAAATGCCTATTTTGGTACAATTTAGTTTCAAGGTAGAACTGCAAGTTTACAATGATTTTAAGACTTCAGAAATTCAAGTTATAGGATTTGCAAGCTTCGGTAATCTTGTGCGAAAAATCACGGTAGAAAACATGCCAAGTTCGAATCCTGCCAGTGACAGTTTTAGAAGTTGGAAATAAATCCGAAATCCTTAAAATAGTAGATTCTAACCTTAATCCAAAAAATAGAAACGTTGAATAGAAAATAAAGAGCGACTAAACAATGTTTTGTACCAATAGTAATTCATCATAATTCTGTTGTTGATGTAGTTCAACACCTTTTAAAGAAGAAATTTAGATAAATAATTGGATGAACTAAATAAACTACAAGATATAGTTACAGCTCTTTACGAATATACGAGGTATGTGAGAAAAGTAATGAGACTGATTTCATACTAACCAAAGTTTTTATTTTTTTCAAACAACAATGTTATCCCCTTCAAAGTAGTTCCCTTGGGCAGCTATACACCGGCGGAGTCGTTGTTCCCACTCTTGGTAGCAGCGCTGGAAGTCTTCAACTGGTATGGCTTTTAACTGGTCGGTCACAGTCTTTTGAATGTTCTCCAGAGTTCCAAAATGACGTCCTTTTAGGACATGTTTCAATTTCGGGAAAAGGAAAAAGTCACAAGGACTCAAATCAGGTGAATAGGGGGAATGAGGAACAACAGTAATGCGTTTTGAGGTCAAAAATTCACTGATGGAAATTGCTGTGTGACACGGAGCATTGTCATGATGTCTGTCAAAATTTGATGCACAGTGAAAGTGTTTAAATTTAACTGTTCACTCATCATCCTTATTGTTAAATGACGGTCTGATCTCACAAGAGCCCTCACACGTTCAACGTTTTCGTCAGTTTTTGAAGTTGAAGGTCTCCCTGAGCGAGGTTCATCTTCAACGTGTTCTCGGCCGTCCAAAAATGATTTGTGCCAGCGGAAAACTTGTGCTCTTGATAAGCACTGTTCCCCATAGACCTGTTTCAACTTTTCAAAAGTCACACTCGCGGATTCACCAAGTTTAACGCAAAACTTTATTGCACAACGTTGCTCTAAATTCCGATGCTCCATTTCTGTAACACACAACAAAAACACAACTTCACTGATGGCGCTGTCAAAAATAATGTGTTAGCTGTACGGAGTTATAACTCGGACTGAGGAAGTGGAAGCGATAAACAAACCGGTTTAGCACAGGCCGGTAGACGCAACGTTGCCAGATCTCCCGCAGTGTGGCCAGTCTCATTACTTTTCTCACACACCTCGTATGATGCTTCTAAGTTACACTTAATTTGCAATCCGTTGCACTTATTGTTAGTTTACACCCAAGATTCGCTTGGTTTCCACTGAAGTTGCACTTAATTTGCACCTAAAGCTTAGTCCAGGTACAACCGCACAATTTCCAGATAGTCACTATAAATAAAAGAAAAATACTTGAATGAATGTAAATAATAAAATAAATTTAAACAGCAAGGGGTCTTTCTTTGGCACATTTTCGTAGTTTTTGTCGGAAGTTCTGGAAGAACGCGTTTCCTGATGTTTCAAGAACTTTTGAAGAAGCCCAACGCCACAGTCGCTCGAAAGATTCAAGAGGATTAGCCCGCATTCCGCACTTCTTGTATTCAGAGTTATAGAATGTTCAATCAAATTGGGTTTTGCGCCTTAATTACAAAGTCAGTTTGAGTATCCGTAAGAACGGACAACACTTCACGAGCATAGCGAGCAGCCGCATGGGCTGGCCAAAATAATAGTCGACGATTTCTTTTTTTTTTCTTCTCTACAAAGGTATAAGACGCTTAGAAACGCATTCTTTCAGATAAACTGCAGCATTAATAGTGCCAGTATGAAAAAAGGGTTGAGACACATCTCTATCTTCTGCGATTGCTTGCCATACCGAAGACTTTGCAGCAAATTTTTCTTTTGGTGTCATTTTTTTGTTCTAGACGAACAGGAACTTCTGGTAGCTTATTATAAAATTCAACACCAGGGACTTGAGCTCTATCAGCGTCTAGCGCTTTATTTTTGCACCTTACTACTTGATTGTTTTTGTAAAGGGGCTTTTTTAACTTCCGACGAGTGCTGATGTTTAATTCATGTTTAATTCGGTGCAGCGATGTTTTGGAGACGTTAATCTCTGCCGCAATTTTCCGCTCTGACGTTTTTGAATTCCTGAGAGATCGATGTTATATTTTTTTGTCTTTGCCATCCTCACAATCTTGTACAGCCTGGAATGGGCTTATAAGCAACACGCTCTTCGTTGTGAAACCTCAGAATATCTTGAATTGTTCGAGTAGATATTTCTTGCGTTCGAAAATGACGAAGTGTCGACTTGCGATCGCTATTGCTTTGAAACGATGCAACTATTTGCTTTGCTATAAACTGATGCGCCGTTCGCTTACCCATTGTAATGTTTAACCAATTTAATTATGTGAATTAAGACAGTAAGCTGTCAAGAAGTGTAAATAATTCACCTGTTTCCAATGCCTACTGCAATTATGGACCACGTTTTAAGCTGCACTTAATTTGCATTGAAGTTGCTTTCGGGTTGCATTTACTTTCCACTGAATATGCACCCAAATTCAACTTATTTTACATCGAGTTCACATTTAATTGCACCCAATTTGCACTCAAGCTGCTCCAAATTTTTCTCTGAATTGCTCCTAAGCGGCACTTGATTTGCGTTACAGTAAATTTGTACTTGGTTTGCACAAAAATTGTTCTTACTTTGCATTGAAGTTGCATCCAAATTTTACCGACGCTACATAGAATTTGCACCAAAGTTGCACACAACTTGCTCCTAGCTTCCACTCAATATAAATCTACGTTACACTCGATTTGTATGGAAGTTACACTCAACTTGTGCCTAAGTTGCACTGAATTCACATCAAATTTACAACCAACTTGCGTTTTAGCTGCACTTATTTGTTCCTAAGTTGTACTTAATTTGCAACGCGTTTGCACTTATTGTTAGTCTGCACCAAAGTTGCAGTTAATTTACACCCATGATGCACTTAATTTGCACCCAGGAAGCACTTAATCTGCACCTACATAACTTGCAACCAACATTACGTCTACGTTGTATCCAATCTGTCATTAAATTGTGTAACGCACAATTAGCTTATTTCTAACCCTCTTACCCTTGTAACGTGCTTCCCTTTCGTGTAGTCCAAACCAGACATGAGGAGTATCCTTACAACTTCAAACCAGGCATGACTTCACCCCGCCTTAGCACACAAGTTACAATTAGTTTGCACCACAGCTGCGCCTAATTTGCACTTAGTTTGCATCTAGGTTGCACTTTACCCCGGAGTTGCTTACTTAAATTGAACCCAGTTTGCACTTAAATTACACTTAATTTGCATTCAAGTTGCACGCACATTGCACCCATCTTGAGCCTAAGTTTAAATCAAGTTTACATTTAAGTTGTACTTAATTTGCACTAAATACGCATGCAAATTACGCCAAACTTAAGACTACTGCACCCAAGTTGTGCCCATTTTGCAACGAATTTCATTTAATTCAAACCACCAATTGGATCCACCAACTCGAACCATTAATGAAGCCGATGGTTGAAATATGACAAAAATTGAATTTCAAGCTTTAACTCGAAAAACTAAAAGATATCGAGTTTTTGTTTTTACGTTTGTCTCAAAAAGCTGTACCAATAATGCTTTTTCGTAGCTCCACTCTTAACAACGAATTTAATACCATCCAATTTGGAGTGTCCTGTTCAAGATTTTCTATTTAAAAAACAAAAAGTTGCTTCATACTGCTTTTAGTCAGTAGGTGGTGTAGGTTATAATACAGTTGTAATCTGTATATTTTGAGAAAAAATTACCAGTTAACATCTGCCCAATTCTTCGTTGTTTTTGAGATACCTGCTGTTAAAGTTCTTAGAAAAATTTGTTTTACTTGGGAAATTTTCAATATGAGAGAAGATATGCCGGTTTATAGCGTTTGTCTTTGGTGTCCGACCTCTAGACTCTTTCTCCATTCTTTACGGTTTTGGCACTAGACGTCGGTGAGGTTTTTCTCGCTCATTGCTTTTGTTACCCCTTGTCCCCACGTTTTCCTAGGCCTTCCTCTCTTCTTTCTTTTTGTTGGTACCCATTCTACTCTTTACAATTACATTATCTTAAACGATCTTTTATTTCTAAAGACGATAGAAGATATCGGATTAAAATTTGAGACAGTTCCACAACGTCTGATGTGCTTTTAATGTTATCAAAATATTTTTGATATGTTAAGTAAATGGAGTAAATAGTGTGGGGGATGTCTACTCTCAACTTCTTTTGGAGTGCAACTTTTCAAATTTTAATTCGATAGTTGAAAAGTTTGGAACATTCTTAACAAATCTTGTCTCTCGTGAGATCAGATTTAAATGTGAGATACCAGAATGCAATACCATCAGAAATAGTCCTAGAATATTTGAAAGCGTAAAGAGATCAATTTAATTAGAAGAGAAACTGAAGCCTGCATTGTGGCTCACTGTGATCATTGTCCCAATTGTTGTAATGAACTTTATTTCTATCATTCTAAGACATTTTTTAAACAAACATTTTGAAAAAAGCAGTTTTTTAAAAGAACTTGAACACCCTGTATCTCCAAAGCAGTGAGGAATTGAACAGATGTTAATCAAAACTTTTTTTCTTAAAATTTGCTCAGGAATTAACCTTCTGAAGTTTCAATAGTACGTTATGATACACCCTGTATAATCGCGTGATTACTGTATCTGTTCGGCGCAGCAAGTATAAACGATTCACAAACGCATTGACTGCTTCAAGCCACTTATTACGCCTGTTGAAAACAACATGGGGTTTTTGCAAAACGCACCTTAACTTTACGGTAACATCATCGCAATACAACCAGGCATCTGATTCGTTATGCATTACCTTTAAATAGCCACACTGTATAATTTATTTTTCATAACATATGAAGAACTAATAGTCACAATACTTTTTGACCCTTTCGTCAATAAATTATTTGAAACTGATTTTTATTCTTACGTCGACGTAATAAGTCGATTAAATATTTAAATAGGAATAGCAAATAATTCTTTATTAAAATTTTCTGGCGAAAATAACAACCATGTTGAGTTCGTAATGTTGGACAAAAAAAAAGAATAAATTTCATTGCAAACATCCTGGCGACGAAAGGCGGGAGCGTAGCAGTAAAGATAGTGGATGATTTTAATTAGATATTTAATTGCCAAAGCTTGAAAAAAATTGTCGTTTGCTCATTTCGAGTCGCGTTTTTTCATCGTTAACTACGTGTAAATTACTGCAGTAATAGTCTAGCTAAATTAAAATCAAATGATTAATTTAACGGCGGCTGAAATTGCAGCTTCATCAAGTTAACTGTGACGATTCTTGAACGAATGCGTTTGATTAAAGGGATGCGCGTTTCTTTTTTGGGGGTGGCTGATATTTTTAGTAACCTTTTCCTGACGTTGTTTTTCAAAACGGTCTCGCTAAAAAGATGAATAAAATTATAAGTTAAAGGCAGAATTATAAATTAAAGCGGGCGATTTAGTTTTAATTCATTCGTCGTCCACCACTGGCGCGTGTCGAGTAAAGTCCCGAGGGCAGTTCGATTGTTTTAGCTCGCCCATAAATGCAAATCAACCATTGTTATTTTCTTTCATTTGTTACTTAAAATGGTGTAACGCCATTGTGATTTTTGTGTGAAAGAAATGTATTAAGGGTTCTTTTGTTTTATACCGTTACGCTGGCTTGATTTAACTTTATTATTTCGTTCGGAAATGGCCTCTGAATTTATTGCTTTGTGGAAGTCGCTTTGAGATTTAATAATTAGCCGTATTATGCAGACAACTAAGTTTTATTGCTACGGAGCATTAGCGGGTAGAAATTAAAAAAGAGAGGAAGACTACAGAACGTCATCTTTTTACACCGGGGGCATTGATAAACATTCTACAAAACAACCCTTAAACAATTTATGTATATAAAAGAACCAGCAAGCAAAAGCCAGTCACCCTTAAACTAAGGAAACGGGCAGTGGTTGTACTCCGTGGCCACATTCTCATAATGTTGGCAGCCCTGCGGGGATTGGTAACAATTACAAGCAGCGCGTTAACAATCAACTTAACAACATCGCCGTTTGCTCCTGTTGTTGTACGGTGGTCTTGTTTCTGAGGTATTGGACATCCGTGTGCTATCTAATGCGATAAATAAAACAGAGAAAATGCTTTCTTGATATTGCAAACTACACTATGTTCTAGCCGGAAAATGATCTTGAGAGAAATTAGCTTTTAGTCGACACACTCGCTAACGATAGGTAGTTTTGAATGTCTACATTATGATATTGAGCAGTTTCAAATTATTATAAAACTTGTATTACTGAAATATAGTAGATTATTCAAAAAGTTAATTGTTTTTATTTACAATAATTAAAAATGTCTTCAATACAAAAACGATATTTTACTATATCGATTTTGATGGTTATTCTTTTTGATTTTAGAGAAATTTAAAAGTTTACTCGATTGTGTCGTTAGCATAAGGCAGTATTTATTGCACAGCCGAACTTTACAACAAGCAAAAAATTCTTCTTTGCTCTGAGCTCGAATGTATCGCTGAAAGTTACAAGACCACTAGATATACATTTAGTACATTTCGAATACTTTCTGGTGATGATGGAAGAACAAAATTAGATCGGTGTTAGAATTCAATTTTAAGTTAGTTCTTCAGTTATTTACCAATGGTTAGTATTGCATTTGCTAAGTTAGTAAGTTCAAAAAGAGAGAGAGCTGACCAAAATTACCAATACGGAATTGAGAGTAAAACTCTTCTCAGCAAATTAACAGCCGAAATCAATACAATTGCAATATATCATCTAGCTTGTTTCATCCGGGCCTTATATCTCAGGTGAATGCTTTGAGGGGCAGTGTGAGTAGGACGAGTTCAGAACTGTTCAAAAATTAGTGAAAGCATTTCTTTGCGATATTTTTACTTTAATTTGGTTGATAACCAAACAAGACTAATGTGCCGCAATCAAGAAACTGGGGAACACTGATGTGGGAGGATCAAGTTCTATTAGCTCTAAAAACTTGAAATCGATTATCGTTTGATTATTTAGATATTTAGGCCATCCGTTACCTGAGACTATTAATGATTTCAAGGCTCAGATTAAAGTTCTGTGATATCAATCTTTTGCCAGTGTTTGTAAATATGGTTTACTGTGGGTTTAGTATTCACTGCTGGTATTGGTATGCTATTGCCGCAAAGCATCAATGACCAATGTAAACCTAAAAGTCGCTTTGACCACCGAGTTTATCGCTGAAGAACATTGAGAAAATAGTGTGACGTAAAAACCCAGTCACACTCCGTGTGTCGATCTGCGCACAACAAGCATGCTGGGTATACCTGTGATCAGGAAACAGAATATTGCATCAATTGAATAAAAGGAATTTTGTTAGTGTTGTTGCGAATACAGAGCTTGAAATTGTGTTGATGTGTCTGTATACCTTTACACAAACGTCATTGGTAAGAAAATATTACGGACACGCAAATTAAAATAAAATTCCGTTTATAGATAAAAATGTTGGTTTTGTGTTAAAAACATCCTTCTTTAGTAATAAAAGTCTTACATCAGATGACACTTAGTTGAGATTGGCTAACCGCTACAGAGAAAAAATAGGCAGATACCTCAACGTTTTTTCTGACTGACAAGGTTCTTCGAGCCATCCATCCCCATAAGAGAGTAGTCCGTCATGGCCTTTTGAACAAAAACCAACATCTATGGACTAGACAGCCAGTACTTCGACCGACAACATAGTAAGATGATGCAATGGTAATAACAATAATAATAAATAATAGCAATAAAATTAATAATAATAACACCAAGGACAATGGGCAACAAAAGGCGAAGTTTAGCGTGAGGACGCTGCTCTTCCACTTAACCATAAAATGATAAATTCAGAGTAATATGTAATAAAAAGCGACGAACGTATTAAACAGCGATGTTACTTGATTAAAAAATAAGTAATAGTAATAAAGCTTAAAGTAATTTGCTCGAGTTACTAAGTGACTGACAAAAAACAAAATAGATCTGACATTTTGACATTGAGATTGTGTACGTCTGAAAGGAATCTAATTTTATTATATAGATAAACCGGTGTTTTGAACATGATAATTTTGTAGTACAAACAACATGAGTGAAACAGTCGACGGTTCAACATGTTTCGCCAGTTAAGCTCAGAGAGCTTATGAGATACAGAATGCGTACGTCTTATACTATATATCAGACGCAAACAACAATTTTGAATTCGTTGTATTCTAGCTGAGTCTCTTCCAAATAGCATTGCGTGAGATTTACTAGGATTAATTACTAATTAGCGTTTGTTTGCAAAATCAGTTAATTTATCTAAATCGGCGTTAATTAGCCATGTTTATATCACGTGGATTGAACGAATAATACATTTGCGTATCATCGGCATAGAAATGGTATGTACATGTGCTAATAATGCTACCTAAATTTAAAGCGTAAATTGTGTAGAGCAGTGGACCCAGAATAGATCCCTGAGGAACACCACTACTAACAGCACTGACTCTGGATTCGTGCCCATTCAGTTTCACATACTGTAAACGATTGGAGAAATAGTTGTTGAGCAGCAGTATCGCATGACTTCCAACACCTATATAATGCAAAATGGCCATTAATTGAAGGAAGATAATTATGGTCTATCAACGAAGAATTTTTTTTAATGTGAAAACTAAAAACATGCTAACACATTTTCTTCTCCCCATCAGTTCAGCAGTTTCATCGACACAAAAGAAGATGAAAGTGAAATCGATTATATGGCCGTTCGTGGAATAAACACGAGCTCGTGCGCTGCAGACGTTTCAAACAGGATTTGCTCCCCTCTGTCTTGCCATCGTAGAAAATTCAAACTATCGCATCGTTTCAAGGAACTTAAAGCTTTGCAAGAATAACCACAACAATCAATAAATCGAAACAAGAAGCCCTCCACGAATTGAAGACGTTCATCTGCGGTTGCGGCAAGCAAGCTTAGGGAGGGCTCACTTATCACGTCAACATGAGGAATCGAATCCGTCATTAAAGTTCAAATAAATATAAGTTCAATAAGGAACGATACGATACAACCTCGACATGAAGAGCCGAATATGATTCTATGATTCAATATTCGATACTAGTCCGCCTGAAAGGCACAACCGTCACCCAAACGAGAGTCGAATTCACCTCTAGGATACGGTTACGAGTCTGCCTGAAGGATACAACCATAGCACGTCGATATAAAGGGTCAAATCCGCTTTTAGGATTCACTACCCTACACTAGTCCTCTTGAAAGGCACAACCATCACCTTAACAGGGATCGAATCCATCTCTAAGATTTAACAGACGATTACGAGTTTCCAAATCAAGACGTTCCACAAACCAAGCTGCTTTCTAACAGAAGAAGTGAACAGGTCAATGAATCAACAATCATTTCGAGTATTTGGAGATAGAACAATTAAAATCCAAGTGTTTGTTTTAGAAACTTTTGAAGTTTTGTTTGTATAAAGTACAAAAGCTCAAATCTTGTTCGAATTGTATATTTTTGTAGTTCAATACTTCCTACACTGCAATTATTCTAGTTTTATTTTTCAATTTGAAGACGTTATGCAATTGAGATACCTACTAACGGAAGGTTTTAAGCATGCCCATTTATAAAATATGCGGTTATTAACTCAATTTGTTATCAAGTCTTTTAGTTATAGAGAAAACCCCAGAGATATTTAGTTTTTCTTTGGTGTTGTATACATATGACGTCATAGGCATCTTTTAAATGAATCCTACAGTTAATGCACCTTGGGTTGCACTGAGTAACATAGACACAAGGAAAACACAAACATTGCAACCAGCTTTACATTTAGTCTTGAATCTGAGTTGATTTTGCTGCTACACACCGATTTGTGTTTTCTAGTTTCGTAACGCGTTGGCAGTTAAATGTGGTATGCCAAGGCGTACGGCTTGAGGAGTTGGTCTACTTGTTAATCATTCTGCGCTGATGAGAATGATGGTAACTAGTTACCTCAAATATTAAATATAATTTTTTTCCATTTCTGGAACGTCTGTTGCAAATTATATTAAGATTTAAAAAGTACTAAAGAAGTAGTGACTGTTGCTTTTCCAGAAGTTACTCATCAAGACGAATCCAATAAGAAGACTGCAAGTTTTAGAGTAAACACCTTTCGAATTTCGAGTATTCGACACAAAGACATTTTAATAGAATATTAAGAGGCAGTGAAGATTGTAACTGTGAAAACTGTTTCTGTTTCCCAAAGGATACATAGATGTGAGATTCAGAGTATTTTTGTTTGAACACTCAGAAAAACGTAATTAGAATTGTATAATTTAAGGTCAAAACACTTTTGTAATGAACCATGAAAAGACCGTCCATGTCATTATTATATAAACTAAAACAGATTATTATACATCATTATTAGAAAAACAATCTGCCTGATAACAATCTATTTCGCGTTACCAAGGTTAATGGCAAAAACAATTATCTATAACGAAAAGTTTTAGTGTTTAGTCTGTTTTGCACAGAATTCAGAATGTCCAGTTTTATTCATTTGATAAACCTTATAATAATTTGTTACAATTTCTTTAATTACATAAATTACATACAGGTATGGTTGCACTTAACTTGAATCGCAATGTAAATTTTTTAACTGTTTAATTTTAGGCTCAAGATGTGTCAAATATGGTGTTGGAGAAATTCGAGCTTTGTCCAGATACTCTCCGTACTGATATTATTTTATTTGTAAACCCTAAAAATCACAACCGCGGTCAACAATTAATTGATGTTAATTTTTCTTCTCCGTATCCAGTTGGTAATAATGTCCTGGTGAGATGTCCCATATCGAAAATTTATTCTTGCGATTTGTTCTAATATAGCAATTAATTTTAAGATGAAAATAACATTCGAGGTAGAATCTACTTTGACCAAGAGTGGTTGGATTACTTTGTTTGGTTTTGAGGATGGTAAGGGTTTCTGTCATACCTTAAGTGCATACCTTGGTGAGATAGCTTTTGAAGTTGAAAGGAAAATGGGCATTATTCCCAAAACGTGTCCTATTCCTGCGGTAATTGATATAATGTGTGTCTCGGAAACTTTCTTCACTGCTGATGATGTATTTTAGGGTGCCTTTCATGCAAGCAATCACGTGGTAGACTACAATAAATTAAGATTGCAAATCCCATTTGGAAAAGTAAGGGCAGTCGTTGAGATGGTACACAAACAGTTGAATAAAGTTGTTTCTTGCCACATGTTTATTTTGTCGAACCTAAGACGACAGAAATAAAACACAAAGAATTAAATCGTTGTGACTATTAATTTCAAAAATGAATTGTTTATGTTAATTACTTAAGTATTAACTAAATAAAGTTGTTTGGGATACAATTTAGAATCTCTTGTGTTTGACTTGCAATACTGCAACCGAAGATGAATTACTACAGGTACTAAAAGTCTCGTCAGTAAAAGTTATATTGAAACCTAAACCAAACGAAATGTTATCATAAACAGTGCAAATTGTAATTTTGGAAGTCTTGATACATCACCAAATATTACACTTTTAATTAAGTGAAAATATTTTAGGAGTTGTTAAAAATAGTTTTTGGCATTTACTCTGATTTTAGCCTTGATATTTTGTATTATTAGTGTTGTGCTTTAAATCATTAGGTAATGTTCAAAGTCGAACATAGCAACATAATATCAAATTAATTTGTTTCGATTGGTTTTGAACTTCCGTTTTGACGAACACGACATCAACTTTTTTTGTATTAGTTTCACACTAAGATATTTGAATTGAAATATTTATAATAGAGAAGCTCTCTAACTTGAAAACCACAAGTGGCGAGGAAATTTCAAATATGTTGTATTCACTGATAATGACCGTACATAAATAAGTGGTAATGGTTTTCAATCAACAGGAAAAGAAATTCAGAGCTTTTGAGAAAAAAAAAGTGAAATTTTGATTATAAGAGAAAAACAATAGAAGATCGCCAAATTCCGTTTTTACCAATAAAACTGGCTTGAGAAATTAGGACAGTACTGTGCAAACCCCATCGTTCTGTCTCTAATAATAACCGAAATAACGTATAGACCAGTCAATATCATCATAAAAAAAATTAGGGTAGTTCTGATTTTTTATATGTTGTTAGGACCCCTACGGATTGTATAAATCCAGATTTGCAACCCCGAAAAACCTGTGCTACCTACATAGTGGCCAAAAAACAGCGAAATTTCCGCACTTGTTTTTTGATCATATCTCCTAAACTATGCGTTTTACCGAAACTGTTGTTTATATCTTTTTTAAAGTTTTTTAAAGTAGATTAATGTTGTCATAATTTTAGACTAGGATGAGCTCTGTACGTTCATTAGTTACCGAGATACGACTTTTTAAAGATTGGAAATTTTTTCCAAAAAATGATATTTTTCGTTACGGTCATGTTTGGAGCTAAATATCGGCAAAAGACTTGTCCTACAATAAAAGCTATCAACAAGAATTTTTAGGAAATTTAATTACCTTTATGGCCAAATACCAAAACATCCTTGCTCAGTACATTTTTACTTCCTAGACTTTATTGCTTAACAAGCCTTGATTCTTTGCTCGAATTGTCTGGAGGCGATAGAAAAATACGAAATTATAAAGAATTAATTCTAATAAAAAGATATTGTCCTCTTTCTTTTGAAGACGTGGTTCAGCACCCACCCCCCATTCCCAATGACTGACCACCTATTTTCCATCGGAATTGTCGGAGGTGCTGAAACCAACTGCCACTTGGCCCAAGAACTGGGAGCCGAAGGCGTGAAGCAAATTGTTGATACCACGTTTGGGACGGTAAAATTTAAACAGAAGGAAAAAGTGAACACCTTGGAAACCATCAAGTGGTCAATAAGAGAGTTGATGTAGACGCTCTTATGATTTTCCAGAGGTTCTGCATCAGCAAACAATCAGATGAGCAATTGAAGAAACACTTTGAGTATGAGCTAGCGCCATGCCCATTGTCACTCTTCACTGAAGAGGGGATGCGAAAAGAAACAAAATCATTCTTTTACTTGTCATTTACTCCACTCCCTGACAACATCATCGCAGGAAACACAACATTCGTCATGGTGGATGGTGGTTATCTGATCCACAAGGTTGTCTCGAGGCAGAGCAATTGTGGGAGAAATGTTGCAGTGGTTTTTGACGGATACCCAGAGGATGCAACCTTCAGGAGCACAAAAACAGCTGAACGTTTGCGTCGCTATGTTGCTCTCTCTACCAGTATAATACAGTTTGAGGAGTCGACACTAATTAAAGTACCCCAGGAAAAAGTACTTGCCAATGACCAAAACAAACGTCGTTTGATTGAAATGCTCTGTACTGATTTCAATAAACAGGGGATTGAGACCAAACAGTCTACAGAAGACGCTGACGCAGATATCGTCAGGACTGCCATCTCTAAGAGTTCATCCTATGAGGATGTCATAGTGATTGGGGAGGATGTGGATTTATTGGTCCTGCTCAATGGCTTGAGTTCCATCTCTAAGAACGTGTACTTCCAGAAAAGCGACAGAGGTGGGTGTGGGTGCATCCATTTTTCCACCACCTCATTTGCCTGTGGAGACCTTGGATATCCACGAGGATTCACGCTATTTCTTGACGTCTTCAGTAGCTGTGACACCACCTCTACCCTATCCTGGCAGGGGAAGCTGGTGAGAAGCTCCTAGTGGTTATGTATGGAGGAGATGATGCCTAGTCTCTAAACTGCCTCCGTTACACGTGCAGAAATGGTTGGGGGTAGAAAAAATCCAAACGACTATCCACCAGCGATCTAGGACTACTCACCATCTGTACGACAATGGCTCCAGCTTCTCAAATGTAAAAAAGGGTGCTCTGGGGCCCGCACTTGCCGAAAAGCGAACCTAACATGTTCGGCACTCTGCAGATTTTGCAGAGCCCAGTCTTGCGCCAATCGTACGTCGATCGATATGGTCGACGACGACGAAAATCACAGAAAAACAAAAACAAATTCCAACCTTTGAAAAGCCGTATCTCGATAACTAATGGACGTACAGAGCCCATACTAGTCTCAAAGTGTAGCACATTTAATTTACTTTAAAAACGATGTAAACAACATTTTCGGTAGAACGCATGGTTTAGGAGATATGATCAAAACACAAGTGCGAAAATTTCGCTGTTTTTTGGCCACTATGTAGGTAGCACAAGTTTTTCGGGGTTGTAAATCTGGATTTATACTACCCGTAGGGGTCCTAACAACATATTAAAAAATCAAAACTACCCTAATTTTTGCGATGACATGTCGATATTGACTGGCCTAGTATGAATACATGGAAATGGGTCACACTGTACACTAGTACGTCGAAATTGTTTAATTTAAACTTTCATAATGTTGATTATATTGCTGAAATTAGCAATGAAAAAGGAAAAAACTTTACGATTAACGAAATATAGTTTCACCTTGAGGTTTGCTAAAAGGAAACCTAGCAGAATTAACTACTTATGAGGTTACCAATGAATGATGTAAATGATTTGAAAAAGACAAAAAAAATAAATACTGGCTGTGCTTGTGAATTTAAAGAAAATGTAAACAAAATTTTATGAACCTATTAAGAAGTTGAGATTACAATTGCATGTTGTACTTCGTTCCTGGTAACAGATATGACAAACTTATATTTTTGAAAAACTCTGAAAATAAGCTATTTAAGCTGTGACAGACGAGCTACAAGTTGTATCTCGATAATTATGGAAATTTTTACTTCTGAAAGAAAGATGATAATCGGGTTCCTGAAAAACGATTGTAAATATTAAACAGTTTACTTTTATTTTTAAATACTAAAAGTAAAATGTCAAAATATTTCCCTAAATAATTAGATATCAAGAAAGTTGATCGATGTTAAGTAAAACAAAAGAACTTGAATTGCCAAATTATCAGTCATCTTCTAATTTAGGAGGAAAGGCTATTTATGTTCCAGAAAGTTTTTCAATTATTTTTGTTGGTAGTTGAGGCTGTCATTTATATCTCAGCTAATGAATTGAATTGCTTTTCTGATAGTTACACTAAAGGGTGGTCAGCTACCAGGGTCTTATACTCCTCCCCATGCAATATGCACAGACGAAGACGTGCATGCACTCATGTTCTAATTGGCTAATCCTTGTAGCTTGAAACTCAAATCCATGGAGTTAACACACCTTAGCTTGCTACACTCTAACGACTCCTTCTTTCGAAAATGAGAATCTTGCGTGCTGAATGCTCCTTATATTTCTTCCACTAACATGCCCTTCTAATTAAAAGTAAACTCAAATCTGACCAACTTTTTGGAACACCTAAATCAAATCAGAATTCAACCTCGCTTTGGAAAGCAGGGAAGATATAGAGAAGTCATGGAAAAAGTTAGAGAGTCATAGAAATTAGAGAAATATAAATAAATTAGGGAATTTAATTACAGCGGAACCCCCATAAGTCGTACTTCTGTAACTCTAATTTCTCTTCAACTCGAAATTTATTGCGTCCCCCTGCACTTCGTATACTAACTGGACGTAATTTTCCGTAACTCGTAGTTTCTATAACTCGAACTAATAATCGCGCTACTTGGATTTCGAGTTATGGAGGTTCCACTGTATTTCGTTTGGAATTTCTAAGAAAAGCAAAAATTTTCACTATGTACTAACATTTATTTTTCTTTTTCTTACAAACGACACCAACACAAAACGTGTTCATTTATACGTCATTACGAGTTTTGTGACGTTCACACAAAACTTACTGACATTATTTCCAAAGTAGAACAGGGCATCACAGGTGAATAAAAACAAGTTTAAAATAAATAAAAGTTTAAATAGTGAAAGAAAAGAATAATTAGGTGAAAATTTCAGAATAGTGTTATGGAAAACCTGGAAATGTCAGGGAATTTGGTTTGCAAGGTAAAGTTCGAACCCAGTTAAATCTCTTTCTTGTTTAATGGAAGTACTGTAAGAACTGATTTATCTTTCTGAAGGAATACCCAATAGTGTGGCGTACTGCAAATTGTTCGAGAAAGAGTCTGATGGAAGTTTTTCCAGAGCTGTATTTTTTCTGTTGCAATGCATAGATTACCGGATCTACTCTTCTGCCGAAACTGAAAAAATAAAAAGAAACTTGAGACTAATCGACATAATCATGGTAGAACTTAATATACAAGATTGAAACGTTCAATTCTAACCTGTTAACGTTGATGTAGGCAACAGCATATTGTTGATCTTTGCTGGTATTTATTTAACAGAGTAATTCACATGAAATAGTTTAGTAGAAATCACAGTCTATTGGAAATTATTGCAGTCAACTTTTTGCCCATTTGCCTTTTCTGCGAGATATGGAAGGCCGAGAAAAGTGAAGAAATATCATAATATTATACAGTCGGTCTTGTTAACTGCAATTAAGAATCAAGGAATCTAAACAGCAATCGGGAGAAATTTCAAACTTAATTCGCTTTTGTCCTTAACTTAAATTTGTAATTCTGCATATTGCTAAGTCGAAAAAATAATTGTATACCTCGCTAATGCATTTGTTTTTCTTGCACTCACTAGTTTAACTTTACCATCTGTGAGCTAATTAGAGTTGAGTCGACGAGATGAGCATAATGAAGCATAAATACAATCCTGTTATTGTTTTTCCTGTTTGCAAATAGTCTATGAACAATATGCCATGTGAATCCCAAAAAAACAGTCACTATTACTTTCCCTGGCGATGGCACCGTCTTCGCCTCTTTCGGAACAGGTTCGCTTGTTGAAGTCCACTGTTTGGTTTCTGATGTATAATAATGGATCCATGTTTTATCAACAGTAACAAATCGCCGCAAAAAGTTCATTGAATTACGCTTAAATCGATCCAACAGCTTCTTTGAGATGTCCATGCGCACCGGTTTTTGATTCAATATTAACAAGCGTGGCACCCATCGCGCGGACAGCTTCCTCATGTACAAATCTTTATGTAATATTTTAAAAACGCGTTCTGTTGATATGCCCGCGGTCTGTGCTATCTCTCTTATTTTCATTCGACGATCATCTAACACGATTTTATGGACTTTTTCGATGATATCCTCAACGGTTGCTGTTTTTGGCCTTCCCGGACGCTCTTCAGCTAACACACTCTGGCACCCAGTTTTCTCGGTGGCGAACGAAGGAACAGACTCTGTAGACAGCTTCCAACTCGACTTTTATTTCCGTTGTAGTTTGACCCTTCAAACGCAAGAATTTTATAACTGAACGATATTCAACTGGCTTCATTCTTTACAAATCATTGACATCGACTGACACAAACGACTGTCAAACAAAAACTGCGCGTCCAAAATTGGTGACATTTTTAGCAGTGCCATCTGAAGGATAGACCATCGTAACTATAAAAGCATTTTGACCTGTGGCGCCATCTTTATGGTCAGCCTAAACACTTATCAAACCACCTTCGTAAGATTATTAGTAATGAAGCATGAAAGAAATGAGGACACTTAGGAAGACGAAGATATCAAGAAGGAAGAATCCTAGTTTGCTATAAGATTGTATCCAATTATGAGACTGGACCCATCGCGTCTGTTGAAAACGTCGTTGTCAGGGATTTCCAAAATACCCTTGAAGATGCAGCTAAAGTATCCGCTACAAACAGGGTGGTCAATTAGCAGAAGATGTGTGTCTGTTTCATATCTGCTTCTACTGACACTAGATTAACTACCAAGCTGATTTTTGTCAGAAACCTACCTGGACTATATTCTTTGCCAACAAGGGTAACATTTAAGTAAAGGGTACTGTATTCACTTCAAGAGCTATTTCCTTTTTTAAAGATATGTGTAGGTATCTTCACTAATTCTGTTGAAATATTTCTTTATCGAATCAATTTCAAGTCTTTTTGTTAATAATGCCTAAAATATCTTTTTCTTGATAAAAGGAAACTTCTTCAGTTCAATTTTCCTGACCATATTGGCGAGATGTTATGATAAGATCAGTTTATACCGCTATAAGCTATTACAAATATCACAATTGGAAACATAGAAAACATTATTGGAAGTTACAACTGGACGAATGCTCGTAATAACATATCGCTATTAAATCAATTTTCTGTGGTTGTTCTTTAGTGGATTTCCCCAAAAAAACTTAACGCTTACAAGGAATTCACACTCGGTTTAACTCTAGATTTATCTCGAACTTCGGATAACATCCTGTCAGACCAGTAGATAATTAAGATCGTGTCTACGGACAAATTAGTTAACAAATTGTTTCAGTTAACAAGCCTAGACTAGGTGCTGTATAAGCTTTCAAAATCTAAATCTGGCATATTATTACAACATGTCATCATGCAATTATAGTTTGTTAATCTCTAAAAAATCAAATTTTAATTTCTCATTCTGAAACTCATTTCTTCAAAATACAACTCATTATTTGATTTACCAACTACAAAGCATTAAATCCATTAACAATAGAATGCATTTCTATGCACAAGTAACCCGCATCATTCATTTATACTAATTATCCCCTTAAAAGTACTTACCACATGTGTTACACCTATATAAAGGGTATAATTACATGTCGTTCAAAATCGTAGGTTAAAAGAACAGAAATTTCTTATAATTATAACGTTGTTAAATCGTAACTGAAATTATAACCATAGGCATTAAGTGCCTTTTTAATTCTTTTTAGTTTTTTTTTAATAAATTAATTCTCGGTATGAAAAAGCGTTTAATTTGTTCTAGCGAAATTATACCAAATACTTTGGTAACATTCATATAATTGAACTTGATTAATTTTCCAAAACTTTATTAGTTGCTGATACCACGTCAAAACAATCATTTGAAGTTAGTTTATTGCAAATTTTCCTTTTGGGGAATACTTTTATATCTTCTTACAAAAGATTTAAAAATATTCAGAAGTACATAATTACATAATTTGAGCTCTGAGAATTATAAAAATCAATCCCAAGGTGTTGACAATGCGCAGTGCTCTGTATGTACGGGGGCGGAACTAATTTACTGTCACCGCCTACTGTTCCAAGTCTTAATATTACTTACTCAATCCTAATTTTCCATTTGAACTGAAAATAAATTGTTGTTAAATTATACTATTAACATCCAATGAAATTTTACGGCCTTTAATATTTGAATATCAAAACAAATTTCTGCAATGGGTTTTTTTCTTATTTTTTTATCTCCAGTATTTTATTTCCAAATTTAATGAACCCCATCTCCGCATAACCACAAGCGGAACATGTGTAACCTTTAATTTCGATTTGACATTTTCAAACATTTAATAATCGAACACGTGACATTTGTTTAGTGGGACTGTCATATATTTTGCAGCATGAAATTTGGAACATTCCCATATATACCCATAAAGTATAAATATTCTTTGAAGGTTGTTCCCGAGACGTACAGAAAAGCGTATTATATACCCTTGGGTCATCTATTTTCGTCTGCCAGCGGACGCCCCATCTATTCATCTCACTTCCACAATAAACAATGTATCGGAATTTGTCTTGATCAGGTCTGAAAGTGAGCCATTTTTATAATACAATTTTGTTTCGCTATACGTGCGCTCTGCGTCTGATAAAAAATCACCAATTTGTGTTGTAATAACCTTATTCACTTCGGTTTTTCCTTGCGTGCTTCTAATGTACTAAATCCGGAAATATTCTTTTAGGGTAAAGTGGTAGCAGGTTGTTTTGTTTTGGAAATAGAGGCCTTCACAAATCATAAAGAGGATCATCGAATATTGAATAAATTTGAACGTAATCAAAAAGTGAAACTGCATGCGTGAATCAATAGATATTAATGATGAGATTCTTAAAAGTGAACGCTATGATTACAATTTAGAATTACAATTTAAAGAAAAGTCGAAATACAAATTTAATATCCCAACGAAGTAATGCGAGTAAACTTCGAGGGAACATGGTTAAGAACCGTGGAGACAGAGTTTAAGTAAGAAAAACTAGTATCGGCTCGAGAATTTCTCTTGGCGCTTTGAGAAAAATATAAAAAAGTATAGAGAAATGCAATTTCGGAAAAGTAGCTACGAGACATAGAAAAATCACCGATTTGGATCAGCGAGATTTCAACCTACATACTCGATTTATTTTCATTTGCGGTTCCTTTTAACCTACATGTTACTTATTCATTCGTTGCGATGTTAATACGTTTATTATTTGGCTTTTTATATGTGGAAAAATGAGGCTCTATTCATATTATTATGTGCGAACTGTGATTTTAAAATCTAAGCACTTCAAAGTAAAATC
>VTPC01091056.1:250856-316958 GCA_011009095.1 Ignelater luminosus | reverse complement strand
TCCATCGTCCTGGAAGTTACTTACTTACGTGTATGAAAATTTGATCGTAATAAACTATTACTTTAGAACAGCAGTATTTAAAGGCAGAAATATTTCGAAACAAGAAAAGAAATTGGAGAGTCAATTAACATAAGTGGGTTGATTTGCGTTTAGCTTTTCTAGTTGCACTACCTTTGATGATCAAAACGAATTTTGCGCTGCTTTATGATGAATAAAGTTCGACTCTGCAGTAACCTTTTGGTTATAAAATAATTATGAAGGTTTCTCAATAATTTTCTTTATTTATCAACTATATTTCATTGTAATTTTGATTTCCACTTTATAATAATGTAAAACTCTGAAGACGTCACACTGAGCAGAATCTAATAAAAAATATATTAAATTGTTCTGGTTAATAAGTAACTAAAGTGAATACCATCACATACCGGTTTAGTATTTCAGGGCACAATAATTGTTGTTTATTATTATTGAATTGATGAGTATACCTTAAGTCAAATTCCAAAGTGATGTATCGAATTCTATCGCAACAATTTTGTTCAGCTTACACCTACTGAATTTTTTTAAATATGATCGTAAAAACTTTTCATTTTTATTATTTATGCGACCTTGTCATACAAAATCTATTTGTAGCCTAATTAATATAGTTGAATTAAAAATGTTTGATAGTTCGATTAAAAATATTGCTCTTCTTATGTAGAATGTTATTGAATTGTGACCAAAGAATTAAAACTAACCTTCAGTATTAAAGTTTGAATTGTTTTAATTAAAACTTTACGATCTTTTTACTTTGTGTATTTGCAAAATAATTTTCTTAGGTTTCAAGTTAAATTACCTAATTTTCTAACACAATTATATTTATGCAATTAAAACAAATTTTAATGTCTAGGTATATATCTAATTTAGTCTTAAATTAACGATAAAATATGTATTGTTGGTAACAATCGGCAACGGGAATACAGCTATTTGTAAGTGGATCTCTTGCATACCCATCTAAGCAATCACATCTGAAGGGAAAGTAAGGGTTCGGCTCCCAACACGGTTGAGGTTGAAATATAGTTAAACACGTCGTAGGACAAGGGGATGGACACCTTTGATATATTTCGTTGCTACCACACGTTACACCCAATCCGGGAATCCCTAAAAATTATGATATATTGTTACATCAGCTAATATCCCTCGGAAAAAAAATTCAATTTTACTTACAACTTGCTGAAGTTATAGCTGCAATATAACAGATAATCAATATACGTATCATGATGCGAATATTACTGCGGGCACTAACAAATACTTGATACTGTACGTGATTTCAGTTATATATACCCTTACAAAATATCGATAAACATATTATACGGTAATTGAAAAACGAAATACAGTAAAGCGATTGAGTAATTTATTAAGGTTTAATATACCGTCGAACACTAATTTTTACACTGGTTGGTGTATATTTAGATGTGCATTCCAATATTATTTTTATTATTATGGGAAATAGCACAATAATGGTTCAACGGATCTCAATCACTATCGATTTCTTCTAATTAACATTTTTGAAGCCTGTGGTATTTATAGTAAGCAAGCAGGAGATGATAAATTTATATCCAATAAATTTGCTTTGTTTTTCATAACAGCGTGTATTGTTTCATGAAGCAAGCCTAAACAAATATTTATAAACAATTTTTTAACTGTTAATAATACAATACCAACAGTTCACATTTACAATGTTGTGCTCTTTTTTTGTTAGCTTTGTGTAAACCAGGCTTAGTAATATATTCGTATTTATCTGGAACTTTACATAAATAGAAATATTAATTTGTAATACAAGTAGACTAAACTTCTTCTTTTTTAGAAATGCGGGCTTTTCTGGTTATACTGGGTGATTTCGAATGAGTATTGATGAAAGTAATCTCTTATTTTGTTCAAACAATTCATATTTCGTTATTTAATAACTGTCTTACCTCAATTTGCAAATATTGTAGCTGAATTATACGAGATCTAATTGGTCTATCAATTAAGAAGCAACGTCTCTTTCCTTGTAATTATTTGTATTTTTTATCTTAAGTCATTTATATAAGTATTTTCTTCAGAACAGGATGAGTTCGCTGTTTGTTCCTTATATGTAGAAATCCAAAAATTTCGACTGTTTTTTCAGTACAACAGAATTTGCTGCCTTATTCTTTGTATCATTTTAATTCAGGTTTATTGAATTGGATACCATTAATGTTGTTGATCGACCTGATTTCCTAGTGCCCTTCGTAGTGTATTCAATGGGCTGCCTGGTAATGTTCGTATTTGGGATCCTTAGAGGCTAACCATCCATTTTTGTTTTCTTCCTTTAACGTTGTACCTATAACTTCTTGCGCTGCTTTTGGCCACAGCTCTTGGTTAGATATTCGATGTGACTAGTATATTATTATTATTCTTCTTAGGCGTTTATATTTAATTTGTACTTTTCCTACTACCTATAAGCCACCAAGTTTCCTTTGACATTCGGTATTTTATGTACTTTCTTTAACTCCAATTGCCTTCTTTTAACTAATAAATTGTTTTCTTCTTCTAGTTTGTTACTTTTTATATTCAATTGTTATTCTTTCGTGTTTGGGTCATTCCCTGATTTATTTTTAATTCTGTTCTAAACTTTTACTTTTACTAATAGTATATGATATTAGGATTGAAAAGCTTCCGAAATCGCCCATAGATGGTGGCCGTAATTCATTTTGTTTTGCATCATAAAGTAGGCTGGTGTTTCAATCGTTCATAGAAACAAATAAAATTAATCTGTCATTTAGTTCACTATTGATAACCATTGATGCACTTATGGAGAAAAATAAAATTAAAGCTGTAATTATCTTTGTTTATTTAGAGGACAAACCAACCACATTTCTGTTCTTAGCGACTCTTCACCATCGTTTTTCACCATAAGTGTTTGGATGTATGAATTCAAACGTGGACGTACTTACATAATTAAAAAAAGGCGTCCGAAATCTGCAACTACTCCAAAAATCATTGACGGGATCCATGATACGATGCTAGACAATCGTCGAATAAAAGTTTGTAAAATAGTTGAAATAATCTGCTCACTTCAAAACAAAAACGCATTCGTTATAGAACTTCAGCTGAGTGTTTGCAGTTGTTTACAAACAATCCAGTTCATTTCATTAGAAGATTTGTAAATACGGATGAAATTTGGATTCACTACTGTTTTCCAGAAACCAAACAATAGTCAAAACAGTGGGTTGGGCAGGGAGACTTCGTCCTAAACAAGGCAAAAACAGTTCAGTCGGTTGGAAAAGTAATGCCATTTTACATATTGACTGTCTAGAGAAAGGAAAAAACATAACAGGGCAATATTACTCAACCCTTTTAAAACAACTAAATGAAGCAATACGTGAAAAACGCCCCCGAATGTCACAGAGAAAAATCTTGTTTCACGCAGATAATGCACCAGTCCATGCAGGTTCAACTGCTCAACAAGTTCGAAATCGTTTGCCCCTTACTTACCCAATTTGGCTCCGTCCGATTTTCATCTGTTCCCCAAATTGAAAAATGTCTACCTGGAGAGAAATTCAGGTCTAATAAAGAAATCAGCAACGCTTCAAGATAAGCATATTCGTAAAGAGATTGAAAAATTGGAGATGCGTTGGTCCAAGTAAGTTGAATTACATCGTGGTTATGTAGAACAACAAAATATATCTTATGTTGTTCATTCCGGAAACTTTTCAATCAAACTCGTATGTGATCTATTAATCACCTAATCTAGAATTAGAAATAAATTAAAATAGGAGAATTTAAAACCAGGAGAACTGATAAAACATTGGCCTACGACACAAAGGTTTAACTGAAACTAATTTCTTTCCAGAGTGCAAAACGATCATAAAAATCAAAAGCAAAAGGGCAGGCTTATACTAAAAAGGAATTTTCAAACACTTACACAGATTAGTTAGGATAAAAATGGTCCTTAACAAAAGTAATATGGAGGAAATCATGTGCAGGTAAATCATTATGTTTGGTTTTCTCCAGAAACCTCTGATCTTCAATGAATGTCTACTTAAATAAATATCAAACTAACATCTGTCGAAGAAAAATTAAATAGGAAAGCAAAGGCAATAAAGCAAGACAGACAAGAGGAAAAATGTTAGAGATGGCAGAAAAGTAAATAAGAAAAAATAATATAATATTTCAGGGAATAGAAAATCAAAATGAAGAAGGATACGAAGAAGAAAATTTAAAATGCAACAGAAATTACTACCCATGTAGATATAATGGAAATTAGAAGGTTAGGCACTTTTAGAGCAACAAATAAAAGGTTAATAATCCCTGTGAAAGTACAAAAATATCGAAAGGCCCCTCATTTAAAAAGATGTGACATATGGATTAAAGATGATTAGACGAAGAAGGTATAGGAAGACAGAAAATATCTGATACCCCATTTAAGACAATCAAAACAACAAAAATGCAATGCTTATAGTATGTACAATAAACTAATTGTGAATGAAGAGATCTATGTAGTAAACGATCTTAAGAACGAAAACAACGATGATAATAAAGGAACAGGAAGCAAAAGGTTTTCTGAGAGTAAAGAATCTAGACAAAACGACAGGATGATAACAAAAACATAAACAGGCAAACGAATACAAATTAAAAGAAGGAAACAAGTAAAAGAAACAAGAAGAAGACACTACTAGCGGCAAGAGAAATGGAAGAAATAAAAAGAGAAATGAGGGAATACAAAACAGGAATACTGGCATTGCAAGAAATAAGATGGAGAGGAGAAAACAGGATAAGTAAGGAAGACTACGTACTATCTATTATAAAGAGGAGAAAGTAAACAGAGGAAGAGAGCAAGTCAATGATATAATAAAAGAAAGCACAGTAGACTTTAGAAAAATTACCGGAAGAATATCATGTTGGAAATTAAGAAGTAGACTAGCAAATATAGCACTTATTAACGTACATGCGCTAACAGAAAAAGCAAAGCATGTAAAGAAATTCCAAAGCATGACAATTATAGTACTCGGAGATATGAACCTAAAAATAGAAAAAGCGGAACATTTAAAAAACATAGCAAAGAGACAAACAGTTTTCGAAATAACAAATGACAATAGAGGAAGAACATGCGCCATGTATCTAAAATGATATGTTTATAGTCAGTACTAAATAATATATGCACAAAAGATGATAAAGTAAAATGGTTGTGGCCAGGGAAAGCAAGTGATAATCAGATTCATAATGATCTAATATCAAAAAAGAGAATGATACAAGATGTAAGGTCACATCGAGGTGGAAGCGCAGATGCTCCTAATTTTCTAATTATACAAAAAATGCAAATGAGAATAGTAGATGTAAATAAAAAGCAAATGAAAAGCAAATAATGAAACATAGAAGAAATAAAAGAAAAGATGAGAAGACAAATTAATAGCGAATAAAAGTGATAAAAATGTCGAAGAACAATGAAAAAGCATAAAAGACAGTATAACTAATATTGTAAATAAAATAATAACACTGGAAACGCAGAGTAACAGCAAACGTTGGTTTTAGGGAGAATACGAAGTGTCGATTAAGAAGAAGAAGGCGGCAAGATTTACACGGCTAAGTAAATAAAATAAGCAAATAAGACAACACATATAAAAAGAAAACAAATAAAATGGATTGAGAAAATAATGGACAGACTAGAGAATAATAATAAGCACACTAACGAAAAGCGGGAAGAACATTTTAAAAACTTACCAATAGAGCAGCATACAGGAACTGAAGAAGATGGATGACCAGACGAATATAATGTAACAGAACCTACGAAAGAGGAATGTAACGCAATAGTAGAATATAATCTCAAACGGAATAAGGTAGCAGGACAAGACAATATTGTGAATGAGCCGATAAAGTATGGACGACAAGAATTAAAAAAAAAGAATGAAGGACTAATAATACAAAGATATAGGATACAGAAACGATTATGGATCATAGTACCAACTTGAAGAAAGAAGATCCAAGAATCTGCGCCAACTGTAGAGGAATCAGCCTACTACATAGCAGATATAATGCATTGACAACCATTCTTCTTCTTTAGGTGCCGTTGTCTATCGAAGGTTGGCTATCATCATGTCGATTTAGGCTCTAAATAATTCAATTGAAAGGCAGTGAAACCATTCTCTTGAATTCTTGAGCCATGATGGTCTTCCTCTTCCTACACTTCTTTTCTCTTCTATCTTTCTTTATTGGCTTGCTATTTCTTAATATGTGGCCTAAATATTCTAATTTCCTTTCTTTATGCTTGTCACTACTTCTAATTCCTTCGACATTTTTCTTAAGGTCTCTGTATTTCTGACTTTTTCAGTCCATGGTATTTATGCATTCTACGATAGGTCCACATCTCAAAACTTTCTAGTTTCTTGATTTCTTCTTTCTTTACGGTCCACGCTTATATTGCATATAGGAGAGTAGAGAAAACGTAACACTAGAACATTCTAGCTTTTAGCTGTAAATTTAGACTTCTATTGCAAAACATTTTGTAAAACTTTGTAAAAACACTTTTTACTAGTTTTATCTATGTTCGAATCTGCAGATGTTGCCCAGGTATTTATATTTTCTACTGTCTCAATAGGCATGTTATTAAGCAGAAGGTGCGGACGTATCTTCTGCTTTTTACTCAAACTTATAATTTTTGTCTTTTTTAAATTAATTTTTAGACTATATGCATTGCATCCGCGGTTTATATGTTGTACCAGCGTTTTCTATACAGTCTGATATTACGACGGTGTCATCTGCATATCGTATGTTGTTAAGCCTTTCTTCATTGACTTTTACTCCTGCTTCAATATCGTGTATGGCCTGCTGTCTCGGAGTATAAATTAAATAATAGCAGCAATAATATACAGCCTTGTCTACTTCCTCGCATTATTTTAATGTTTTCGTTGTTTTTATTTTCTATTCGCACGTTCGCTTCTTGTCGCCAATATAAGTTTTGGATGATCCTAATATCGGCGTAATCAATATTTTTTTTCTTAGTAAATTTATTAGGAGATCATGTTTTACCATGTCGAGCGCCTTTTTAAAATCATCAAAACAGGTATTAGAGGTCTATATTTATGTCGAGGCATCTTTTTATCAGTACATTGATGCCGAAGAGAGCTTTTATCGTGCCCACTTCATTTCGGAAGCCTAATTGTGACTCTCATATGTCCGCTTCTAATGCTTTATGTATTATGTTATAAATAACTTTTAAAAATACTTTTAATGCCTGACTCATTAGGCAAAAAGTGGTCAGCACATTCCATTTGCCTTTTTTTGGGAGAGCAATAAACGTTGATGTTAACCATTCTTGAGGGATGATTTCAGTACTATAACTAGATGGTTTTGTTAATACATTAATCATTTGTATCAATTCTATAGGGACTTCATCTGGACCCGTCGCTGTTTTCTTCTTGGTGTTTTTCAGCACATATTTTATTTCTTCTTTTAGTATTTCCAGACCCGTTATGTTCGCCGTTCCTGTACTTTCTAATCTTTCATCTAAATACAGCTCTTCTATATATATTGTTTCCAGCTTTCAAGCTTTTGTTTAGTGTCTGTTATGACATTACCATTTCTGTCTTTCAATACACCCAACTGCTTTCTTTTAGTCGTTCTCGGTACTTCTTTTATTTTCTTATGCATGTTGAACGTGTCACGCTTACGTTCAAGTTCTTCTATTTTTTTGCACAGATTAGCTATCCATGCCTCTTTCGCTTCCTTAATGTTTATTATGATTTCTCTATGTATAATTTTATAATCTACATCGTTATCGGCAATTTTCGCTTCTCTACGTTTACCCTTATATTTTAAAATTTCATCTGTCATCCACTGTTGTTTCTTAATATTCCTTTCTGGTGATAATGCGCTAATACTAGTCAACTAATTTCCGGAAAAATTACCCTGGCGGTGAAAAATCGGAATATTTTGCCCAATTTCGGAAACAATTTTGGAATTTCAGCTGGAAAATGGGTTCCAGATAGTTTTTTTGGGTCGCTGATTACGAATCCGATATTAGTTTTTCGGAAAAACCACCCTGGCCCTGGCGAATCGGAAAATTTTGCCCAATTTCAAAACCAATTTTGGAATTTCAGCTCAAGAATGGGTTCTAGATGGTTTTTTGGTTCGCTGATCACAAATCTGATATTAGTTTTTCGGAAAAACCATCCTGGCCGTGAGAAATCGGAATATTTCGCCCAATTTTGGAAACAATTTTGGAATGTCGGCTCGAAAATGGGTTCTAGATAGTTTTTTGGGTCGCTGATTACGAATCCAGTATCAGTTTTCCGGAGAAACCATCCTGACCGTAGAAAATTGGAAAATTTTGCCATTTTCTTTATTTTTCTCATGTTTAACCGCTTTTAGGTGGCAGTTCATCTCGCTTTCGATGTAGTCGACATGTTTGAAACCAGTTTTCACTTCGTAGGGCCCACTTTCGAATTAAAATTCAAAATTTTCACAAACAAGAAAAATTTTTCCAGAAATTAGACCAAATTTTCCGTTTTTCCACCGCCAGGTTCACTTTTTCGAAAAACTAATGCCAGATTCGTGATCAACGACCCATAAAACCCTTGAGTGAGAAAATCTGGCCCATTTTGACTCATTTTGTCGATTTTTTTTCAAACTGAATTATAGCCCCTGAAAGTGCATCCAAAAAGATGCATTTTGCTCTGTAGAAATGCATTAACAAAAAACGTCCAAAAACTAAAAGGGAGCATTTTTTCTAGATAACTCACAGAATCGATTGCTGCAAATCGCATCAAAATACATCTTGGCAATTTTTTTTCGCTTTTTTCTGCTTTATTTCTTCGCCTATAGTGGAACGTGGTTTTACGCTCTTTAGTCTTACTCGAATCACTGCTGCAACATGGTTATGAACCGAGTTGATATAAGCTCCCGGGTACGTTTTGACTGATAGTTTGCAATTTCTGCACCTCGATCTTGTCAAAATGTAATCAATTAGGTTCCTTATTACGTGATTTTGCGAATCTGTTGACGATCGCCATGTATAGAGTCTCCGTAAAAGAAGTTTATAAAAAGTTTTATTTACTAGGAGTTCAGGTGTTTGACAAAATTCTACTAATCCGTGTCCACGTTCATTTTTATCCCTCATTGCAGTTTTCTGTTGCTCCTCTTTTTACCTTTAAATTAAAATCTCCTATTACTATTATTATTTTGTGCTTTTTGGCAATTTTTAATAGCTGATTGATTTGTTCATTCATCTTCGATTTCTTCGTCAGGTTTATCTGGTGTTGGAACATACACTTGTATTATATTTATCGTCCTGTTGGTCTGCAATTGCAGTTATATCATTATTTTCCGTTGTGCAAGAGGGACAAAATTTGAAACACCCTTTACTGACGATTAAACCCACTCCGTGTTTGTGTTCGCCATCATTATTGCCGGAGTAGAATGTATGGCCATTTGTAGTTGCTTGATGTTTGTTTCCTAACCACCTAACATCACTTAGACCATTATAAATATACTAAATTAAGGAATTTACAGAAGTAAGAATAGGAGAATATGCCAATGGGATCAGACAGGCTTTTGGCTTTATGATAAGGACAAGAATCGCAGTGAATTTAAAACCAATTTAGAAGTGAGACATGGGGAGGAATTTTCAGCTACTTTGTTTAACATAGTACTGGCTGGTGTGATAGAAAAACTGTTATATCAACGGTAATCAAGGTAAACTATAGCATACGGTGGCGATTTAGCCATCACAGCAAGACACGGAGAAAGTGTAAGACAAACACTAATAAGCATTTAAACAACACAAATAGAAGAAGATTGGAAATAAGAGAAAACGAAATACATGGTAATAGACAAAGAAAAGTAGGAAAATAGTACAAAGAAAGTAAAACAAAGAGAATTTTAAGTCTGAAACAATCGATAGCTTTTAGTACCTTAATTGAGTTGAATGAACGGAAAACTGAGATCGCACAGACAATACATGCTAGACGCAGAGCATATTATAAATACCGAAGAATGATGCAAGAAAATAAATAGAAATATGAAGACAGAAATATACAAATTAGCTATTAAGCCTGCAGTTACATAATGAAGGAGAAACCATGAACCTAACAATTGAAGATAAAGAACGATTAAGAATATACAAAAAAGAAGATAATGAGGAAAATATGTTTGCCATGGAAAAAAGAAGAAAATAAATAACAGATGTAGGTACATATTGATTTATCTCGTATGTAAGCTCCATTCCTGACTCATTCTCAGAAACCTTTGAGTTTGAGCTCGTCGAGAAAGTAAAACCTTTTTTATACTAGGATTGAGCTCCATCAACTAGGCGTATATGGTTTTTGTTTTGCTTAATAAACTAACAGTAAGACAGAAGTCTTAATATCATTCTATAGGTATTTATTATTGAAGAATAAATTTCTAAAAATCTTTATTAAAATATTTATTAATTACATAGAAGTTATATAATATGATTTTCTTTATAGTTACACAGTTAAACAAATACCTATCCATATTATGTTAAGTATAGCTTTGATAGTACAAGAAGGTATCTATTTTAATGTGATTTCCTTGTTTGTTTATTATTTCAGTAGGAGACATTCTCTACGCTCATATTATCTTGAAATGATTATTGGATTAAGGAAGTTAGCCTAAGGTTATTTGTCGAATTGTACTATCATCACCCTCTTCCTGTTGAATATGAATTACTTCCTCCCATATAGCAACTGCACATTTGGTTAAATAAACTAACTGAATTTAAAAGTTTTAAAACACTTGCTAGGAATGCAAATAAATTTCAATCTGCAATAATTCTCAAGATCTTACATATAATCGCGATTTTGTGACTAAACTATATACCTATAAACCTCATATTTTGTAAATACACGAATGAAAGTATTCTTGAAACAAAAACAAATTCAACTATCCTGAACACGAGTAGTTGATTCCTACAAAAAAAAAAGAAAAACATTGCAGATAGTTACTGTTAGTGAATCCTACAGAAGGTATCATTAAATTAATAAAAGAAAAGGAACTGAAATAATAAGTAATGGCAATAATGTTCTATTATAAAAAACTTCACTACAGTTATTTCTCATTTATTTTAAAAAGTAATTAAATTTATTGTTACTAAACGGGCAATAATAGAGAATTACCTTGTTAGTACACCCACCAAGCCAGCGCCTTCTCTGACTGTAACGAATAATGAGAACCAAAACAAAAAGAACCTTGACTCGAGTAAATTAATTTTTCTTTTGTAGAAATTCTGAATTATAACGGCATTTTTTTACAACAAAGCTTATTTTTTCCTATCCATTTCAAGATATTCTACTAAATTTAACTGTAATTGTCTGACGAAAACGTTTACTGTCTAAAAGAATGTTCCTATTCTTGATAAGAAAGGCTTTAATGAATTACGTGCTACTGAAAACGTTGACTGTTGTGTTGTTATTGTTTTTCCAACCTTGATTATATTTTTACAATTGTAGTTTCTTAGTTACGTTTTCTTCTTATGGTTCAAAACTTTACTAAATAATAAGCAAAATAGTCAAGCTAATTTAATAATAACTTTATTTATTAAACATTTAAAGAACATGTTTAACTATTCTTAATCATAACTAAAATTAACTCTAATAAATATCATTTAGCCATATCTTTGCTCGTGTTGTTGTTGTTCATTTCAGTTTGATCCATCAAGAAGGCGGCTTATATTTCATTTATTTCTGAAAATAAGAATCTATAATTTAAACAAAAATATCATGCAAGGATGTTTTTATTACTTTCAATGCAATCTTCTAGTGTAATACATTCACCAGAATCTTCATCACGAATAAATCCGTTTTCACAAACACATCCTTTAGTACAGGCTTGAGCTGCTGGACAATAGGGTGGATTTAGCACATTTTGGCATGTCAGTACACAAGCAGCTCCACATGGAGTCCATTCTTCATGCTCTTTTTTGCATGTTTCTGAAATAAATACTTGAATACAGTAAGGTAAACTAAATAACGCTTCAATAAAAAGTTGTTGCGCAAATTGTATAAAAATAAACTTTACTGAAAATAGGTATATTAGTTTGTCTTGGCGAATGAATTTTTTTATCGTTTTAAAAACGCGTAATGTAGAGCAAATTCCAACATGCTATAAATAAAACGTTTGTGCCACACACGGTGCAAAATATTGTTAAATAATGATGTATTTAAACAAAAATCTACTAAACAACGTTCCTTCCTACCACCTGCTTTCGTTAATTATTCAATAATGTTCTATAAAACGTAACTCATTAATGAAAGACAATAAATTTGGTCTATAAAGTGTTTTAGGTAGTGTACAATATGTATGATATACGTAGGAGTAAGTAGGAGCTATTTGTTAAAAAGTGAATGCTTTAATAGTTGTATAAGAAATAAAAAAGTCAGGTTGGAAGGCGGCTTCCATTTAGTCTTACCTCCAAATCAAAACTATTTTACAATCTCTAACCGAAAAGAATTGTTCAGTACAAATGTACAGATTTAAGATTTTGTCTCAACAATTATAATGATATTTTACTGTGCAGTACAATGATTGTATACTCGCACGGCGACAATGTATGCTAAATTTTTTTGTAAAGATTATGTACAAATACAGATCACAGACAAATTTATTTTCGTTCAGTAAAATATGAAATATTTCATCATGTTTAGACTAGCAGACTGTAGTAATAGACTAATGGTGTACATTGCGTCTTCGATATTAATACAAATTCCATCGTTCTATGTATAAGAACGCGTCGTTTCGTGTATAAATATACATAGTTTTGTAAGTAATGAAGGGTGACCACCCATTAACTTTGTAAACAAAATCTTTGATGTTAGTTAATAGCCAATTAATTTATTTTTGTACTAAAAAATGTTTTTATTTATGTACTCTTGCCATCATCAATCAACTTAAACTACCTACAACATAGAGAATTTTACTGCCCACTTTGTAAAATCTAGAAATTCCAATTTTTATGGTACAAATCATGAAAAATTAATTTTCCAATTTACTCTGAATTTTTCACAAATTTTACGTTAAGTTCTATTCAAGAGTTTTCTTTTCGTATAGATTACTGACCTCTAGTGCACCAAAGAGGTAAATTTATATTTTAATTAGAAATCCAATATAATTCTCTATCACGAAATTTCCTCTTTCTATGTTTTACAATTTATTTTATTTTTCTATTCTTTATGATCGTCCTAATGTCTTTCCTATTCAAGTTATTATATCTAACCGTTTTGCTTATTGATCAGATTATAAATGACCAGATGACGTCTCTGACAGGATCGGAAGGGTCTGAGGAATTAGAAGTCTAGAGACTCTTGGGCCAAACCAAATTTGAGGCACCAACTTAATTTAAAATTTACTCTGGGTTAAAAGTTACTTACCAAATAATATCAATACTTATCTGAATCCAATTTTAATTTATTAAACAAAAACGGTGAACATACCAATGTTTGGGCGCCAGAATTTTCTGTTATTCGGGAAAACCCAAGACCAGAACGAATTTGCTAATTATGTATAACACAAAAACAAAGAAACAGAAGCTAAGTTAATACATTTATTAAAGTTCAAAGAAATAAGAAAATAGACCAATGCACCAACTGTGAAATGTGCTTATTACTTAAACTCAAAACTGAAGTGACGTTATTCAGAGTTTCTTTTGTTTATAACTAATTATATTTTGTAATTGTATATAATTAACTTTCAATCTACACTTATGACTGCAGAGAGAAATTTTAATATTTCAAAACTAAAGACAATCAAAACCAGATGAATATCAACCAAATATTTTCCATTTCAAAAATTTAAATGTAACAAAACCAGTTAAACTCATACTAATATTTTTGCATCACAATCCAAATTCTTTCGAAAGATGATGTACCAATAAAAACAAATTTAAACAAAGCGTATCAAACTGTTGTTTCAAGGACTCACCACACAATAATCTGTTCCCTTTAACATGTCGAAAAAAATTATATTCAAAAATAATATCATACTCATAGCCCTAAATTTAAAATGTAGGGAGAATTGAATTTATAAAATTAAATTAAAGAGCAAATCAATGATTTAGGATCGATATTTTACTTTTTTAAATTAAATTAGAATTTTAGGAAGTTATCAAGTAAGGATGCAGTTATTAAACGGAAAAACAACGGATATTTAAAAAAGCTTGAAAATACGAACCAATTCAAGGTTGTTTTATAGGAAAAGCCCCAAAAATCCAAAAGATCCTATTTTTTATAAGGGATAAATTTAAGTAGGAAACCTTAAAAATATAAAATTCCTAATTCAATATAATCAGTAAACAAATCAAATATGGAAGTTAATAATAATTTAGGAAAATAAATTTTATAAATTTGAATATATGAACTTACAATGTTTATATAGTATACCAGCCTACAATAATAAAATCTTGGCGGGATTTTAAGAAATTTAAATAATTATATTACAAGTAACGAACCGTTACAATAAGGCCAAAACCTTAAACCGTAGCCTTCTACCATGTATAGTTCATGGGTGTCCGCTCGATGATTTCCAAGAGGGAGGGGCTAACTAACAAATTTATAATATAAGCCATATATAAATACATTCCGAAATAGAAAATGAGAGACGATTGAAAAATCCAGAGGGGGCAAACGTCCCTCCCTGCCCATAGGAGCGGATGCCCATGGTATAGTTCATTTGATTTTTATTTGAACTGTCGAGATTTTCTAATCTTGGTTATAGGGGTAAATGCGAACTGGTAATTCTTATAACTTATATTAAACAACCTGCAAAAATTGCTAATTTGAAGTTTAATTCAAATTGACTTTTGTATTGCATTTACCCCTATAATCAACATTAGAAAACCTTGACGGTTCAAATAAAATTCAAATGAATTACAGTTTTTTGTTACATCATGATAGAGGGGCCAGATTCTGGGGTCAAATAGCTTCTCTCCTTGGAAATTAACTTCTTGGTTAACATAAGCTTCAGACTTTATACTTTCTCGGTTGTATCAGTCTCGTGTTATACAAATTTCTGACTTGTGTGCAAAATTTTCTACACTTCCTAGTTTAAAATTGATTACATTCCTTCTAATTGGACATTCATCAATTGGTATGGGCAACTGAAGATATACCGGGTAAATTCCAAAGCTCTAGTCAGGTTGTGCTGCTCAAGCTCAAGGAAACTTTAGGCTGTTCTAGAAACTTTAATTTTCTTCAACTTGCGCTCTGCTAAGAATTGCAAACGTTGAGGAGTATTAGCTACTTGTAATTACTTCCCATTTTAGCCATGGTGTGGTGATTGCAGCAGTAGACTTTGGTGTTTATTGTAGTTGGTGGCATCATCTGGTTATATGTTGCGGGGCAGAGGTGGGTATCCAGGGCCAGATTGCATGACTTGTATGAAGACAAAACACGCTATTGTATTTTATAAAACTTTGCTTGATTAAATTTGCTTTTGTACGAATCAGTTAGGCGCCAGGTACCAAGTTTGCTCATTCTTGGTATGGAGCAACTAGTACACTTGCGTTGCTGCTAGTTGCCCATCATCGCATATGTGTATTATTCTGCAAGTGAAGAAAATGGCCTTGTACGGTTTTTAAGTAATGTTGTAAAGGACAAATGGTAACAGCATCTAGACTTTTGCAGGATCCTAGTATCACATGCTCGCCCCAGGAAGGCATTTGGCGAGCTAACCTCTAGGAAAGCAAAAGTAATGAAAATCCTGACGACAATACTTGAGTCTCTTCCTAAGGTGTTGATCCATTGGGCAGCGCGATAAAAGAGTTGTTTCAGCCAGATTCTGTGACTGCAATACAGGTTGGGTCTGACTGGAACGGAAAGAATGTCTTGCAGTCAGATTAACTGCAAAGATTCTCCTCAGGCGGATCGCGGTGTGACCTACGTGAATAGGCTAGGAGTAAGTTAATTATCGTGTGAACGGTTGTGAGCGTGAACTAAGAAAGTTAGGTTAGAAAAATAGGTTGTGCGGGGCCGTAAAGCGCGTATCGCATATCGAGTCACGAAAGCGTTGCATTATAATAATAATGGGAAATATTGTACTGCTTACAATTTTAAGTATACTCTGGATCTTTGCATGCCAGAGCGAAAGGTAGTAGTTTTCGCCAAGCACATGTCTATCACCTAGAATGCAATGTTTATCAGAAAAAAATAAACAAACAGGCAGTTTCGTTTAAATATTGGAAATCATGTCACGTAAGTAGTATTCCCGTGATCCATGGTGGGAATGTACTCATCGGTTTTAGCAATCTCGTGATCTATGGGAATTTTGCGATTTGTAGTGTTTATGAATTTTGCGACACATGGAAATCAGAATTAAGTGTGGCAACGTGAAGAGGCGTGAGTGGGTTGTAAGAATTCTTATAACCAAAGAAAATTACGTGAGCATACGTGAACATAAGAAAATGGACTGGAAACACGGAGGATCAATTAACGACATATCCACACTCTGCTCATCACACTGAACGTATAGGTCAGGCTGTTTCTTTCGGTCAATAGTACCTTTAAAAACCACTTAAGCTTACCCTATTTGTTACTCCTTTTAGTTTAAGTAACTCAAAATCTTTGTATTCAATATTAAATGCAATGAGGCTTTTAAGGTTTGATTCCTGTTTCTCATTTAACCGAGTCTTTCTTTTATCAGCCTCAGTTTCTCGAATATTAGAAATTTGATTATTTGTTTGTAGCTAATCTAATTTGATTAATTTAATCTCTTGTTTGCCCAACTTATAAAACCATCTTGCGCCTGTCACTGTTTGGTATGCTAACATAACTATTTCTATGTTACATTATTTCTAGAATTTGTCCCAAAGGTATCCCGTCTTAGATTTTGCAGATTTGTTACATTTACAAGTGACACATATGAAATTATGTTGGCGAAGTTTAAGAAGGTTTTAATAATTGATTTTGGTAGAAGTAATAATAACTGATCCGCCTTAACACCGTTTGACAGTACTGAGACTAAGACAAAAGTTATCAGTGTTTCACAAAGAGCATAAGATACATATATGGTCAGTTCAGGCTATCTGAGTACAGTTTAGATTGAGCCTCAGGAGAATTAATTCTAAGTTGTACTGCAATTACCAAATTCCTACTGAGATCAATTTTGCTATTGAAGGAAGATAACACAGCTTTGTTAAAATCGCAATTTTTCAAATTGTTTTCTTGACAAAGTTAATGTTGCAGAACTAGAAATTCTTTATTTCATGGTGTCGCTTCTAGCGTAGACTACTTGATTTTACAGTTGGTAGTCTTGAGCTACAAAAATCTCAAGGTGTCTTCTGAAGCTAATATGCGATCTTCTACATTTTGAATGAATGAAAACGACTGAGATAAATTTATAGATTTAAAAATAAATACACCGCTGGCAAGTTTTTCATTCATATAAAATGTTCTTGTTTTTAATAAAGATCTTTACGCAATGATTGCATAACGAATGCCGTCATTAGGTTAAACTAGATTTTTTTCTAATTTTTTTTTTACATTGAAGTGAATTACGTTTAATAGTTTTTACTTACCAAACTATGTTAATTCAAAAACAACTTTCATTCTTGAAAATAAATCGCGTTGAGAAAACGTCCAAGGACAAGTTTAGAATGACACAAAAACAGAAATGATAGTGAAATTATTTCTGTCTTTTCCCAACTTAACTAATTACAGTTAGAAGCATGGTGTTTTTGTACAAACTGGGTCAATCTCAGTGTGATAAAGCTCAACCCTGGTAATAATAAGTAGTTTCTGTTTGCTTGCAAGAAGTTCATTTACGGTTACTAACTTTTTGCAGTACATTTTGAAAGTTCGACCTACTTGATACCATTATTATTATATTCAAATTATGTAATTTAAACTTTAATTAAAAGTAATATTTTGCTAAATAAAATTTAGGTAATAAAAAATCCTTTTTTATACTGTGAAGTAAAAGCAGTTTGATTTGATTGTACATCCACCTACTAATGATATATGGTTTTTTGTCAATTTTCGATTCAACAATTCCCACACTGACAGATTTTAAAATGCTTGTGTTAATTGTAGGATACAATAACGGAATTTAAAAAGTTCATGCGATGTCAATATTATTTCATTCAGTACAAAAAGTGTCTCGATGAAAAGTGGATAAATTTAAGAAAACTAATCATTCTATTCTCATTAGATTGAAGTTTATTAAAACAAAGCCTATTTGTAAAGTCGATCAATTGGAGAAATGCAATTCAATTAAATTCGCTCAATCAAAAAAAAAATGGACAGTACATTTGGTATTGTAATTAATGCATTGTAAACAAGTTTGAACTTAGTAGTAACCACATTTTGGACAATGTTCAGGTTTAATACATTTCTTGGTAATTTCATCTCTAATTAATCCTTTCTTACAAACACAACCTCGGACACAAACTGCTGGACAAGATACTGGCTCACGACATGGTGTTTGACATGTTCTAGGGCACAGAGAAGCGCAGCGGGAGTATTCTTCATTTCTTGCAGGATTACAAGTTGGTACTAGAAAAGTTTATCATTTATCATACTGTATCATTCAGATAATTATTAGGAAGGTTTTTGGTTTACATGTTTAGCAGCTTTTAATTGAGAAATTAACTGAAACTAGTAATTGAATCTATAAATTTTGAAGTTTAACCAAATATGTATTGCTCAACCAAAATAAAGTTTTCACTATGACTGTTTTATTTTAATTCGCACTGATAAGTAAGTGAGAAAATAAAGAACATTTTTAATTAAGTGCTCTTGTTAAATTTACTTATCATTTACATATGGAATACTCAATTTGTTTATTCTCGAACTGAAACGCAGACAAATGAGTTATTTTAATTAGAATTCAAGAAATATTTTGTTCTCATTTAAATATTTGTGCGAGGAAATGCAAAATGTTTATATAAAATTTGAATTTTAAATTTTAGGTAATCAGTTAGTTACCTTTCGGACATTTATTGGGAGGAATGCACTCTTTTGTCGCTTCATAACGTATTAAACCAGGCTTGCAAAGGCAACCTTCACTGCAAGTAAATGTGGGACAAGCCGGTGGATTTGGCGTTTCACAGGTTGGTGGACAAGGGGTTGCACAAGGGTCTTTCACTTCTAATTTAGAGCATACTAACTGTTCTGTAACATAAGGATGATTATGACGCTTTGAAATGTTTCCAAGCTCACGGATAGTTTGTAACTGGAGGTCTTGAAACAAACATAAACTTACCCTAAGATGTACTACTATTTCCACTTGTAAGAAAGATTATATCAACCACTTTTAGGAAAAAAGTACTTTTTATTGCAGCTAAGCAAAGAAATGTAAAAATTTCCTTTAGTGTAATTGTAAAAACAAATGTTTATAAGACACGTACTACCTACAAACGTGATAATTATTTGGCAAGTTTCCAAGCACACCTTCTTTACATGTACGATAATGATCCTTTGAGGATCTAATTCGGCTCGTTTAACTCATAGGCATTCACTCAACTCATTAAGCCATTGTGGTCAGTCTCAAAAGTTAAACTGAATGAAAATGTCAACTAACATTGAGAATTAAACCAAACTACCTTTTAATAATTTATTTCTACGATAATTGGAGAATTTTCAATTCAGTATTGTATATCTGTCTTTATCTTAAGACCTTTAAAATGTACCTAAAGTGTTAAAAATTTCTACTAATTTAAACTGCTAAACGACATCAATCTAAATATGATATAAATATTACTGGAACTTCACTTTTGGCTAACCGCAGCAGTATCAAAGCTTTGGTTCAGTCACAGGCCTAAACAATAAGTTACTCAATCAAAGAAGCTCTACTGATGTGAGACTGTTTGCATTAGCAAAAAAGTTACACGATCTATTCATATCAACAAATAAAGATATATTGTCAGTTTAATCAACCACAGTCCACAAAGATACCTTGCAGGTTTTAGGCAAGTCCTAAATACCAACAGGTAACATGATGGAAATTTAGGAAACATTTGATTTTTTTAAGCTACAGTGAACTTGCTTTATGTCGGCTAATAAACAAAAAAAAGGCCAAATACAGAGAAACTTTGTAGACAATTTTTAACCGTTTGGATAAGCTTACTTATCATCCAATTTGTGCTATGAGCACGGCTTTAAAAGCCTTCTCTCCATCCCTGGAATAAGGATGGTGATGGAAGATGAATGAAACGGACCTCCGATTATGATTGAGTTGATGGTGATGTTGGTGAGTTGATAAAGTATTGGCGGGTGGTGCTTTGAGGTGGATCTGTAGTGGGACTGACTGGTTGACTACTATTATTATGGATTTGGCGTTGCGACAGTTACAGATGTGTTGATGTCTGTAGGTGCTGAGGGTGGCCTTCAATGGTAGTCAAATTTCAAGGATGGTGTTAATCTCTGGTGAAACTTAGTTATTTGTAGCAAAAGAGGCGGGAGAATTGGTGGATGGTAAAGGATTTTACGGATTTGGGTGGCACCAAAGATTCTTTTCAAAATCACAACCCCGCGCAGTTCGCGCTGTGGAAGGATTTGATAAAGTAGAATTGTGGGAGGACGCTAAGGAGTTACTCAGGCGGCGACGGACGGAAGACAAATTCCAGCAGCAGTGGAATCGTTGGAACTGAGGAGCCTCAGGCTCAGGAACCAACGGTGAGATAAGTGTGTTGCAAATTGCCGCCCCTTGATCAGATCGTTCGGATGGGGCCGAGAAATATGATGGAACACTGCCGGTCCTGCGTCCGGACCAATCACACAGGGTAGCGGCAGGCAGAGTACGGCAAACTGCCCTTCGGCTCCCAAATTCGGATGGTGGCGCTCCACCTCTTTAGTGCATCACCGCACAGGCAGAAACCTGGTGGACCACCTTGCTACACGTTCGACGTCAGAATGTTGAACAAGCGAAACAATCATCAATATTGCAAAACCCCTAATGAAAAAATGATTCTAAATTCTATGTAGGAGATGCCTTGAAAATATAAGGCTGCCAATGAGGCAAAGAGCGATTATAACAAATTTAGGAAAACTAAAGCGTGACGTTGTTATTATAAATTTTCAAATTAATCGATTTAAAAAACCTAGAAAGTCCAAAAAAAGTTGAAGCTTTAGAAGACATGCTTTAACCTTTGCTAACTAACGTAAGTCGTGTAAAACACTGTCGGGGTTAGCATTGTGAGAGAAAGAATTATACAGTTAATGCAAAACGAATTTTAACAAATAAGTTATATCTATCACAAAGAACTTGGAAATTATTGGATTTTCATCCGCACTTGAGGCTGGGAAGTAATAATTCAATTAAAACCGATAACAATTAGAATACAAACCTCACCATGCAATGTCTTGTTTTTAGAGTTCGAATGTAGATAGTAAAGTTTGAAATTTTGCTTGGAGTTCGCTTTAAAACAATTTAGGGCGTTATTAGGATGCACGATGCTTGTATGTTAGGACAAACTAAAAATTGTTTTTTGATCCAGCCAAAAGCTTTTTGCGATTCCATAAATATCAAAAACCTAAATCTTTTATGACATTCTATAATCTCACTGATCTAAAACCATTTTGTTCTTTTTGATAATATCTCTATTCTTGTAAATTTCTTGCCACATCAAACAAAGCTTTTCTTCATGATACCAAATTAAGAAAATCCGTTTGTTAAGATATTTTGAAAATGCTAGTTTTGAAGTGATCTCGTTAATAAACTGAAATGTTGAAAACCTAACCAGAAGACTGACATAACTAAAAGTACGAACTAGTTAGTTATTTATAAGAGTCTTCCTAAGATTACATCGTTTGACAAATTTGGTACTCGAAGTCTGACTTGTTTAAAAACAAATGTGGATTTTGTTTGTGTTTGCCTGCGCAAAAACAAAGTTCTGAAGAAATATGCCTTATCAGCATCGTATCTAGTTTTTTATATGCCCTATGTAAGCTTTTGAGCCCCATAATTTTTTTTGCAAGAAACAATAAAGCAATACAATATAAAACTCTTCTGGTTCTCACGTCGGCAAACTTATTAATTACATTGTTATGATTATCTATATTGCCTACATCCAATCAAACTTATGAAGAAATTGGACAATTATGTTTGCCCGGTAGTCGATCTTAAATAATATACGAAGAGAAAAGTATTGATATTCGGATATGAAACGAGCAATGAAGGGAACGAAAGTTATCACAGGCAGTTTGCAGTTGCTTATATTCAATAGGATGTCAAAAATGCTCTAAATTTGCATTTTAAATAATTATTAAGAAATTTAGTTCCTATATCTATTGCTTTCATGAAATCTTGGGGTGCAATTCTTAAACTTACTATTTGGAATTTCGGCTTTTCTAACTGGCATCTTCTTCAAATATGCCTAACAAAGTAGACAGTTCGTATATTTAATAAATTTTTACATGTTGGAGAATCGCACTCCACTGGTTTTAGAAGTCGTTATAATGTGCCCTACAGTTGATTTTACTACATGGTCTAGACGGATACAGGAAGGCAATTATCGATTGCTAAATTGCTAAGTAACGTAATAGTCTGACTGAGCCTAACTGATGCGCTTGATTCATCGACAGCGGTGATACAATTTGGAAATATTAAATTTGAAGGTTTTGGTTTGCCAGTTTCAATTCAGAATGTCCTTCGTCCTGTGCCCTGTGCCTGTGCAGTACTACCCCATATTGCATCGCTACAACTAAAAACAGACAAAACGTCTTGCTACTAAAAAAAGACTTAGAAACACTACCATACGTTAATAATCTAAATTTTGATAATCGTTACCAATGAGCAATGAGCAAGCAAAGAAAACCTTTTGCTCACTGAGCGACTATGGATAATTCATAAGCGCCGATGATGAAAAGGTTACAGCTTGATTTGACATTCTTACAAAAAACTTTATTGGACTGTATTTAGTTGAAGAACACAATATAATGGCAAAACAATAACAGAGAATCTAAACATCTGGGAACGCAAAGCCTAACCACAACGAACTCCTTTTGTTCATTCGGCGGCCATTTTGACCATGTTCCCAAAGAGATATCAAAAAACGCAGACACCTTTCTTTGGTTTTTGATATAGAATCCAAATTTGAAGTCAAAAACTCAAAATTTAAAACGAACTGAGAACGTTGAAAATGGAGACTCAAAACAGATTTTTATCAGGTGTTAAAATTTCCTCATTAATTATAATTAATAATTTAGTCACCTCATTCACAGAATCTAATTGCTCTAGACTTTGTTTTGTGGGAATGTGTAAAACGGAGAGTTTTTGCTACAGCTCTCAAGTATTATCATTTATCAACAATCCAAGAATGAACTATCGTGAGAAATTCATCGACATTTCTAATGACCTTTGTTATGAATTAAGGAACACGTGTTACCGGTGGTTGCAAATGCGTTCAGTGATAATAAAACGAAACGATTTTTGCATAATTTACCTGTGATTTCTTTTTGTTCTAATAATTTTAGACTAATTTGCAACGGTATGTCAAGATTTACGCTCTAAATTTTGATTAAAATCAATTTTGTTGTCAACGATGTTTTTTAAATTGCAGTTAAATCTTCAAATTACGTCTTTCAACTTGGTCAGCTCGAATCTAAGTTTGCCAATTTTGCTCCTAGTAGGTTGAAAGGTCTGGAGCAAGATAAAAGACGCATCTTCAAATCCTGCCCAAGTTGGAATTTCTCTATCTAAGAATATTTTAGATTCATACTATGAAATTTTTCTCGTTCCATAATATTAAAGGTTTTGGACAACTCGGTATCTTATTGGGTCTTATAAAATCAATAAACTTCTTTTAACTAGTTAGAATATTATGAGCGTAGTTATTATTTTTCCTGGTCCTAAAACTAATAAATTAAAATAACATATATCTAAAAAATAACTACGTTGTTACAGTAATATCAAAGAAATGTAACATACCTAGTAGTGACTACTAGAGTTCCAAAGATTTCAAAATTATTAGGTATGCTTTTGTGAAAATAAAATTTAAAAGTCACCTAAATACCTGTAGCACGCAGGCAGTAAAGGAGATAGGACAGACTATAATCGTTCACTGAATAGCTACTAAAAAGATTGCATGCTCAGCACAGCAGTGAATAACCTCATCAGCCCTCAATAGACGTTACGGACAGTTTTGTCTTCCTAAATAATAAGTAAAATAATCAATATACGAAACGTTCTTCCAACATGAAGCGATTTCTTATAAAACAGCATTTACAACATTTTTTATCAACCCTTAATATCAATTCATGGTCTGGCAGGCATTTAAGGAAAGCGTTTCGTTAGTTTTATATTGGGAAACCGGTTTAGGGTGGTCTAAGCCTCCCTGAGGGTAGACTTAAAGTCCTTCGGAAAGCTCTTTTTAAACTTTTTCATTTTATTGCGACAAAAACTCTATATCGCATTTTCTATCTAGCTTTACCAAGCTGAAGAATTGGAATTTTTAATAAATTCTTACCTTCAGATGCTTTAATATTGACGATGGCGATTACGAGGAAGATGAAAAACACAAACACAAATTGTTTCATTTTGAAGTAATATGGTTTGCTCGAGTTCTTTCAAACTGTAATAAGTTTGAATAAATAACTTGCTTTTATATGTGAAGCTTGCTGTTTTATATTCAAAATATGCAAAAAGGAAACACAATCATCAGAAAAGTAAACTTTATCAATTCCTTTTATTAGTCATTGTTATGCAGAAATACCTGCAGTCTGATAAGTTATCAACAAAAAGTACCCGAAACTAGTTAAATAATGTAAAACAAGTTTTATTTTTTTATTCTTGAAATAGCTTATTTCTAATGTAAATACAAGAAACTATTTCGTGTTTTATAAATAGTTAACGCAGTCTAAGAGTTATTTTTAATGTCCCAAATTAGCACACTAACATAAGTAATATGATGCAAATCTAATAATACTGTACAAATTGGCAGTGAATATAAAAATCTTTTTATTCTGGCACGAGTGTAGATGTAAAGTGAATGAAATCACTTTCGCTAATGCCTTTCATTCAGGCAAATTACTGTATGTCGTATGGACCGTTTAACGCGAACAAACGTTTTAGCAACTGGAGTTGAAACAGAAATGGAAAACACATCTTGAATTGATGTATGTAAAAACGCTTTTTATATACGATTACAACAAATACACCGAAATGGATGCATTAGGAAATCCTTCTTTATGTTTCTGCTCTTTTAAGGTTTCAGCGGTTATGGCAACATTTAGGGATAAAAGAAACGTAATCCTTTATGTTTTAAATGTATAAATTTGCGCAGAAAGATGTGAAAACTTTCTCGTATATTTATACCATCCACTTCACAATTTTTTGTGTGTGACTTTGATTGATAGGGCTCTTTATCTGATTAAACTAAAATTTCCGACTTATTTCCTAAAAGAAAAAACTAACAACAAAAAATGATCTGATTTCATCTAAAAGTGTTTGAGATTCTAGTTTCAGGGCCTTTTTGTACAAATAGGCTACATTTTATTACCTTCAGAATTACTACGAATAAGGGACTAAATTCCAAAAAGTTAGTTTTTACACTATACCTTCCTTTATTGATATTTAGTTAGCAACAGCATTATGGTATAATTACATTGCAATTTTCTTTACAATACAAAATTTAACCTCGAATTACTATTTTTACAAAAATTTATAAAAAAGAGAAGACTAACGGGGGCATACTAAGAATTATGTAAGAAGTTTGACGAGTTTAATTTTGTGAAGAGTACAAAAAGTTATTCCTAATTTTTGAGTCTTCTTGCGCACCTTTAAGTTAGGAATAAACACAACTTCCAAATACACGGTGATTGTAGGCATTTAGAAAAATATTAAAGAAGGTGTAAGAAAATACCATCCTTAGCTAGAGAGTATTAGTATAGCAGTTGTGTTTACCGTGCGTTAAATTTTGAGAATGCAGTACAGCAAAGATGGGCAATTTCTTACGAGAGCTTGCACGACTATGTTCTCGGCTTTTTCATAATAGAAACGTATTAAAGTGTTGAACTCTAACATGGAAGATGTTTGGCAACCCCGTTGCTCATAAGAATCTGTACTGTATTTTAAAAGTGGAAGGCATAGTAGAAAACTGGCACTGATCCTAGGTTATGGTTTTTTGACATTAAATTGCAGTTGCCTAAGCTTTCCTTTTCTGCACGCTTCTGAGATCAATCATTTAACCAACATGATATACGTCCAGAAATTCACGTTTTCCGAGATATAGGATTTAAACTTTTTTAACAAAATGCGCTACTGATAATTTTGATATCATTTTCCCTGGAAGGTAATTATGGTGCAAAATATGCCCATCAGAGGCAAAAACTAGATCAGAGAAACACTGCTAAGTTAGTAACTTTTCGTTGTCCTAATTAACAAACCACGTAACTCCAAAAAATACGATTTTGAGATTTTCATGCTATTGCATTCGTTTATGGTTCCTGCACAACTTCACCAAACCTCATAACTCCAAAAAATTTAAATCATCGAACAAAAGGGAAAAACAAACCACGTATATTTTTAGGGGGGAATTTTGTTATTGCAAACCAAGTAACTCCTAGCAGGGGCAGCCTGTTGTAATGCAAAAGTGTGCTCTCTGTGCAGTGTTTGGATTTATCTGTGATTACAACATTCTTTTATTGTTTGGAGGCTATATGGCACGTGTTTGAAGGTTGGTAATACAATATAATATTATTTTAGCATAAAATTATAATGAATACAAAATTTTAAGTTGAAAACTAACCTGTTTGAAAAGGATATGTGATTTACGTGTTTTGTTAACAAAACAAAGTTTTAGGTTAGTTTGCAATTTTTGAGGAGTTACACGTTTTCATTCTATCAACGTTTACTTTTAAGATAATTTACTTACTAAGTTTAGTTTAAATTCAGGTAATTTATAAGTTTTATGAGGATTTACTAGCAGAAAAACATTATTTTTTGTGTACTTCTACTGAACTCAGATGGAGTTACGTTGTGTGCTAATCTGTTCTTTATGAAGTTACGAGGTTTTATTTCAATATGAAACGGTAGATACGGGGTTTATCTACAATTAAAGGTTTTGAATGAAAGACATTCCAGGAGTTAAGTGGTCTGTATTGGTTTTATTAAACTGACCACTAATTACATTTTTGTTACTTTTCAGTTCAAAAATGTCTTTCAGAACAAAAAAAAATGCTACAACTAGCAATAATTGCACAATCTGGCAAGGGAAATGGTGGATGTTTGATACTAAAGCACTTAGTGCTGTTAAAGAATTACATTATCATTGTAATATACTGACGCATATAGACCTTGATTATAGTTTAATAAGTAAAAGTGTTTACTGTCAAGCAGAAAAATCTAATGATTTTATCTCAGAACCATGTGACAAGGGAACAAAGGATGCAACAGAGCTAAATCAAGAGGTAAACAGTAGACAAGAAATAATTGTGGTAGCTGAAGTTCACAAGGAAAAAAATCAATTACCAGAACCTAGAGTTCTGTAGGATAATAAAATGGCAGAACCTAATCATCAGATCACTACGACTATTTACTTGAATATAATTACAATAGAAACAGAAGAAAATAACAGTGTTAATAACGCAGAACCAGTTGAGGCAATTGAAGAAGCTGAAAATCTTGATAAAGATATAAGTCAAGATATTCTGAAACCCAGAAGAAGGAGACAACATCAAGTAACAGAAGATGATTGGGAAGTTAAAAAAGCAAAGATCTTACGTGAACAAGGTAAAGAATACAAAGGAAGAAAGGTTATAAATGGAAAAGTCACGGGATTCGTCAGTAGGCCTAAGAGAACGATGAAAGAAATTACTTGCAAATGCAAAGGTAAAACCTTTCATTGCAAGACATTGACAGAAACAGAAAGACAAAAGATGTTCAATGGTTTTTGGAAGTTGAGCTGGAAGGAAAGAAAGATTTTAATAAAGACTATGACAGATGTAAATTTTACCCAAAGATCTCGAGATAGGAAAATTGAAAACACTTCACTCCGAAAATTTTCTTTTAAATTCTATTTATATGTAAATAATTCAACAAAGGTCAGAGTATGCAAAAAGACATTACTGGCAATTTTAGGGATACGGGAATTGATGGTCAACAAGTGGTTAGAAGACGGAGGAGAAGACCATGTACAGTTGGAACAAAAAGACGAAACCGACGAGAGAACTGAAAATAAAAGACAATCAAAGAAGATTACAAGACAACGAGATTTAAATAAAAAATTAATTTTATTAAAAGAGTTCTTATTGGCATTGCCAAATGTAGAATCACATTATTGTCGAGCATCTTCTCAAAAACTCTATTTGGAGCCTTGTTGGACGTCAAAGTCTCAGTTGTTCAAGGTTTATACTGACAATTGGTGCAAAAAAAAAAAATGCAAGCCACTGCCTTCCTGTACATTCCACAAAACGTTTGAAGATCTGAATTTGTCTTTATACAGATCGAAGAAAGATCAATGTGATATATGTAGAGCATACAAGCTAAAACACATTACTAGTGAAGAATACAAGGATTATACAAAGAAGAAAATCGCTGCTAGGCAAGAAAAAGACAACGATGAAAAAATGAAGAGCATGTTTACACGGTGGATCTTCAGAGCCTGTTATTGTGTCCTAAATCAAATGCTTCAGGCATATATTACAGGAGGAATCTTTCGGTCCACAACCTTTGTATGTATGATCTAAAGATAAAATATGGATTTTGCTACCTGTGGAATGAAACAGAAGGCGAACTCACTGCAAATGAGTTTTCAAGCATTGTAAGTCATTTCATTCAATCCCAGTTACCGCTCCGCAACAATGCAAAGAAAATAATAATTGTCAGTGACGGCTGTAACTATCAAAAGAGAAGTTCTATTTTGAGCAACGCCCTGTTACATTTAGCTGTTAAGTACAAGATCTGTATCGAAAGCAAATATCTGGAAAAAGGTCACACTCAAATGGAGTGTGACTCTATGCACTCCACCATAGAGCGGTATCTAAAACAGAGAAAAGTTCATGTACCAGCTGATTATGTAGAGATATGCAAAAATGCTAGAAAGCATTCTGCACCTTATAAGGTGACTTATTTAGATCATTCATTCTTCAAAAACTATGCAAACCCCGCAATGTACAAGTCGATCCGTCCTGGATTGAAGAAAGGTGACGCCAAAGTTACTGACATCCGCTGTTTGAAGTATTCTGACGACGGAAAAATTTATTAAAAACTAAATTTTGAAGATGAGTTCAAACTATTACCTGCTTGCGAGGATAACGCAAAACAATCGGAAGAAGCTTGAAGAAAATCCAGACGAAAAAGACAGGATCCAAAACCATCATTAAGCCATCCTATAGACAAAATGCAAGCATTTCGTGAAGCAAATTTTCCAAATTTGTACGACAGTAGGTTGAAGATAACGGAAGCAAAGTACAACCATCTGCAAGAATTGAAAAGTATAATACTAAGCGACTACCACTCCTTTTATGACGAGTTGCCATTTTAACGGACTGCTTCAATCCATGAAAAGGTCAAAATTACCATCGTTACATGTAGTTTTACTAACATTTTGTTTTATTTGACATTTTTATATGTTTTCAAATATAATATATCGTAATTATCTCATTATTCCAATTTTTAGTATTTTATTTAAAACCTTATACTCATTGTCAGACCTTTTAGCTCCAAATTTAAATTTTTCAAACCACGTACCTTTTATACACATACCGTGTAACTCCTTAACGTAGCTATTTCTAACCTGGTCACTCCATTGTTATTATGAATATGTTTAATTATATAACAATATGGCCTATATACATCTCAGAATACTTTAAACTTTATTGTTAAGAATAAACAATAATAATTTATCTATTCACTGTCGAATAAATCAGTTTTTTGTTCCTCCTGTAAAAAGTGGGAAATGTGAGTTACGTGGTTTGTTAATTAGGCCAACGTTTTGTCATTTTAGAAATTCACGTATATTTTAGCAAAACAAGTTAGTCTTGCATGGTTTTTAAAAGATGCTGGTTTTCAAGTAAACTTGACTTATTTTGAGATTTAGTAATGCCCTATATCCTTTCTAAAGCAGTATTTGATCCTTTTGATGAGAAAAGCACCTTTATTCTTTAGTGACTTCCAGATAAATTGTGTTTTAAATTATATTCTTGTAAACAACTGAATATGACAGGTTCCTAGATTTAACTCCTACTATTCTATGGTCATACTTTCAGCTTTTGCAGTCATGTTGACTTCTTATCTAGATTCTTTTATTATTTCTGTATGCTGCATTTTAAAATATCAAGTAATAAGTTAGGTCTTGAGCAACACGGTTAATAACAGACTAGAAATGTTTGGAAATATTTTAAATTTTGCAATTCTTTAACTAACAGCCCTTACTTTGAATGACGTTTTGGCGATTAACGAAATAACTGGGGCAGAACGATGAGCCTAACAGTAACTTTTTCTGTAGCACAGAAAAACATTGTCACTAGCTAGTCAAGGAACGAGGCGTGACATATAGGCAATCATAAGAAGGGTACTTTGTCATCATGAGTCACCCAGATAATAGACCCCCTACATTTAGTATGACGCTTAACAGAATAATAAAATTTGCCATTGACGTAGGCTTGGAGGGAGAATGTGGCTTAACACCGGTAGCCATTCTGTGGGTGTGGACTTTATTGTGTCAGATATCAGGCGCATCGTAGTATTAAATTGCGTATCAACAAGTTTGGTGTGTGGGCTGCTTAACCACACAGGAGCATAGTATCCGGCAGCTGAGTCGAGCGTTTTAGGGTTTTCAGTTCTTTTTTAATTTTGATGGTAAAGTCTTTATTCTTCTCCCCCCCTAGATGTAGTAACTAAGTATGAGACAATCTCATTTCTATGGATGTCCGGGTTTGTGCGGGTTGTTGGTCTTTGATCACTTACGAAGTCCAATTATTGAACTGTGTTGTGCCCTTTATTTCTTCTTACTCTATGTAAAAGCTCATCTGCGATATCTTAGTTGCCGTTATCTAAATATTCTTGACAAGGTTCTTCGTTTTCCTTATTCCAGCCAGGAATATACTCTTGGTATATGTTTTTCTTTTTGCTATTAAGATTACGGCTTTGACAAATTTTTCATCATTTTTATATTTCGGTGATATATGCCTAAAGCATACATCCAGCTCTTTTGTAGGCCAGTTAGCTTTGCTAGAGTTCCAGCGTAGGCGTGAAGTACAGGTAATCAATGGGATTTGAGTACCGATTTCTTATATAATTGGTCTGTTCACTGTGGAGGAAGTCAAAGAGTACTTGATAACGGTTTACTGTTTTGATCCCTGCTTGCAAAATAGAGATCTAGGTTGTATTCTTGCCTCCATGCGGCGGATTTAAAGGTACCCCTGTCTTTTGCAACAAGTATTAGTGACAGGTGATTCTTTTTAGTCCAGTTTACCTACATATCCCCGTTTATATTATTTGTTCTATACTTCAAGTCTTGATTCTTGATCTGTACTATTAAAGTCCTCCACATAATTGGCTGCATCTATGATTTCACGTGACTAAGTGGTATTTGGTGGTTTGTAGATATTTACGACTTCAGTATTTCCTATTTTGATGACGACGGTGTGTACGTTGTCGTCTGTGGAAGCAGAAATAAAGAAATCTATAGTATTTCGCATCCACGAGTTCATAACCAGCGATCTTGCCTCTGTTTCTTAATTGATGTTCATCTGCAGCATGAGTTTCTTGTATGACTATCAGATCGATTTTGTTAATGAATAATAGTTTTGAGAGAACCTCGCTTTTTGATCTACCGATGCCCTCAATGTTTATTTGACATCTCGAACAATTGGTCTGAGGCTTCTGGTCAAGTGGTCATTACAAGATCCATTTGTTGATTGAGGTAGGTTCATCTTTTATTTCGTGTGCTGTGACTTGCCCAGGAGGTAATAAATTGTGATCTGGCCGCCTCGCTTGCTCGCTCTAGCTCATTTAGTTTTAACCAGAGTGCACGTGCAACGTTCTACTGCGACCGCGAATTTGTTTACACACCTGGGCAAAGTATATTCTTGCAAATGACCAAGTCGAGACAAGACGGAAAGGAAACAAATAACAGAACAAGAACAAAATCAGAACAAGACCAGAACAAGAGAACAAGATGAGGGCAAGACAAAAACAAAACGGGAGGCGACAAGAGCAAGACGAGAGCAAAACCAGGGCAAGACAAAGACAAGACAAGGACAAGGAAAATCTAAGAGATTCGTGAAACATTAGCATAAAAACGATTTATTTCGCTGTTCTTTGAAGCATGGCGATTTATGCGACTTAAACCTGTAGAATCAGAAGGAATAGACAAGACGAAAAGTTAATTTAGAATTTTTAACGGTTTGTACACTATCAACATCAAATTTGCTTTTTTTATCAGTGAAAATTTTTACAATTTTGAATTGAGTCAAACACTGGGTTTGAATTCGTTGTTCTTTCCCTCATTTGATGGAAACAAAAGTTCTTAACAATCTCCAAAGATCTACGGCCAAGTAGTCCCTTTAGCTTCATGTTTCTATAGCTGAAGCAATTTAATATGGTGTTAACTTTAACTTCAGTAGAAAGACCAGAAACTTTAGAAATGAAACCATCGCAACAGTTCAATATCTACAATGAAAAAATATACCATTGCTTGTTTGAAAAGTTATCAGTTTTGTTGACATCTGAACATCAATCGGTCTTATGTGGTCAAAATGTCAAAAAACTGTGGATGCTGAAGCTTTTTATAAGAGGATTATCTCAGCTGATGTATGATAAGTTGTATCAGTTGACATATCTTGTAAATAATTTAAGTAACACTACAAACAGTTGTTCGATAAAACTGTAATACCCAAGCTTTTTTATAAATGGTCACAGTTAAGTCTTATTAGTTTCTATATAATATATGCAAGTTGTATAGACAAATCTTCAGCATAAATGCTTCTTAAGTAGAACTGATGTTGAACTTGTAAAAATTTAAAGCAGTTACAGGCTATAGTTCATTACTTTCTTCAGCAGAAAAAGGTCTTGTGCTCTTACTAATTTTCATTATGAGGATAACTAGCTGACTTGCCGTAAAACAAATACCACTTTTAAAAAATCGGACATTATAGGTTGTAGAAAATGTTCTAGAATATAATTCGGCAAGATATAATGATGCTACACTTTACAGAAAGGGTGGGCAATAGGATGTTTTGTACATGTCAGCTTCATTTTATATTTAATAGAATCGGTCGACTTAGAGTATTCATTCCTTCTTTGCAACGTAGGAAAATATTTAAGAATAACGGCTGCTAGAGAAATTGTTTTGAAAACAATTTAATTGTTGTCATAAATAGAAAAAGCTATAAATCTCATCAAATGTTTATTTGTCTATTTATTTCTTGCTTTAAATAGTTTACTGTTTATAGAAACTATTTAGAAAAATCATAATCTACTAGTTTTTAATTAAAAAAAAAAAGCTTTTTTATTTACAAAATGATGTGAAAGTTAAGTGTTGGCTTGTACTATCTCAAACTTGTTGACTTCTTCGATCCTTTATTTTACAAGTACATGTACCTACCTTTTCCGCCGCTGTACAAACGTAGTGGAGAAACCTAAATTTCTGAATAACATAATAAGCATTTAATGAAGGATACCAATTACATAAAACCCCTTGTGTTAATGAGATTAGCAAGTTTAAATGCTACAGACTTACATAATTACTAAATTACTTTGCCGAACAGGTTTATGATTCTCCTGGTGCACATAATTAGATCATATTGAATTTTGATTAGTAATATTAAGGCAACAGATAAAATGGGAAGTTTCTCTAGTTCCATTAATCTATTTTATTGCCAATAAAGCTTCTTGGTAGGACAAATAAATAACTTGTTGACAATCGAAAAATTCGAATTGCTTACAATTAAAACACAGAACCAAAAGATAGTCAGTTTCATAAAATTATATATTTACGTTACAAGACTTCTTGGATTACTTTGGTATTTATTTGTTCTCAACTGTGAACAAAGTTGAAGAGTTTCATTCATACAAAAAATTATTTTCAGTTCAAAACAAATTTAATCTAACAAATTTAATTTGAGTTCTTATCATTTCAAAAGCACCGCTAGTTGTAACTTCTTTATAAACGAACTAAGAGATTAAAAGTTTGAAGTTTTTAAAATATTGCTCATTCGAGAGGATTTAGAGTCCAAAAGCACAGAAAGTTGAATTTAGAATGCAAACTTTATTTTCAGTGTCGGTCGATTTTACTTGTTGCGGTAATGTAATAAGTTGCTTTCCATGATACATACACGACACATCTGCTTAAGAACAAACACAGCAAGCTTTTTGTATCGATATTTAGTTATGAATGTTATGATTATGAAGAAAAGTTACAAGTTACAAAATAACAAAAAGATTTCTTTGATTTATATGTACATATTACGTTTATTTGCAACAGGTTGGTGGAGTATGGTGATTAAGGACCACGTAAGGGTCTTATAACTACAAAATGTTTGAAACCATCATCGCTTGATCGTTCTAGTACCTCACGTCTTTAAATTTGTACTTTTTAATTGTAAGCAGTCAGAATTTCCAGTTCTGTAGTTAGTATTTTCTTGCCGTTCAAAGATTTTTTTGTTAGAAAATAGTTCTACACCAAATTACAAACAACTCTTACGTTTCTATTCTGTAGTCACGTTTAACATTATATGGTTACAATAAACCAAACTCAATATGCTCTAATTATGTGCAACAAGAGAATTATAAACCTCTTCTTATTCGACAAAGTAATTTAGTAATTACGTAAGTCTGTAACATTTAAACCTTCTGATCTCATTAACACAAGAGGTTTATGTAATTGGTAACCTCCATTAAATGCTTATTACATCTACTAGTGTGGTTCACAAGTTCCATTTTGGCTATTTTTTGCCTGACTTCACCAAAAATTATGATCGAGGTGTCATTCGATTCGGAATGGCATTTAGAAACTTTTCGAACATTTCGAAGTCCCGCGCAAAAAAATTGCAAAAGTTATAAACAAATTCGTAAAAAAAGAGAAAAGGGGTTTCGTTTTTTGCAAATATCGCGGAGAATATTGCAAATATCCAAAATCAAAAAAAAAAAAGATTTTTAAAGAGCAGGAAATTTTCTACAACAAAGTCCTAACTCCCGGAATTGTACCATCAATATTTATAATTTTAATTTAGAGGTGAAAATAGGGCTGAAAACGCGTGATCTGGCCGCCGCGCGCACCGCTTAGTTTGCTCTCTTTAACAAAAAAAATTTTTTTTATCTATTAAATATAAATATTAAGGAATAAAAAAATTTAGGTATTATTGGGATACATGAATGAACAATAGTCCATCGGAAAAAAATTTTTCCCACAATTTGTTTATTAGTTATGCTTTTCTCAACTAAAAAAATTTTACCAATTGAAAATTTACATAAAAACCATGATATTTTTTAAACTAAACATCTGAGATTTTTTTCACTTCTTGAACTTATTCTCCAAAGGCTACAGAACAGATCCTCGTTGGAAAAATTAAAAAACTGTCAATCTCCACTTTTTTATAAACAATCAAAAATTGGTAAAATTTCTTTAGTTAACAAAAGCATAACTAATAAACAAATTGTGGAAAAACATTTTTTCCGATGGATTATTGTTTATTCATGTATTCTAATGATACCTGAATTTTTTTATTCCTTAATATTTATATTTAATAGCTAAAAAAAATTTTTTGTTAAAGAGAGCAAACTAAGAGGCGCGCGCGCGGTGGCCAGATCACGCGTTTTTCGCCCTATTTTCACCTCTAAATTAAAATTATAAATATCAGTGGTACAATTCCGGGAGTTAGGATTTTGATGTAGAAAATTTCCTGCTCTTTAAGAATCCTTTTTTTAATTTTGGCTATTTGCAATATTCGCCGAGATATTTGCAAAAAACGAAACTCCTTTTTTCGTTTTTTACGAATTTGTTCATAACTTTTGAAATTTTTTTGCGCGGGACTTCGAAATGTTCGAAAAGTTTCTAAATGCCATTCCGAATCGAATGACACCTCGATCATAATTTTTGGTGAAGACAGGCAAAAAATAGCTAAAATGGAACTTGTGAACTACACTATACTACGTTATTCAGAAAAGGTTTCTTCATGGCGCTGACACAATTTATAAAAGTACAGTGTGTGCCATTTTTGATGTATTTATAGAGTATCTGACTTATTATTAAAAATAGAATGATCCAACGTTTATCACTTATTTCTCTGACAGTGTTGATGCCATTTCTTACTACCATTAGAAAAAGGACCAAAAGAGGTTTTCAATATATGAGGTGAGATTACTTTATGACTAGTGGAGTTGTTTTGTAACAATGTCCTTGAAAATGACACGTTTAAATCTGGCGCGGTTGTTAGGAGCACTGCAGATTTCACAATATTATATTACAATGACATCTAGAGTATACTTGTATATCGGTTAACTTCAAAATGATTACATCCATTTGATAATAAACATCATTACGCACTGCTATTTTAAAAATGCTGCCTTTGGGTTTATGGCAAATGCCGTTTGGTTCCTCACATTTTGTAAATTAATACTCTGATTCTCTATTTAATTTAGTTATAACAAATTAGAAAGGCAGGAGTCACTCTTTGTGGCAGTACGTCTTAAAGTACCTGCCCCAAAGAAATCCTTGGACTATTCTCATTGTATCTATGTAAAGGAAAAGAAATAGAAGAAGCTTTTGAAAATATTAAGAAACCAAAACTATCTCTTAGACATTCTGCAAAACAAATATGGCGTTTCTAAGAATTTCTTCTGATTGAAACAAAAAAAGTCATCCAAGAAAGCCTGACCAACAACAAGTTTTTATCAATCAGGAAGAAAATGCATGTTGGCATTGAGGTTCTAATAACCACATTCGATTTTCCATGTGTGATAAGGACCTATTTGGATTTTCAAGATAACGCTGTTTCCTTGAGTGGTCAAGTAAAGGTGCAAAAAAAAATAGTAAGCGGTAAATTGAAGTTTTTAAGAATAAAGTGCTAAGATATAGCAAAAAAAAACAAAAAGCAGTAACCTAAGAATAACCGCTAGAGGAATTAGGTGTTAAGGATAAACCAAAAAATAATCATACACAGGATGCTCTGCAATTCGAGGGCCATATCAAAGATACATATTCCTAAGGCCATTTTGATTCAAGAAGTTCTAACAGACATGTAGTCTAAATTGGTGCGTTTTGGAGTTATGAATTTTTATTAATTATTATTTATGTTAGTGTATGTTGCAGTGTTCAAATATTTGGAAGTTATAATCGATGACAGATTGAGTTTTAATAAACATTGTGAATTAATTTATAAAAAGATTAGTAAAAAAATTAGGTTTGCTTAATAGGATTTACTGATTTATAACACTATCACACGTCCTCATATACAATATTGTTCTACCTACTGTCGTGTGTTTATTAAGAATCATCATATCAAACAATTGCAATTAGTGAAGAATCGTACTATTAGGATTATACTGCGGCGTAGTAATCGTGCAGATGAGACAAACCAAATTAACCATATAGTACTTTTAAAATAATGGTTTTAGCAATAGCAGACGCAAGATCTTATAGAAGAGAAGAATGCATAGTCCAAAACCATAGGAGATTAATGGAAAATAAAAAAACTGGGAAAACCAGAAGGTCACAAACAACACCAGAGATAAATCGCACGAAGTATCAAAGAATCTTAAAGACGTTAAACAAAAACGATGAATGGAACAACATAAAAACATAATAATCAAAGAATGGAAGAACAAACAATGCCACCAGATAATAAGAGCAAAAAATTAAAACACGAAAACAATTAAGAACAAAATAACTTTATTAAATATAAAGAATATACATTTAACCCTGATTATCAGTACCCAATATAGTCACCGTTTCTGCACACAAGCATATTTAAACGTGTTGGCATTGAGGCGTTTGAAATCTTTCGAAGATGAGCTGGGTTTGCTTGCCACTGTCATCTTCATTATTCCCCAGACATTTTCTATGGGGTTAAGGTGTGGAGACATTGATGGTCATGGCAGAACCTGGATGCTGTTGTCTTCTTTCCATTGTGTGCATTCTTGTGACCGATGCTTAGGGTCGTTGTCTTCTTGCAACTACCACTGTTCAGAATCGGCACCATACATAATACGTGCAGACGACAAGAGTTCCTTCTTGTAAATGTAGCACATGAAGTTGAAATCTAAGTTAAGGTAAGAAGAGTAAGCTTGCCGAACCCGACTTGCGAAAAGCAGCCCCTCGCATGCACTTTGACAGGATGCCTGCTCCTCTTAATAACATATCTCTTTTCTTTCTTTACCCAGAATCTTTTTAACGTTTTTCATTTAGAAGGTTCATTCATCAGTAAAAATAATCCTACTCCAGTCCTGGCTCTGTTGCGTTTGCGCCCACTCATACCGCCGTTGCACATGACGTTCTGTTAGAAGAGGAATCACCTTCGGTGCCTTAGATCTGAACCCAAACTCTTTTAATCTACGGATAACTGTCGCTTTAAATAAATTTAGACCTTTGCGTTTTAAAATTTCTTGCAATTGTGCCACAATTTTGTCTGGATTGGTGTTAAAAACGTGTCTTGTTTTTTGTTGACTTTTCTCCCGGCATCACCTTTTGGAAAATCATTCACATTTCCTGTCTTTTTGTAACGATTAATCTACCGTTTCACAGTCTTTTCACTTACACTTATACTTCGATATCTGGGCTGGTGTCCATTTTGGGCCGAAGCGGTGTTGATATAAAAAGACAATCTCCCATTGTTTTTTCACCGAAATTGACATTCTTTTAAAGTGCACGTGCGTATCACAAGGAACACCTGAGGCGACTAAAGTAATTATTCGTTGTCCTAATTAACAAACCACGTAACTCCAAAAAATACGATTTTGAGATTTTCATGCTAATGCATTCGTTTATGGTTCCTGCACAACTTCACCAAACCTCATAACTCCAAAAAATTTAAATCATCGAACAAAAGGGAAAAACAAACCACGTATATTTTTAGCTGGGAATTTCGTTATTGCAAACCAAGTAACTCCTAGCAGGGGCAGCCTGTTATAATGCAAAAGTGTGCTGTCTGTGCAGTGTTTGGATTTATCTGTGATTACAACATTCTTTTATTGTTTGGAGGCTATATGGCACGTGTTTGAAGGTTGGTAATGCAATATAATATTATTTTAGCATAAAATTATAATGAATATAAAATTTTAAGTTGAAAACTAACCTGTTTGAAAAAGATATGTGATTTACGTGTTTTGTTCACAAAACAAAGTTTTAGGTTAGTTTGCAATTTTTGAGGAGTTACACGTTTTCATTCTATCAACGTTTACTTTTAAAATAATTTACTTAAAATTGTACTTTACTAAGTTTAGTTTAAATTTAGGTAATTTATAAGTTTTATGAGGATTTACTAGCAGAAAAACGTTATTTTTTGTGTACTTCTACTAAACTCAGATGGAGTTACGTTGTGTGCTAATCTGTTCTTTATGAAGTTACGAGGTTTTATTTCAATATGAAACGGTAGATACGGGGTTTATCTACAATTAAAGGTTTTGAATGAAAGACATTCCAGGAGTTAAGTGGTCTGTATTCGTTTTATTAAACTGACCACTAATTACGTTTTTGTTGCTTTTCAGTTCAAAAATGTCTTTGAGAACAAAAAAAAATGCTACAACTAGCAATAATTGCACAATCTGACAAGGGAAATGGTGGATGTTTGCTTTCGCCGCCGGTCAAGAACCAAGATTGTACTGACTGTACTAATTCACCTTCAAAGATTGGCAACGAAGATGTCATTGTTGATGATATTATTTCTACAGCAGACACGTTCATGGTTGATGAAAATGGCTACTTAATTCAAGTATTTCCTGAATCTGAAGCTCAAAATCAAACAGCTGATGTAAATGACTTAAATAATTTAATAATAATAGAGACTGAAAATAATAACAAAAATGTTAATAACACACAACTAGTGGAGGAAGAGGAAGAAGCTGAAAATTTTGATATAAGTCAAGATATAAGTTTTGGAAGTCTCCCTATAAACCTAAACCTTTCAAATACTGAAGCACTTAGTGCTGTTAAAGAATTACATTATGATTGTAACATACTGACGTATACAGACCTTGATTGTAGTTTAATAAGTAAAAGTGTTTACTGTCAAACAGAAAAATCTAATGATTTTATCTCAGAACCATGTGACAAGGGAACAAAGGATGCAACGGAGTTAAGTCAAGAGGTAAACAGTAGACAAGAAATAATTGTGGTAGCTGAAGTTGACAAGGAGAAAAATCAATTACCAGAACCTAGAGTTCTGTAGGATAATAAAATGGCAGAACCTAATCATCAAATCAGTACGACTATTGACGTAGAAACAGCTGATCTAAATGACTTGAATATAATTACAATAGAAACAGAAGAAAATAACAGTGTTAATAACACAGAACCAGTTGAGGTAATTGAAGAAGCTGAAAATCTTGATAAAGATCAAAATATTCTGAAACCCATAAGAAAGAGAAGACATTAAGTAACAGAAGATGATTGGGAAGTTAAAAAAACAAAGATCTTACGTGAACAAGGTAAAGAATACAAAGGGAGAAAGGTTATAGATGGAAAAGTCACGGGATTTGTCTGTAGGCCTAAGAGAACGATCAAAGAAATTACTTGCAAATGTAAAGGTAAAACCTTTCATTGCAAGATATTGACAGAAACAGAAAGACAAAAGATGTTCAATGATTTTTGGAAGTTGAGCTGGAAGGAAAGAAAGATTTTCATAAAGACTATGACACATGTAAATTTTACCCAAAGATCTCGGGATAGGAAAATTGAAAACACTTCACGCCGAAAATTTTCTTTTAAATTCTATTTATATGTAAATAACTTAACAAAGGTCAGAGTATGCAAAAAAACATTACTGGCAGTTTTAGGGATAGAAGAATTGATGGTCAACAAGTGGTTAGAAGACGGAGGGGAAGATCATGTAGAGTTGGAACAAAAAGACGAAACCGACGAGAGAACTGAAAATAAAAGGCAATCGAAGATTACAAAACAACGATATTTAAATGAAAGATTAAATTTATTAAAATAGTTTTTATTGGCATTGCCAAATGTAGAATCACATTATTGTCGAGCATCTTCTCAAAAACTCTATTTGGAGCCTTGTTGGACAATTGGTGCAAGGAAAAAAAAATGCAAGCCACTGCCTTTCTGTACATTCCACAAAACGTTTGAAGATCTGAATTTGTCTTTATACAGACCGAAGAAAGATCAATGTGATATATGTAGAGCATACAAGCTAAAACACATTACTAGTGAAGAATACAAGGATCATTCAAAGAAGAAAACCGCTACTAGGCAAGAAAAAGACAACGATAAAAAAATGAAGAGCATGTTTACACGGTGGATCTTCATAGTCTGTTATTGTGTCCTAAATCAAACGCTTCAGGCATATATTACAGGAGGAAACTTTCGGTCCACAACCTTTGTATGTATAATCTAAAGACAAAAGATGGATTTTTCTACATGTGGAATGAAACAGAAGGCGAATTCACTGCAAATGAGTTTGCAAGCATTGTAAGTCATTGCATTCAATCCCAGTTACCGCTTCGCAACAATGCAAAGAAAATAATAATTTTCAGTGACGGCTGTAACTATCAAAAGAGAAGTTCTATTTTGAGCAATGCCCTGTTACATTTAGCTGTTAAGTACAAGATCTGTATCGAAAGCAAATATCTGAAAAAAGGTCACACTTAAATGGATCTATGCACTCCACCATACAGCGGTATCTAAAACAGAGAGAAGTTCATGTGCCAGCTGATTATGTAGAGATATGCAAAAATGCTAGAAAGCATTCTACACCTTATAAGGTGACTTATTTAGATCATTCATTCTTCAAAAACTATGCAAACCCCACAATGTACAAGTCGATCCGTCCTGGATTGAAGAAAGGTGACGCCAAAGTTACTGACATCCGCTGTTTGAAGTATTCTGACGGCGGAAAAATTTATTACAAACTAAGTTTTGGAGATGAGTTCAAACTATTACCTGCTTGCGAGGATAACGCAAAACAATAGGAAGAAGCTTCAAGAAAATCCAGACGAAAAAGACAGGATCCAAAACCATCATTAAGCCATCCTATAGACAAAATGCAAGCATTTCGTGAAGCAAATTTTCCAAATTTGTACGACAGTAGGTTGAAGATAACGGAAGCAAAGTACAACCATCTGCAAGAATTGAAAAGTATAATACTAAGGGACTACCACTCCTTTTATGACGAGTTGCCATTTTAACGGACTGCTTCAATCCATGAAAAGGCCAAAATTACCATCGTTACATGTATTTTTACTAACATTTTGTTTTATTTGACATTTTTATATGTTTTCAAATATAATATACCGTAATTATCTCATTATTCCAATTTCTAGTATTTTATTTAAAACCTTATACTCACTGTCATACCACTTAACTCCAAATTTAAATTTTTCAAACCACGTATCTTTTATACACATACCGTGTAACTCCTTAACGTAGCTATTTCTAACCTGGTAACTCCATTGTAATTAAGAATATGTTTAATTATATAACAATATGGCCTATATACATCTCAGAATACTTTAAACTTTATTGTTAAGAATAAACAATAATCTATTCACTGTCGAATAAATCAGTTTTTTGTTCCTTCTGTAAAAAGTGGGAAATGTGAGTTACGTGGTTTGTTAATTAAGCCAACGTATTGCTGATCAGCATTATGAACAAGTAAACAGACGCAGCAGGATTAAAGGAGCTTTTATGATCGGTTCAAGATTTGAGAGGGGGTCATTACTTATGATTCAGGCTGTACTTAAAAGAAAATTCAGAAGATACATTAAAAGAATACTAAGACTTAAGAAAGTTATCAAGAGGAATCATTAAAGCAACAAGATGTGAAGCATTTAACAAAAATAGAGGAACTAAAAACTACAAGGAAACAAACCAAACTAGGAAATTTCATAAAAAAGAAGCAAACACAAAATGAAACTTTTTGAACAATCCTTCTATATTCGACAACTAAGAGGGAAAAGCAATAACTGAAATATCGATGACATATTAAAAAGATGAACAGGCAGATGAAACAGAAAACATTAAAGTGCAATGTACAACTGAAAGAGACTGTAGCGTCTCACACCTTTCAAGAAATTTAAAGAACATTGACTTCTACGAATGTGACGGACGCGTGATAAACCTTCACAAAAAAAGGGAAACCTAATAATTCCTTGAAGACATTTTCATAGAAAAAAGAATTTTGCTTTTGTCGATTGATTCCTCTTAAACAATTTACCACAGTATTTCCTTGAAGAATCTTAGGATTATTATCAACTTCTTTGTAAACCTCTGGAAACTACAAATCTGACCCTTCATTATGCACACAGGCACAGATTTTATATAAAAGCTTGTCAGCATTTTACAGACTCTCTCTTAGTGTTTTAATCTCAGCCAAATATCAACTCACATTTGTTACAACTTGTTAACCTGTTTATAAAGTGCTAACAAATAATGGTAATTACCTTATACGTTTATTTATTAATATAAATAACGGTACTAACATTATCATTTTAACCAAGACTACTAACAGTGATATAACATACGTAACATTCGAACTTCTTCATTGGTAACATTAATAACAATACGATAAACATTTGTTACCATGCTCAAGGCAATATAAATTGAGACTCACTGAAGGTAGAACGGTATAGATTATGGAAGAAACTTATATCAATTAAAAAGACATCTGGAAAATTGAAACCATCTCTATGGAATGGAATCCAGCAATAACTAAACCAATACATGAAAAACAAAATAAAAAATGTAATTACTACAGACCAATAACATTACTATACACCATGTACAAAGTGCTATCCACAATAATTTAAAATATATTAAAACCATATTCAGAAATCATTTTAGCCAGTTATCAAAGAGGTTTCAAAGACAATGCATAAACAATAAACACTAAGCATTCAAACTCTGCTATTCAAATGCTACTATGCTATTTGAATTTTGCACCATTTGTGCGTTAAAGTGTTGCCAACAAAAAAAAAACGACAGTGTGACAGCTGATAGTTTAGAGTTATTAAAAATGAAAAAAAGAACAACGCGTTTTCAGGCAATAACAGTTAATGGTTCTCGCTATCGCGACATTATAATCCAGTGTTTTGTGTCTAAATTGCATGATATGGATGTATACGACATGTGCTTTTAACAAGACGGTGCCACATGCCATACAGCCGGAGAAACAATTCAATTACTGCATGAGTCATTTCCTGGTCGTGTAATTCCCCGTTTTGGTGATCAGAATTGGCCGCCTAGATCATGAGATTTAACGCCCCTGGACTTTTTTCTTTGGAGTTTTTTGAAGTCTAAGGTTTATGCCAACACGCCTGCAACCACCCACGCCTTGAAGGAGGAAATTGAGCGCTGTATCAACGAAATTCAGCCACATTTATGCAAAACAGTCATGGAAAATTTCGATAAAAGAGTTTGTATGTGCCTGCAAAGCCGTGGAGACCATTCATCCGATATGCTATTCCATACATAACCCTATACTGTATACTTTATGAATCAATAAAAAATTTACTATTTTTAATTAAAAACCTGTGTTTTCTATCAAAATTACTTCTTGTGTGAATTTTGGGACACCCTTTATTATTCATAGATTTTGAAAAAACGTTTAATGATATCAAACGTAACGAAGCCTTAGGCAGGTGTCAGACAAAAATTTTGCGTCGACGTCATCGACCGACCAAAATTTTAAACACGTGGTTTTGAATATACTCAGGCACACAGCACCGACCGGCATTGACCGATATCGACTGTCCACGATCGACATGTTTGAAATTTAGAACTTGTCGGAAATTCAAGCGGTTGGTCGACGGTGGTCGGTAAAAGTTAGGTTAGATTTGTTTGTAAAATGGATGGATGGACACTCGAGGAGGTTGATCAACTCATTGGTATTGTTAGAAGTAATGCAGTTTTGTATGATCAAAGCTTAGCAGGCTATTCTAATTGTAATACAATAGATTTAGCATTGCGATCTGTATCACTGAAATTTAGTAACAAAAGCGGTAAGTATTTAATCTATTGTACTAAATTATATAGTACTTATATCTTACAGAATTTGAAGTCAATAAATTGACAAATTACAATAATAAAACACACTTGTTCCACTTATTACCTTTGTTAGCAGTTAGTCAAATATTTTAATTTACATTTAGTCGATGAAAAAAAATTTTAAAGTTGATTATTAAATAACCGGGCAATTTGTATTAATAATACAAAACAATTCTCTATAAATTATGTTTATATTTTGTTGTCGTAAGTTACAAATGACAAAATGAGTGGTAATTACGGTGATTTGGAGTTGTATGAATATTGTAGATACCAGATTTATGTAAGTAACAAAAGTATTACTCTATAAATTATTACTATGTTTAATACAAAATTACGAAATCGACTGAATTGATTGATTTTAGATGTCAATGTACCGAAGTACGAAAATAAACTGACCCCTAATAAAATTTTTAAAATAGTTTTGAAAAGGTCTTTTGTATGTCTGGAGGTATCAAATAAAAATGCAAGGCTAATTGATACTTTTTATTGTACGGTCTTTTGAGGCTCTGGCCTTTTAGGTAAATTACGTTATATGCTTGAGTTTTATAATATTTATAAATTATGTCGAACGAAAGATGACATGCATTTAGTAAAAGTCACGTAATAGCTATAAAATATGACTGTAGAAAAATGTGCCACACAAACTTCATATAATACAAAGGCGCATCCGTTGGACCCACCTTGCCAGGTAATGTAACTTAAATACGTTGCCCGGATAAGGGTTAAATAAATAAAGTGAAATGCATTATTGTTGTAATGTATTAACATGTAGTTCCACAAAGTAAGTGCGAATAAAATAAATAATAAATCAGCACTTGAGTGGAAAACTGTTTTGATTTATTGACTTTGAATATGCATGTCTTCCATTTTAGTTTAATTTAGAAATGATCGCATTGGTATTTAAAACACTTTAACTTGTAGATAAAGATTGTTCTAAAAAATGGCAGCTTCTTCGGGCTGGATTTCGTAAAAGACATCACGAATATCTGCCTACTGGATCCGACTCTGCTTCCAAAAAGAAAAAGTGGGTATATTTCGATGCACTGTCATTTCTGGATGTTTACATGGCTGAAAGACCTACAGAGACAAATGCGCCGGAACCAAGTATTGGAAACAGTGATAACGAAGATGTAGTGACTCTGGTAGATATCGAGAATATGCCTTCTGGGCCACCTTCCAGTAGCAGTATAAGTACCCACGTTGGTTTATTCACCGTTGGAGAGGATGGGATTTTAGAAGCAGAAGACGCAGACCCTACTTCTTCCAGCGTTAATAATAATACAACTACTAGTTGCAGCAGAAAAAGGGGCAAGAAAAAATCAAACTTATCTAACGAAGTAGACGAAACGTTTACGCAATATTTGAAATCTAAAATGGAAAAACATCCCCGTGAAAAGAGTGCCATGAGACTATTTTCTGAATCAATTGTAGCGGAAGTAAACGAGTTAGAAAGATGTGATCAAATGGAGTTGCGATTAATGATTTTGAATTTCATCAAAGAAAAAATGACTAAGTAGGCAGTAATTAAAACATTTTTTATTATCATTTATTTTATTTACATAGATATGTGTGTATATATAATTATATAGGGTGATTCTTGTAAAACGCGCCTCTCAAAATCTTCAAATGCAACCCAGCATAGTACACGTATCCAAACTTACTAAAAATATCTGCGCGTCTTATGTGAATCACACTGTATACATAAACAGTATTATTAAAAGATTGATTAAAACTAGTTGTTGTTATTATCTCCAGTATTGTATGCAAAAAAATTCATAAAACATTATCGGATATATCTTGCTCTCGTTGTGGATTGGTTAACATTACTGTCATTATGTTGAAGCGTTTCAAAATACGGTCTAATATTTAAAGAAGCAGATTCAACATCTAAACTTTCGCTGTCTATGTTTCTTACAAAATTATGTAAAACACAAGCTGTTTTTATTATTTTGTCAACTTTTTCTGGCGCTACCGCTATAGAAGTTTCAAAAATTCTAAATTTTGCTACCAATATTCCGAAGCTACATTTCACCATTTGACGAGCAGCAGATATCCTTTGATTAAAAATACGTTTGTTGTCGTCCAATTGTCTCCTTGGAAATGGCTTCATAATATTTTCAGTCAAACGGAATGCTTCATCAGGTACAATGACAAATGGAAGTGGTTCTCCACCTTCCACCAACGGACGATCATCTGGTAATTGCAATTCTTTGTTTTTCAAAAATTTTCCAAACTTGGAATTTTCAAAAACCCCCCCATCACTACTTCTTCCGTATGCTCCAACATCTATTACAGAAAATTTATAATCGTCAACCAGTGCTAATAATACAGTAGAGTGGTAAGATTTATAATTATAAAATAATGATCCTCCATGTGCTGGTTTGCGTATACGAACATGTTTGCCGTCCAAAGCACCCATACAGTTTGGAAATTTATTTTTTTTTTTGCATAACCATCAGCGATTCTTGTGAAATCTTTTTTTTCCGGAAATTTCAAAAACTTCTTGTTAAGAGCCTCGTAAATAATAAATAACATTTCATCCACCATTATACCTATTTCATTGTGACTAATACAAAATCGATAAGATGCTGAAGAAAATGATTCAACAGTTGCTAAATATCTAATCAAAAATTAAAAAATCGATAAGGACGAGAAACTTGGAATCGGCAATATTTTACTTACCGTAGAGTTACAGCTAATCTTTCTTCAAAACAAATAGTTTTACGATAATTAGTATGACCAGCATGAAATAATGGTTTAACATATTCATATAACTTGTTAAAGCAATGTTCTGTCATTCTGTAATAATTTCGAAATTTCATAGGATCCCGCAGTAAAATATTATGAAGTTTCCGGTATTCACCATTATCATTCCTATTAAGAAATAATTCCCTAACCCATACATTACGTTTTTGGTAACATTTCTTTTTCCACATATAATACAACATCACCGTACCTTCCTTTGAATCCGACGAAGACATTTTTGTAAATACGTATGAAAACGACAATCACGTGTTATACTGCTCACTACCGTGGCGGTCGTTTCTGTTTGACACCGATTTTTAAAAACGGTCGGTCGGTATTGGTCGATAGCGGTTGGTCGCTGACGGTCGAAAGTCTGTCTGACACCCGCCTTAAAAAGAATAGGCAACATGAATATACCAAGAAAGCTAATCACACAAATTGATGTCAAATAATACGAAAGCCCAAGTTAAAATTCAAAACAAATTAAATGACCTTTAGACAGAAATATAAAAGTAAGACAAGGGAATGCCTAGTTTACGTTTATCTTTGATATACTGATATTAGAATATGCCATCGAATCATTCCAAACTAAAGTAGATATCATAACAAAGCAAACCAAATTAGCTACATACTAATCACAGCTAGAACCATGCCAGTGCTTAACGAAGTATTTAACAAAATAGAAAAATAAGACTAGAAATAAATGAAAAAACCAAGCCTATGAAATTAGGGAGAATAAATAAGACATAAAGAGGAAACACGTAAAAATTGATAGAACATAGATTTGAGATAGTAGACAAATATGACTACTAAGGAAGTATTATAAACTGAGGCGGAGATGTACAACAAAAATTTAAAGACATAATAAAAAATCAAAAAATATTACAAGAACTACGAAAATAAGAATTTATGAAACTAAATCTAAGCCTGCCAGCACGTATACTTGCGAAATTTGAAACCTCACTAAAACAAAGGAAAACTTCCTGAAAATTCTTGAGAGAAAAGTACCAAAAAAGATATTTGAGACAACACACTTAGATGACAGCACCTGGAGGAGAAAACAATTTAGAACTAGAAAAATCAAATAAAGAAAAGAACATTGCGAAAAATTCTAAAAGATAAAGGCTTCAACAGCTTGGACATGGACCTACTAAACGCATGCAGCAAAATAATAACACAAAAAGGTAACAGGTACTAAAACAAAAGGGAAACCAAGAATCAAACTGACCAATAAAATGCTTGAAGCTATAAACAAGATAGGAACTAAAAGCTGGAACTAGTTGGTGACTAGTTGTCAGACTTAAGAATAAAGCTGCCGAGTAAACCACGACCACCTAGAGTTATAGATCTGAAGAAGCAGCAGAAGAAAAATAATAAGAATGGCAGCTTTTTAGTTTTCTATTCTATGTGTATTCCCAAGATAAAACTGTCAAATACTTCAAAAAATTCTTTTGTGCCCGATTGGGCGAAATCGTTTCTAAATTGCCATCCGCAACTATCCCGGAAAATTGTACAGAATATACCGCATTATACTTATTTTTGATGACTCAGGATTATCAAAAGTACGCAGTAAGGAAGAAAGAAAGTATCTACACTTCTCTAATTTGCAAGATTAGTAATGATGTCGAACTCCTGAAGGTCACAAGGTTTGTATAGAAAAATGTTGTTCTGTTATAGTTTTTATACAGAAGGAAAATTAAAAATTAATTAATTAATTATGTAATTAATCTAGCTATTGTTTTAAGTAGTTATTAGTATTATCTACTTTAAGTTAATTATTATAATATATTTACTAATAATATTATTGATTTATTAATAGTTTAAGTTTTATATATTGTATAATATTGTAATTTAAGATTCCTGAATAAATTAGCCAAAATAAATATTTCGATTAAATGTAGTAAAAACAAGTAGTTACCGCGGAGTATCTAAATTGTAAGCGTACTGGAATTTATCCTAACCTCACGTTTTTATCATTGAGTGGGTACAATACTTATTTTTTAATTAATTTTTATGTATTACCTATTACCACAATTAAATCATAAATTAAAGGTTTCTCCCATGCAAAAACTAAAGCAGATCAACACTGTATACAAACCCGCGACCTTCAGGCATCACACTAATTTCGCAAATTGTGTAAATTGACAATTCGGAAGGTCAATAATTAGGTTTACTCTACGTTAATTAAAAATCGCAGAAACTATAGAGTACGTGGACAAGAATTTTCCTAAATTGACTAACTGTAAGTTAGGATAGTTTGATCATAAAATATTTTGACGGTTGGTTCTAAAGTTTCCTACTTTTAGTTTTGAAACGACACGAAGCACGAGCGCAATTATAAAACACAAGTTGAATTCAGACTTGAATGTGAAAGTTGTTCAGGAGTGTGAAACAGATAATGTTTCTTTATTTACTTCAGCCGTTAGATGTGGCTCTTGGCTCATGAAAGAAAAATGGCGGAGAATGTTAAGTGTTTGAGAGGAGACTGTATCTAAAGATGTATTTTCTCATCTCTTAAAACAGTTGATGGAAAAATTAGAACAGAGGACAGCAGAAGTATCTGAGTAATATACAATAGAAGACTCGTCTTTTCTTATTTGACATGCCTTAATAATTTTTTAATCTGAATCAATCTTTTTTTATAACCCGAAAATAGCCTGTAAAAATCTCTTTTCCTCGATTTATAGGTTAAAGTCAAACATAAAGATTTGGAAATAAGCAATTAAACTAAGGCATAATTAAAATCGCTTTATCACAAAACAATTTCAAAAGCAACACAATATACATTTAATAATATATTTCGGGTACCGTGTAATATTACCTTTATCCAGGTACTATTATGTACCATATGTAACTAATCCGATTCATACAAGGTATATAAATAAAAGCTATAATTATAAAGTTGTTATTATTGTCCACGATCGTTTGATGACACAATTAGTTTTATTTCCTATCATATATTACCAGATAACAATTGAAACAAAAATTTCACAACCAAAAATTAAATTATTCTTCAAACACTTTAAAAAGTTAGCGTCCATAAAATGTTGGCAATATTACAACACTTCCCGTCGTTAAATGGTTACTGCAATCTATTTATCTGTATATGAAACGCTAATTTATTTAGAACAGGGTAAGTATTTTGCCATAATTTTCACATTCGTATTCATATAACAGCTAATAAGGCGAAAGTATCATAATCACAGGAAGCAACAGTACTTGATTTAAAATTAATAAAACGCAGACGTTGAACTTTGTTCTACATTTTTTTACGTTTCTATTTCTAACAAACATTAAATTTTTTTATAATACACCTGCTATCTACTTATATCCAACTTACAATTTGCAAACTTCAAACTAGAATTATATAATATACCTACAATAAGCTATCTAAATGTAACTTCAAAATATTCGGGTAGGTCTTTAAACCACTAGAGATTCCCGTGTTGTATTGATCTTGTATAGCACACATTCCCGAGAGTTCGGTTTTACATTTTATCAAATATTTACCAGTACGATATTCTGCTATCTCTGTAATGATGCATGTATGTCGATTGGCGCTTTAGGAATTCCAGATTCCTTCTGAAATATCAAGATATTGGAATAGACGTATTCACTATAACTAATTCTGATATTACGATACGTTTCATATAAATATAAATTCTATATTGATGAGTTCTAAAGTTGGCTGTGTAAGCACTTAAATATAGAATGGTTTATTCGATAAGCATTTGATGTGGCTGATGTGAGTACTAGCAAGGGATAAATACAGCTACTTAAGTTTACCTTTATGTAAAAAGAGTTTTTAATGTATTTAATGTTCGTTATCTATCTCATCATTTAATAATTGTATTTTTGTTTCAGGTAAGTCGCTGTTATTTATAAATTGTGGTAAGTTAAACCTGCATGATATAATTAAATACTCCTACTTACTATCAAAAACGATTAAAATTAAAGAAGATTTTAAGTACTACCGCTAAAAAATAAAATCATCTTTAGTGTTTGCGTATGTGACTTTTAGAGATTAACTTTCTAAAGTTTAAATTAGATTTATTCAGAACTTATGAAGTTATGGCGCTATTAATGTCAACAAAGAAATTTAGTTTCGAATTTTCTGCTTCTATATGTCGAATTTCGAGACGTTTTTGAGACAAGAATATACAGTCAAGTTGAAAAAATGTACTTGGCCTTCAAAGGTAGCTAACCTATTTTCTCCTGATTTTCAAAATTTACATAGAATGTTGTTCACTGCTTTAAAAAATCTTGCTGTTATACTGATAAGTATCTCTATGACGAATTAAATGTTTTAATTAAAAATATGAATATCAATTCCAAAAAAGGAGAAATCTTCTTTCTACACAAAATATTTTTATCGCGTTTTATAAATCAAAGTTTACTATCATAACTAATTTCAATTTCTTCAACTTCTACAGCAAAACCCAAAACGCACTTTTAAACTTCTTAGCATTCTAATATAAAATTGTAAAATCAAAGAGTTGGAAAGAAGACTAGATATTACTTCTATCGAAAGTATGATCAACAGTTATTTTCAATTTAGAGGCGCCCAAGAAAACCGAAAGGCACGTATTGAAATAAACGAATTCACAAGTAATAATATTTCCTGCGACGATCCAATAGACACGACCTCAAAATAAAATTGTTTACAGAACAATTTATTAAATCAACTTATTTTGAACTAAAGAATACGCTGAAAATGTCTACATTCTTCTTCAATACAGAGTCCAACACGTCTCTTCATGTTATCAAAGACGTTTCGTAAAAGGTGAGAATTATTTTATCGCATTCTTCTGCAATGCTTCCTTGTAAATCTTCCAGAGTATGTATGTACCGGTGTCTTGAAAATTGTATTTTTTTAACAACCGAAACTGAAAGCAAGAGAGAACTTTGGTAAATCTTGGGAGGCTAGTCTTTCTGTAATAAATCCTGCTAGATACAATGAAGTTAGTCAGTTCAGTTGTCTTATTATTTTATTATTTTCTAAAGAATCAAGGTTTGTTTTGTTTCTTTTTAATTGTTTCATAATCTTTTGACATTGTGAATTATGTAATTGAAATAATAAACAAAAATTCTAATTTTGCGTTTTAATAAATAAAAAGGTGACCAAACTATTATTTATTTTCAATCTAGTCATTACATTTTTGGCGACCGTGACAGGACATAAGAAAAATATATATCTGTGATTACAATTGAAAATTAATATTTAGGTATATATATATATATATATATATAAGAAGATGACAAGCGCACTAATAGAAAAATTAAAAAGAAGTAGAAAAGCAGCACGAGCTGCATTTACAAGAGCTTTAACGGCGTTTAATGAAGAAATACGTCAAGAAGAACCCATTATTAAAGAGGTACAAGTGACTTTTCAAATATTGGAGGCTAGATCTTTTGAGTTGGATGCTTTAAATACAAAAATTTGTGAGGTTATGGTAGAATTAACTGCTGAGAAAGAAGATCATGAAAGAATAATGGATGATGAATATGAAGTAGCTGCTGAATACACAAGTCAACCATAGCAAACACCACAAATTTATCAACAAATAACGACTGGCGATAATCCGGATTCTAAAAGAAGATTTAAGTTACCGAAAATTGAATTGAAAAAATTTGGTGGAGATTTAAAAGTTTGGTTACAATTTTGGAGCCAATTTAAAAATATTCACGAAGATAAAAGCATCACTACAGAAGATAAGTTTTAATATTTAATTCAAGCGATGATTCCGAATTCAAGAGCGGCAGATTTAGTAAATAGTTTTCCTCCAACGCACAGTGTAAGATTTCGCGAATCTAGCGGGACAAAATTACGTAAACAATGGAAAGTCATAATTGTAATCAGAATTTATTTACAACACTTAGATTGGTCTTGTAGTGCACATAAAAACATATTATCTTACATGATACATTTTATATTGTTACTCGGTGTCATCAGAACTATCAAAAAATAAGTCACTGTCGTTTTCTTGTGTTTCTTCTTCATCAGAACTATGAAAAACGAGTCATTATCGTTTTCTTGTGTTTCGTCTTCGGTTGTTGCTTGAATATTTGGCAGCTGTATCAATTTTAAGACTGCAGGATGAATAGCTGTTGCACTGCAGTTGTTTCGGGGTCTTAATGAAGTGATCATTGGATCTGAGCTTATTAAAAGATTATGTAACAGGTCTTCATTTGTTTTGATTCTAGATATCTTTCTGGCGCGTTCTAACCGAAATTCTCTAAATTCTTTGTGACTTAAAGATCGCTCTGTAAGCAGTGATTGCACCTTTTGCCTTTTTGTTTTCGGTCCACTCGAACTAAATGTTTTCTGTGGTCGACCAACTTTTTTGTCATTCCCACTAGCACTACTACTTACTGAATCAAGACTGTTGATTGTGATTGTAGTATCCAACCAATGTTCATATTTCTTCAAGAACACATTTTTATTGCGATGACAAGTTTTCCATCTTTGATTAAACCCAGTAATAAATAAATGAATTAGCCGGCTAAGTTCTTCTAGCATAATAGGTGAACAATGATGTAGTTTAAATTTGGTTTGAAGACACTGTATAAGTATATTTTCCGAATTAGACGAAGATGATCGCGATTCAGTATCGTCATTCTTGAATATTTCGTATAATTCTCGTTTTGAAACTATCATGACGGTACCTACAAAAAGAACTCATGTACCACATAAACGCATTTACTTGCATTTAAAATATTTTTTTTTGATATGTATATGAATATAAGATCACAAGAAAAAAACAAACATTACATACAAACTCGTACAAAAATCTTGGCAGTCTATTTCAGTCAACATATAAATAAAATATCTATGTATTTCATCTGTAGTTTTATGTGGTACTATGTAAGTTATAAAAACATTTAAACACATATTTTAATACAAAAATGTAAAGTACATACCATGATGTGAACGTTCCAATTAATATAAACAAATATATACACAATATGTAATTAGCTAAGACTTAATTTAAAAATCCATCGCGTCTGCTCAAGCGCCTTCTTGAACTGGACAGGAAGAAACTTGTTTTTCAAGGGTTATCGATGACAAGGCACGGAACTTAGACCTGAAATACTTTGTCATTGGCCAATACACTTGATCAGTTATAATTCTGAAAGGTTGTAAGTAAATATACTGGAAGTTGCTCTTTTGATTTTTGTCTTACTAGATTAGATAAATATTACACAGTGCAACGAGTCAAAACTATGATAAAGTTATCAACAGTTTAAAAAATCGTTTTGGTAAAGATGAGTTGTTAGTTGAAGTATATGTAAGAGAGTTGTTAACATTAGTAACCAGTAAGGCTATAAAGTCAAATGAACAAATTCCATTGTCAAAAATTTATGATAAATTAGAAGCTCAATTACGTGCTTTAGAATCACTGGGTGTTACAAAAGATAAATGTGCTGCTATGTTATATCCGTTAGTTGAATCATCATTACCAGAACAGTTAATACGAACGTGGCAAAGACAAGCAACAGCAATTAAAAGCGATAATATTAAAGAATGGTTAACTAAGTTACAATCTGAAGTTGAAAATGAAGACTACGAATGGCTGTCAATAGATTTACTTTGAATGACAATAAACCATCATGTAACAATAATAATAAATTAGGAAAAAAGAATATAAGATCGATAAATGAAGTTAATATCCCAACAGCTACTGGACTGTTGACAAGAGAATTTAAGATTGTCAATCAAAGTACTAAAAATTATCTATGTATATTTTGCAGAGAAGAACATCGTAGTTCGAGATGTGCAAAAGCTAAGCAAATGCCACTGGAAGAAAAGTGGAGCATCGTTAAAGAAAGAAATTGTTGCTTTAATTGTCTGATACCAGGTCACAACACTCAAGCATGTAAATTTAATTCCAAATGTCAATGGTGTGGAAAGAAACATTCCATATTATTGTGTCGAGAAATATTGAATAAAGATAAATCATTAAGGGAAACAACTTCAGAAGATTTAAACAAATACAATAAAGAAGCTAGTCTAGCAAATGCATCGTTGATACCAGAAGTTTGTCTTCAAACAATACGTGTAATATTGAAGAATGATAATAAAGAGCGCGTAGTAAGAGCAATAATGGACAATGGATCGCAACGATCATATACTTCAAAGCAAGCAGCAGAAGAAATGGAATATCAACTACATTGTGAAAATCAAGTTGTACATTTGCTGTTTGGTGGGACGAGTACAAAGCCACAGAATCATCGAGGCTATTTAATACATCTAAAAAGTTTAGATAATGAGTATGCTTGTAATTTTATGGCATTTAATCAAGATATAATTCCCAGTATCAACAATGGACCATGGGTTCATGAATTAGTAAAAAGGAATATCATACTAACAGATGTGGGTCAAAGTACCGATCCTATTAAAGTGCTAATCGGTGCAGATGCAATAGATAAATTAATGACTGGAAAATTACATAACCTAGAATGTGGAATGACAGCAGTTGAGACGAAGTTAGGTTGGACGTTAATGGGCCAGAAGCCAACTGAAGAAAATTCTAAGAATGATGCTACGTTAATAGCAACATCAATGTTTGTACAAGAACCTGATATATCAAATTTATGGAGTTTGGATGTCATGGGAATCACTGATCCGGTTGAAACAAAGTCAAGAGAAAGAGCTCAAAAAGAGATTTGTGAGCGATTTCGACAAGCAGTAACAATTAACGAAAATAAACGATATGAAATATGTCTTCCATGGAAAGAAAATCACCCTAATATTGAAACAAATAAAGAAATAGCTCAAAAAATATTACTTACTACAACAGAAGAATTAAAACGACAAGGACTTTATGAAGAATATGATCAAGTATTAATGAAATGGTTCAAAGAAGGCATAATCGAGAAGGTTGAAGAAGAAAACTTATGGGGTCATTATCTTCCTCATCAGCATGTGTTGAAAGAAAATAGTACGACAAGATTGAGACCAGTATTTGACGCTTCAGCAAAATCTAAGAATGGAGTATCTTTAAATCAATGTTTAGAAACAGGTCCTAATTTGATTGAATTAATTCCATCAATACTTTTATGTTTCGGACAAAAGGAGATTGGAGTTATTTCTGATATTGAAAAGGCATTTCTACAAATTAGTATTACTCCAAGAGATTGTAATGTCCTAAGATTTTTTAGGTGGAATAAAAATAATATTATTGAAATTTATCGTCATACAAGAGTGGTATTTGGAGAAACTAGTAGTCTTTTTATATTGGCTGCCATTATCAAATTACATTTAGAGCGTATAGCAGAAAAAGATCAATTCATACACATGTCAGATACCATAAAAAAATTATTTTCATCCTTTTATGTTGATAATTGTGTAACTAGTGTAGATTCCGTAGAAGAATTATACCAATTTAAAGAAGAATCGAAGATTTTAATGACAGAGTGTGGTTTTAATTTACTAGGGTGGGAGTACACTTATTGTGAAGAACCTCATCAATTAACATCAGTTCTTGGACTCATATGGGACAGAAAAGAAGATGTATTAATGCAAAAATGTTAAAAATTTTCAAAAATAATAAAAGAAAAAATAACTAAAAGAATTATTTTAACAATCAGTCATAAAATATTTGATCCGATTGGTTTTGCTTGTCCAGTACTGCTATATCCCAAATTACTGTTACAGACAATTAACACTTTAGAATGGGATACTGAAGTTCCTCAAAAAGTTGAACAAGAATTCAGAAAGTGGTATTATCAATTACATTCATTGAAAGAAGTAAAAATTCCACCTTGGATCTCTAATAGTTATAGAGCAGATAATAAGATTTCATTTCATGTATTTGTAGACGCTGGCCAAGTAGCCTATGCTTCAGTAATTTGTATGAGAACACAGTCTCTAACGGATACAAAAATACAATTAATCGCTGCTAAATCCAGAGTAACTCCAAATAAAAAAATGACTATCTCTCGATTAGAACTTCTTGCGGCAACGATTGGTGCTAGACTCATGAAATCTATACTTGAAACTATGGAGAATAATCAACCAGAAGTTTATTTTTGGAGTGATTCAACGACAGTTTTAACATGGATACAACGATAAAGTCAATGGGCAACGTTTGTCTGGAATCGTGTACAAGAAATTTGTAAAGTAACGAATGTCGAATGTTGGAGATACGTACCAGGCTTTTTAAATCCAGCTGATCTTCCTTCTAGAGGTTGTACAACGAAACAATTAATTGAATCAAAATGGTGGGAGGGACCAGATTGGTTGTATATCTCTGCAAAATGGCCTACAAGTGAATATTACATTAATAATGAAGAAATAAATAGTGAACTAAAGAAATCAGCAAGTAAGAAATCCGAAGAAAATATTAATTTAAATAACTTTTGTCAAAACAATGACGTGAGAGAAGACAATTCATCTAATAAAAATAATGATGAATGGCATTTAAGGTATTTTTCACGATATACCAAACTCGTAAGAATATTTGGTTGGATAAAAAGGTTTATTCATAATGCTCAAGTTAATGTTAAATTAAGAAAACGAGGAGAACTTTCCGCAAGAGAATTTTGTGAAGCTGAAAAGACTGTGTTACGATTTGTACAAGAGGAGTCTTTTTCTGGAGATCAAGATTCACGTATCAAAGATTTTAGAGCGCATACTGACAGAGATAATTTAATAAGAATAAAGACATTAATAACTCAACGAGATGATGATATCAATTTTCGTGAACCAGTCGTGTTAAATCCAAAACATCCAGTAGTTATGAGTTTGATAAGTCACTGTCATGAGAAATTACAACATATAGGAGTACAAACAGTAGAGAAAAATTTTGGATTCTTCAAGATAGAAAATCCGTTCGGATGATAGTAAACAAATGTATTACTTGTAAGAGATATAAAGCTTCACATGTAAATGCCGAACCAGTAGCATTACCAAAAAATAGAGTTGGAAATGCAGTACCGTCTGAAATATCAGGTGTTGATTTCGCTGGTCCTGTTTATCTGAAAGAAAATCAATGTTTATTTACTTGTGCTGTTTATCGAGCAGTTCATTTGGAACTCGTAACATCGCTGTCTGCAGATGCATTCCTAGAAGTACTAAGACGTTCTATTGCTCGTAGAGGTAGGCCTACAATAATATACAGTGATATGGTACAAATTTTACAGGTGCAAGAAATTGTTAATGTAAAGTTAATTGGAATAAAATTAGAAAGTATAGTTCAGTTCAGAAAATAGAATGGTGTTTTAGTCCCCCTTCAGCAGCATGGTAGGGTGGTTGGTGGGAAAGGTTGGTACGTGTAATGAAAGAATCACTACGAAAAGTACTCAAGAAATCAAGCCTAACATATGAAGAGATGTGTACCACTCTGTGTGATTGTGAAGCAATAATTAATTGAAGACCAATAACTTATCAATCAGATAGTATTAATGAACCGAGACCATTATCACCGGCAATGTTCTTACTAGAAACTAAAAGTGTAGAAGTACCTGATTTATATTGTGTTGAAACAATTGATTTAAAAAAAGGTTTAAATACCGGCAAAATTTAAGAGATGATTTACGTCGACGTTTCCGAAGTGAATATCTTGGACAATTATCAAGAAAACAACCATGTTTGACTTGTAAGTCAACATTACGAGTAGGTGAAATTGTTCTCGTGGGAAATGATAATCAAAAGCGTTTAGACTGGCCTCTAGCTAAAATTATAGAAAAAATAACTGGTAAGGATGGTGAGATACGAGTCGTCAGACTTAAAACTGCTAATGGAGAACTTGTTCGACCCGTACAACGAATTTATCAGTTGGAAATAAATTCACCGATTGAACAGAAGATTACGAAAGAAAATAAACAAGAAAATTTTGATCCGCTTGATATAACTGAGGTAACGTTATCAAAGGAGAATGAAAATGAGGAATGTCAATTAGTAAAGAAACCATCAGTAGTCACAAGATATGGACGACAAGTAAAAATACCAAAAAGGCTAGGTTTGAATGATTAACTCGTGTTGTAATTGAGTATGATTTTGAGTTAAACTAACTCAAAGGTGACAGGATGTAATGAATCCTGCTAGATACAATGAAGTTAGTCGGTTCAGTTGTCTTATTATTTTATTATTTTCTAAAAAATCAAGTTTCGTTTTGTTTCTTTCAGTTGTTTAACAATCTTTTGACATTGTGAATTGTGTAATTGAAATAATAATCAAAAATTCTAAATTTGCGTTTTAATAAATAAAAAGGTGACCAAACTATTATTTATTTTCAATCTAGTCATTACACTTTCGTAATAGAATTGTCTCAAGAATTCCAAAATGATTCGAGCTATGTATAGTCGAACTTTGTTCTACTGAAAATAGTCGTGCTGTAGTTCATCATTGTGCAATCGATCAATAAACGATTGTAATGTTATTATGATATCTTTAAGCATTGATGAAATCTTCAAAAAAGTTGGGACCGATTACTATTGTCCTTCTTGAAAGAGTCACCTAAACATTTATCTTAGAGAAATGCAAGGGAGTTTCTCTGATAAAGTTAGGATTGTCAGTATTTCACATTCTCACTACTAGTGACCATGACTCATTCGAGAAGAACGTCAAATCTAAAGTGTTATAATCAAGATTGTCCTGAAGTTCGTCTGCTACTACACGTATTTATAGTTTTACTCTGTGATGCTTTACTATCCCTCATAAGGTTGACCTTTTTTTTCTTACGTTGAAGACTGCGTGGGGTACATCAGTACCTCATATGTCAATACTTGACATTGATTGAGAGAGAAGTTGTTATATAGTATTTGTTAATTAAAATATAAAATGCAAAAAATCAACAAAAGTCTCATTTAGAACTTTATTATAAACACAACTAATGTAATAATACAAAAAGTTAATATTTTGTAGCACTGAATGTACGAGACAAATAAACTTATTGCATCTATTGCATTTGTCCTTCTTTTTTGGGCATAGATAACATTGGCCTGTTGACGCTTATTCTTTGTCCATATCTGGAATGTTAGTTCCAGGTCGTTCAGGGATGGCCATTTCTATATACTTCTTGATTGGGGCTTGTATAGACTTAAATCTGTACCGACGAATAATATTTTCTCTAGCTAGATCTTTTCCTAGATCTAAAAAAAATTTTGTTCGGGCGTCCACTATTATATTCTTTATTTACAAGACTCCATAATTTAAAACCATTTGTAGCAGCTATAACAAGTAAATGGCAAAAAACAACAAAAAGCCATCTAATTGTTTTTTGTTGTGCCATTTGATCCCCTACATCTACAGTCCCTTTCGTTGCATTATAATGCAGACTAATGTCGGGTTTGTATTCATTTTCTTCTTCACTGATCTTGTCACCATAATGCTCACTTGAAAGTAGAATGACTGATCTGTTTTGCTTATGTGTGTAAGACAGCATAGTTCGGTTTATTTTAAAAGCAAACAATGCCAAATGTTGAGGTTTAGATTTTAATGGAAGAAGTTCTTCTGGTATGAAACTCTTATTTTTTCGAATCGTACAGTAAGTCGATCTTTTCTCTCAAAGTTTATACACCAAACTTAGACTTGTAAAAACGTTATCCGCGGTGATACCATATCCTCCATGCAAATGACCAACCATATCAACAACGACCATCTCTCCTTGTTTTTTTCTCGGCTACATTATTTAGCTTACCTAAAATACAATATCAGATTAGTAATACTCTAAATAACTACAACGAAGCAAAGTTTACCAAGATATAACTGCATATGTGATTTGTAGGTTGTGTCGCAATCCCCAAGAGTCCAGATTTTTAATCCATATTTCGCTGGTTTATTTTTCATGTAAACTGTGAATGGAGCCCTACCCTTAAAGAGGACCAGCTGTTCATCCACACAAAGATGTGATCCGGGATTAAATTCTTTTTTGAAATTTCACATAAATTGTTCTTATGGAAGCCATTTTATTACTTAGCTTTCGTTCTTCTCTGGTTTGACAGTTATCAAACCACAAGAATCTTGTAAGAAACTTGAAGCGGTCACGAGACATTGAAGCTGGAATAATTAGCCGGCAGTAGGTAGTATCACTTTTTAGTGTTACTTGAATGATCAGAATTCCATTGAATGACGATGCCTTACGGTTTGTTTCACCTATCATTGGTTCAGTAAGAAACAACAGAAATAAATCTTTGATACTAGTAATAGTAGAACTGTAGATTGTAAGTACAGGTGAATTTCTAATTATATTTACATGCGACCGTCTGGTCCTAACATTTCATGTTTGTCTACGTAGTAAGGAACAACAGTAGACATTTTAGTTGCATGTTCAGCTTCTTCATTATCACCAGCAAGAACTTCATCATCAACGAGTTCATCTTCAGGTATATTATCAACGCTCTCTTCATCACTAGCTTCTTCAAACTCTAGATCGTCATTATATAATGGATATAACATTTCCTCTTCTATAAGACTCATTTGATCGCGAAGTTTTTGGAGACAACCCATTTTGATATAAAATTCTGACGACAAAATTCACACAAACCAACCCGCACTTCAGTCAGAGTCCGACTAACTATATAAACTAAATATAAATGAATGGTATTTCTATAAATATGCAAGGGGAATCCCCTAAAATTTAAAGGCAATTGAAAATCTTTAACATAAAAACTACATTAGATGCAAAAAACAGTAGTTATACATGGTCTTGAAGCTACCTAGAATATCAATTTGTGAACGACAAAAATCTTGATAATACCGCGAAAAACCTTTCGTGGGGTTTATTTGTACCCCGGTCAGCCTTATGAGGGCTATGTGCAGAAGACCAAAAGTTTTGTCAAATGTCTCTTCTTTATAGAATTGCCTCAAGCAGTAGAATTATCTCTATTCTGTCAATGATCGGTGTTAACCTAACAAACTTGATTTATATCATTTATAAATCGAAATGTGTTAGGCACTAAAAAAAGAATTTTATTTCGTTTCATTTTAATTTTGAGGGTATTCCATTAGCATGGGCTTCTTAAACTTCTGACTGTATGAAACTTTATGGTTTCTTACAAATTGTAACTGCTACAACTTTCAGAGCCTAAGGTACTTTAAAGTTTTACATTTTATTGTAATTAGGTCTAAACTAGATCATGTTTTTCATCTATGGTATTCATAGATTGGCTTTCGAACAAATTCAGAAGTAGTTTTTAAAATATTCGTAATTTAGGGAGTTTGGAGTTTATTTTGAACGAACAATTTAATATTTTAATAAACTGTAGCTAAAATAAATTCCTACCCAGACCTAGCAGATTTGCATATGCTCCTACATTTTTTGTGTTCTGCAGCAAAATCAAACATTATGTTAGAATCTTTTGTGATCGCAGGAAGTTTGACTACGCAAATCATAAAGTTTTATTTGAAAGACGGTCACAGAGTTGAATTAGGGGTTTGTCCTTTAGTGATCTACTTGTTTCTTAAACATTAGAACACAAAGAGTCATAATAAGAAAATTATCATTATCTGATTGCCTTAGCATTAACTTAGATATATTCCAAGGCACTGTGCTAGACCCTACATTATTTGCTAATAAACGTAGTAAACAGATCGTTACCTACCTATTCGACACAGATGATACTTTCATTGATGTATCAGATGCTAAATTAGGAACATTAGAAACTCAGCAATAATGTATTTCATAAAATAGAGAATAGGTTTGTCGACACTTTTTATTTTCAAAAGCTATAAAAAACTAATTTTTTTTAGAATTTTACGCAAAATACAAATAAAGATTGAATCTGTTTATAAAGTAAGGTTTGTATTAATATTACTATTACGCTTAACTGGAGGTATCACTGAAACATCCTAATTAATAAGTTAAGCTTACTTTGTATCTTGATAAGAAATTAATTCTAATTGATCGACAACATTAAGGCTATGTACTGCACGCAAATAGAATCCAGACTTAGGTACAGATATTTGCTATCGTTACCAACCTTGAACTTAAATAAGCCCAATTTTGTTTGTTTGTGGATCCAATTCGACATGATAGTATTTCTTTAGGCGATATTCCTACAAATGCTGATTCGTGGTCTTTATGGACTATAAACTTTTCAGTTACAGTTCTTCTCAGAAAGTAAAATTATCTTGCGTTAACGCTAAGTAAAGCAATATTTGTTTACTTTTAATAAAGTTGTTTTTGCCAGGGAGGTTAGGTAGAAGATGCAAGGTACTTTTCCTACAATTCATATCCTTTACATCAAAATTTTGACTATACATCTAGATAATTCTGAAATTGGAAAATTAAGCGAAATAGTACAGTTTTTAAACTTATGCTAAAGTATTTAAGCTTTTACTCTTGCTTACTATTGCGATTGTAAATTAAATGTTAGTTCAACCTACGACGAAAACTAAACTTAGTCACTGCAAATAAAAGGTAGCATCTGTAGGTCCCCTATAACAGCGAGCCTAGGCGTACTATTTATTATATCTAAGGTAATCATTCGTTAATCTACAGATTTGTCAAAATTCGATTGGCAGGATGACTAGGGTACTTGAAATGTGTTCTAAATGATATAAATGTTGAATCGATGACATAAAATTGTAAACATAGCATTTATTTGTTTTTTTCTATTTATTTATTTGCAGACAGACAGCGTTGCTGATGATACCTGCTGTAAAGTTAACATGCATGCAATACTTAAAGAAATAATTAATTACAATCTAATCTATAGAAATTATTACTATTAAAACATGAAACACATTTGTGCATGTACTAATGAAAGCCTTGTATCGATCCCTAAGTAATATTCGATGTCATTAAACTTGAGGCCTGGCCAGACACATTCTGGAGTACAAATTTCTATTTCACATGAAAATCATCATTAAATCGACAGAAAATGAGAAAAATGAAGCAACAAAAAGTTTTTCTTCCTCTTTACAAAACTTGGACACAGGAAGGATTATAGTGAAGACTTTTTCGGGTTCTGAGAGAATCTTATTGTTTAACTTTCTAGAAAAATTAAGTAAAGTACACAGAATTCTTTCATCAAAATTTAACTTTACCATTGCTATGGAAATTACATCTTTTCGCTTCAAGTTTGTCTTAAACGATTTTGCACTTAAGTGAAAATGCATATCATGAGTCTTTTAAAATTTTAAAATAGTACTTACTATAGTCTAAATCAAATAAGAATAAAGTAGGTGGCACTGCGGTGCAAGGCAGATTTAAGCAGCTGAAGTGTTCGAAAAGGGCGCCAAATTTGAAATTGCTTTCTAATAGTTGTGCAAGAATATGTATAAAAATTAAAAACCAGTAGCTGACGAACTATGAATAAATGAAATAGTAGATTTTTATAATGACAAGGTATAATGAATAACCTCATAACTATATACCTCTTACGAAGCAAAGGAAGTTACGAGTTAACATGTAAATGTTTATGTATTTAGTTTTTACATAAACAAAAAGGTAAAAAGCCTGTAGTACAAGTCAATTCAATAATAACAAAACATATTTTAATTAAGGAGCAGGAGGTGTAGGTACTGTATATAACAATAGTGCATCCATTTTGCTGTTTGTGTATTTATACTTCTGGTAATCACTCTACCTCCATATCATCGTCAGCAGAATCCTCCTCGCTAGAACTCTCCGACTGTAAATTAATCACAATTTTCTCAACCACTTGTTCTGTTATTCCGTCTAAATCCCACATATGATTTTCTTCACGTATTACATGATTGACACAATCATTCCACTTTTCTGCAGTTACACCAGCAATTCCATCACATAAGAGTTGCTTTACCTCTTCGATAGAGTACGTTCGATTATTTACAGCAACATGTTGCTTAACTTGAGCCCATACTAGCTCAATAGGATTCAGATTACAGTGATACGGTGGTAATCTTAAAATCTTCCACTCTTTTTAATAAGTTCATCGATGACATATGGTGTTGGATGTGATAACACATACTGTTTTACCAATTCTAATAATTGCAATTTCAATAAATTATCTCCTGGTGTAATTTCCTTGCCATGAAGCCAATCAATAATCTGATCTTTTCTCCAATTCCGAGTGGGTACTTTATCAGCTTTAACACTATGATAAGGGGCGTTGTCCATTACAATGACCGAATGAGGTTCTAATTTAGGTAGGATCCCTTCCAACCACATTTTAAAAACATCTCCATCCATGTCTTGATGATAATCACCTACAAACATTCAAATAATTTATTGTAATAAAAAACATACAAAAACAATACAGTTCTCACCTGTCTTTTTGGATTCAAAAATTAGAAGTCCTCCATCAACAAAGCCAGATTCACTACCGATGTGAAC